>CAUJGY010000179.1:600000-753000 GCA_963170745.1 Phymatocera aterrima
TTGTTCTCGTTTTTGTTCGCAATCCTGTTCGTGTCCGTGTTCTTGTTCTTGTTCGTGTCCGTGTTTTGGATCTTGTTCTCGATCATGATTTTGTTCTTGTTCTCGGTTTCGTTCTTGTTCTTGTTCTTGATCTCGTTCCCGTTCCCGTTCTTGTTCTTGTTCGTGTTCTTGGTCGTGTTCTTGTTCGTGTTCTTATTCTCTTTCATGTTCTCGTTCTTGTTCTTGTTTGTGTACATGTTGTTGTGCTTTTTCTTGTTCTTGTTCTCGTCCCTGTTCTTGTTCATGTTCTTGTTCTTGTTTTTGTGCTCGTTCTCGTTCTTCTTCTTGTTCTTGTACACGTTCCCGTTCACGTTCTCGTGCGTGTACATGTTCTTGTTCTTGTTCTTGTTCGTGTTCGTGCCCGTGTATTCGATCTCGTTCTCGTTCATGTTTTTGTTCTGGTTCTCGGTTTCGTCCTCGTTCTCGGTCTTGATGTCGTGTCCGTTCCCGTTCTTGTTCTTGTTCTTGTTCCTGTGCGTGTTCCTGTTCGTGTTCTTATTCTCGTTCATGTTCTCGTTCTTGTTCTTGTTCGTGTACATGTTCATGTACTTGTGCTTGTTCTCGTTCGGGTTCTTGTTCTTGGGCGTGTTCTTGTTCCCGTTCATGTTCTTGTTCGTGTTCATGTTCTTGTTCGTGTCCGTGTTCTCGATCTCGTTCTCGTTCATGTTCTTGTTCTTGTTCTCGGTTTTGGTTTCGTTCTTGTTCTGGTTCTCGTTCTTGTTCTTGTCCGTGCACATGTTCTAGTACTTGTTCTTGTTCTTGTTCTCGTTCATGTTCTTGGTCTCGTTCTTGTTCACGTACATGTGCTTGTTCTTGTTTTTGTTCTTGTTCTCGTTTTCGTTTTGGTTCTCGTTCGTGTGCATGTTCGTGTACTTCTTCTTGCTCCTGTCGTGTTCCTGTTCTCGTTCCTGTTCTTGTTCGTGTTCTTGTTCTTGTGTTTGTGCTCGTTATCGTTCTTGTTCTCGTTCTTGTACATGTTCTCGTTCACGTTCCGGTGCGTGTTCATGTTCTTGTTCTTGTTCTTGTTCTTGTTCGTGCCCGTGTTGTCGATCTCGTTCTCGTTCATGTTTTTGTTCTGGTTCTCGGTTCTGTGTTCGTCCACGTTTTTGATCGCGTTCTCGATCCCGTTCTTGTTCCTGTTCTTGTTCGTGGTCGTGTTCTTGTTCGTCTCCTTATTCTCGTTCATGTTCTAGTTCTTGTTCTTCTTCGTGTACACGTTCATGTACTTGTTCTTGTTCTTGTTCGAGTTCTTGTTCTCGTTCGTGTTCTCGTTCTTGTTCTTGTTCTCGTTTTTGTTCACAATCCTGTTCGTGTCCGTGTTCTTGTTCTTGTTCGTGTCCGTGTTCACGATCTTGTTCTCGTTCATGATTTTGTTCTTGTTCTCGGTTTCGTTCTTGTCCTTGTTCTTGATCTCGTTCCCGTTCCCGTTCATGTTCTTGTTCTTGTTCTTGGTCGTGTTCTCGTTCGTGTTCTTGTTCTTGTGTTTGTGCTCGTTATCGTTCTTGTTCTCGTTCTAGTACACGTTCTCGTTCACGTTCAGGTGCGTGTTCATGTTCTTGTTCTTGTTCTTGTTCGTGTTCGTGCCTGTGTTGTCGATCTCGGTCTCGTTCATGTTTTTGTTCTGGTTCTCGGTTTTGTCCTCGTCCTCGTTTTTGATGGCGTTCTCGATCTCGTTCTTGTTCTTGTTCTTGTTCGTGGTCGTGTTCTTGTTCGTGTTCTTATTCTCGTTCATGTTCTAGTTCTTGTTCTTCTTCGTGTACCCATTCATGTACTTGTTTTTGTTCTTGTTCGAGTTCTTGTTCTTGTTCGAGTTCTTGTTTTTGTTCTTGTTCTCGTTCGTGTTCTTGTTTCAGTACATGTTCCCGTTCTCGTTCTCGTTCGCGTACATGTTCCTGTTCTTGTTCTTGTTTTCGTTTGCATTCCTGTTCGTGTTCGTATTCTCTTTCTTGTTCGTGTCCGTGTTCGTAATCTTGTTTTCGTTCATGTTCTCGTTCTTCTTCTCGTTCGTGTCCACGTGCTTGTTCTTGCTCCCGTTCGTGTTCTCGTTCTCGTTCATGTTCTCGATCGTGTACATGTTCTTGTACTTGTTGTTGTTCTTGTTCGTGTTCTTGTCCTTGCTCGTGTTCTTGTTCTTGTTCGTGTACATGTCTTTGTACATGTTCTTGTTCTTGTTTTTGTTTTTGTCCGCAATCCTGTTCGTGTTCATAATCTTGTTCTTGTTCGTGTCCGTGTTCTTGATCTTGTTCTCGTTCATGTTCTCGTTCTTGTTCTCGTTTGCGTACATGTTCTTGTACATTTTCTTGTTTTTGTTCCCGTCCTTGTTCTTGTTCGTGTTCTTGTTCTTGTTTTCGTTCATGTTCTCGTTCTTGTTCTTGTTCTTGTACATGTTCTCGTTCGTGTTCTTGTTCTTGTTCTTCGTCGTGTTCTTGTTCGTGTTCTTATTCTCGTCCATGTTCTCGTTCTTGTTCTCGTATGTGTACACGTTCTTGTACATTTTCATTTTCTTGTTCCCGTCCTTGTTTTTGTTCTTGTTTTTGTTGTTGTTCTCGTTCTTTTTCTTGTTCTTGTACATGATACCGTTCTCGTCCTGGTTTGTGTACATGTTCTTGTTCTTGTTCTTGTTTTCGTTCGCGATCCTGTTCGTGTTCGTGTTCTTGTTCTTGTTCGTGTCCATGTTCTTGATCTTGTTTTCGTTCATGTTCTCGGTCTTATTCTCGTTTGTGTACATGTTCTCGTACATTTTCTTGTTCTCGTTCCCGTCCTTGTTCTTGTTCGAGTTCTTGTTCTTGTGCGTGTTCTTGATCTCGTTCTTGTTCTTGTTTTTGTTCACAATCCCGTTCGTGTCCGTGTTCTTGTTCTTGGTCGTGTTCTTGTTCGTGTTCTTATTCTCTTTCATGTTCTCGTTCTTGTTCTTGTTTGTGTACATGTTGTTGTGCTTTTTCTTGTTCTTGTTCTCGTCCCTGTTCTTGTTCATGTTCGTGTTCTTGTTTATGTGCTCGTTCTCGTTCTTCTTCTTGTTCGTGTACATGTTCCCGTTCACGTTCTCGTGCGTGTACATGTTCTCGTTCTTGTTCCTGTTCGTGTTCGTGCCCGTGTATTCGATCTCGTTCTCGTTCATGTTTTTGTTCTGGTTCTCGGTTCCGTCGTGGTTCTCGGTCTTGATCTCGTTTCCGTTCCCGTTCTTGTTCTTGTTCTTGTTCCTGGTCGTGTTCTTATTCTCGTTCATGTTCTCGTTCTTGTGTTTGTTCGTGTACATGTTCATGTACTTGTGCTTGCTCTCGTTCGGGTTCTTGTTCTTGGGCGTGTTCTTGTTCTTGTTCATGTTCTTGTTCGTGTTCATGTTCTTGGTCGTGTCCGTGTTCTCGATCTCGTTCTCGTTCATGTTCTTGTTCTTGTTCTCGGTTTTGTTTTTGTTCTTGTTCTGGTTCTCGTTCTTGTTCTCGTCCGTGCACATGTTCTTGTACTTGTTCTTGTTCTTGTTCTCGTTCATGTTCTTGTTCTCGTTCTTGTTCGTGTACATATGTTTGTTCTTGTTTTTGTTCTTGTTCTCGTTTTCGTTTTGGTTCTCGTTCGTGTGCATGTTCGTGTACTTCTTCTTGCTACTGTCGTGTTCCTGTTCTCGTTCCTGTTCTTGTTTTTGTATTCGTTCATGTTCTAGTTCGTGGACATGTTCTTGTACTTTTTCTTGTTCTTGTCCCTGTTCTTGTTCGTGTTCTTGTTCTTGTGTTTGTGCTCGTTATCGTTCTTGTTCTCGTTCTTGTACATGTTCTCGTTCACGTTCTGGTGCGTGTTCATGTTCTTGTTCTTGTTCTTCTTCTTGTTCGTGCCCGTGTTGTCGATCTCGTTCTCGTTCATGTTTTTGTTCTGGTTCTCGGTTTTGTCCGCGTCCTCGTTCTTGATCGCGTTCTCGATCCCGTTCTTGTTCTTGTTCTTGTTCGTGGTCGTGTTCTTGTTCGTGTTCTTCTTCTCGTTCATGTTCTAGTTCTTGTTCTTCTTCGTGTACACGTTCATGTACTTGTTCTTGTTCTTGTTCGAGTTCTTGTTTTTGTTCGAGTTCTCGTTCTTGTTCTTGTTTTTGTTCACAATCCTGTTCGTGTCCGTGATCTTGTTCTTGTTCGTGTCCGTGTTCACGATCTTGTTCTCGTTCATGATTTTGTTCTTGTTCTCGGTTTCGTTCTTGTTCTTGTTCTTGATCTCGTTCCCGTTCCCGTTCTTGTTCCTGTTCTTGTTCTCTTTCATGTTCTTGTTCTTGTTCTTGTTTGTGTACATGCTGTTCTGCTTTTTCTTGTTCTTGTCCTCGTCCCTGTTCTTGTTCATGTTCTTGTTCTTGTTTTTGTGCTCGTTCTCGTTCTTCTTCTTGTTCTTGTACATGTTCCCGTTCACGTTCTCGTGCGTGTACATGTTCTGGTTCTTGTTCTTGTTCGTGTCCGTGCCCGTGTATTCGATCTCGTTCTCGGTCATGTTTTTGTTCTGGTTCGCGGCTCCGTCCTCGTTCTCGGTCTTAATCTCGTTTCCGTTCGCGTTCTTGTTCTTGTTCTTGTTCCTGGTCGTGTTCTTGTTCGCGTTCTTATTCTCGTTCATGTTCTCGTTCTTGTTCTTGTTCGTGTACATGTTCATGAACTTGTGCTTGTTCTCGTTCGGATTCTTGTTCTTGGGCGTGTTCTTGTTCTTGTTCATGTTCTTGTTCGTGGTCATGTTCTTGTTCGTGTCCGTGTTCTCGATCTCGTTCTCGTTCATGTTCTTGTTCTTGTTCTCGGTTTTGTTTTTGTTCTTGTTCTGGTTCTCGTTCTTGTTCTCGTCCGTGCACATGTTCTCGTACTTGTTCTTGTTCTTGTTCTCGTTCATGTTCTTGTTCTCGTTCTTGTTCGTGTAGATGTGTTTGTTCTTGTTTTTGTTCTTGTTCTCGTTTTCGTTTTGGTTCTCGTTCGTGTGCATGTTCGTGTACTTCTTCTTGCTCCTGTCGTGTTCCTGTTCTTGTTCCTGTTCTTGTTTTTGTATTCGTTCATGTTCTAGTTCGTGGACATGTTCTTGTACTTTTTCTTGTTCTTGTCCCTGTTCTTGTTCGTGTTCTTGTTCTTGTGTTTGTGCTCGTTATCGTTCTTGTTCTCGTTCTTGTACATGTTCTCGTTCACGTTCTGGTGCGTGTTCATGTTCTTGTTCTTGTTCTTGTTCTTGTTCGTGCCCGTGTTGTCGATCTCGTTCTCGTTCATGTTATTGTTCTGGTTCTCGGTTTTGTCCGCGTCCTCGTTCTTGATCGCGTTCTCGATCCCGTTCTTGTTCTTGTTCTTGTTCGTGGTCGTGTTCTTGTTCGTGTTCTTCTTCTCGTTCATGTTCTAGTTCTTGTTCTTCTTCGTGTACACGTTCATGTACTTGTTCTTGTTCTTGTTCGAGTTCTTGTTTTTGTTCGAGTTCTCGTTCTTGTTCTTGTTTTTGTTCACAATCCTGTTCGTGTCCGTGATCTTGTTCTTGTTCGTGTCCGTGTTCACGATCTTGTTCTCGTTCATGATTTTGTTCTTGTTCTCGGTTTCGTTCTTGTTCTTGTTCTTGATCTCGTTCCCGTTCCCGTTCTTGTTCCTGTTCTTGTTCTCTTTCATGTTCTTGTTCTTGTTCTTGTTTGTGTACATGCTGTTCTGCTTTTTCTTGTTCTTGTCCTCGTCCCTGTTCTTGTTCATGTTCTTGTTCTTGTTTTTGTGCTCGTTCTCGTTCTTCTTCTTGTTCTTGTACATGTTCCCGTTCACGTTCTCGTGCGTGTACATGTTCTGGTTCTTGTTCTTGTTCGTGTCCGTGCCCGTGTATTCGATCTCGTTCTCGGTCATGTTTTTGTTCTGGTTCGCGGCTCCGTCCTCGTTCTCGGTCTTGATCTCGTTTCCGTTCGCGTTCTTGTTCTTGTTCTTGTTCCTGGTCGTGTTCTTGTTCGCGTTCTTATTCTCGTTCATGTTCTCGTTCTTGTTCTCGTTCGTGTACATGTTCATGAACTTGTGCTTGTTCTCGTTCGGATTCTTGTTCTTGGGCGTGTTCTTGTTCTTGTTCATGTTCTTGTTCGTGGTCATGTTCTTGTTCGTGTCCGTGTTCTCGATCTCGTTCTCGTTCATGTTCTTGTTCTTGTTCTCGGTTTTGTTTTTGTTCTTGTTCTGGTTTTCGTTTTTGTTCTCGTCCGTGCACATGTTCTTGTACTTGTTCTTGTTCTTGTTCTCGTTCATGTTCTTGTTCTCGTTCTTGTTCGTGTACATGTGCTTGTTCTTGTCTTTGTTCTCGTTCTCGTTTTCGCTTTGGTTTTCGTTCGTGTGCATGTTCGTGTACTTCTTCTTGCTCCTGTCGTGTTCCTGTTCTCGTTCCTGTTCTTGTTTTTGTATTCGTTCATGTTCTCGTTCGTGTACCACTCCTCGTTCACGTTCTGGTGCGTGTTCATGTTCTTGTTCTTGTTCTCGTTCTTGTTCGTGCCCGTGTTGTCGATCTCGTTCTCGTTCATGTTTTTGTTCTGGTTCTCGGTTTTGTCCTCGTCCGCGTACTTGATCGCGTTTTCGATCCCGTTCTTGTTCTTGTTCTTGTTCGTGGTCGTGTTCTTGTTCGTGTTCCTATTCTCGTTCATGTTCTAGTTCTTGTTCTCCTTCGTGTACACGTACATGTACTTGTTCTTGTTCTTGTTCGAGTTCTTGTTCTTGTTCGTGTTTTTGTTCTTGTTCTTGTTCTTGTTTTTGTTCCCAATTCTGTTCGTGTCCGTGTTCTTGTTCTTGTTCGTGTCCGTGTTCTCGATCTTGTTCGCGTTCATGATTTTGTTCTTGTTCTCGGTTTCGTTCTTGTTCTTGTTCTTGATCTCGTTCCCGTTCCCGTTCTTGTTCTTGTTCTTGTTCTTGGTCGTGTTCTTGTTCGTGTTCTTATTCTCTTTCATGTTCTCGTTCTTTTTCTGGTTTGTGTACATGTTGTTGTGCTTTTTCTTGTTCTTGTTCTCGTCCCTGTTCTTGTTCATGTTCTTGGTCTTGTGTTTGTGCTCGTTCTCGTTCTTCTTCTTGTTCTTGTACATGTTTTCGTTCACGTCCTCGTGCGTGTACATGTTCTGGTTCTTGTTCTTGTTCGTGTTCGTGCCCGTGTATTCGATCTCGTTCTCGTTCATGTTTGTGTTCTGGTTCTCGGTTTCGTCCTCGTTCTCGGTCTTGATCTCGTTTCCGTTCCCGTTCTTGTTCTTGTTCTTGTTCCTGGTCGTGTTCTTGTTCGTGTTCTTATTCTCGTTCATGTTCTCGTTCTTGTTCTTGTTCGTGTACATGTTCATGTACTTGTGCTTGTTCTCGTTCGGGTTCTTGTTCTTGGGCGTGATCGTGTTCTTGTTCATGTTCTTGTTCGTGTTCATGTTCTTGTTCGTGTCCGTGTTCTTGATCTCGTTCTCGTTCATGTTCTTGTTCTTGTTCTCGGTTTTGTTTTTGTTCTCGTTCTGGTTCTCGTTCTTGTTCTCGTCCGTGCACATGTTCTTGTACTTGTTTTTGTTCTTGTTCTCGTTCACGTTCTTGTTCTCGTTCTTGTTCGTGTACATGTGCTTGTTCTTGTCTTTGTTCTCGTTCTCGTTTTCGCTTCGGTTCTCGTTCGTGTGCATGTTCGTGTACTTCTTCTTGCTGCTGTCGTGTTCCTGTTCTCGTTCCTGTTCTTGTTTTTGTATTCGTTCATGTTCTCGTTCGTGTACATGTCCTCGTTCACGTTCTGGTGCGTGTTCATGTTCTTGTTCTTGTTCTCGTTCTTGTTCGTGCCCGTGTATTCGATCTCGTTCTCGTTCATGTTTTTGTTCTGGTTCTCGGTTTTGTCCTCGTCCGCGTACTTGATCGCGTTTTCGATCCCGTTCTTGTTCTTGTTCTTGTTCGTGGTCGTGTTCTTGTTCGTGTTCCTATTCTCGTTCATGTTCTAGTTCTTGTTCTTCTTCGTGTACACGTACATGTACTTGTTCTTGTTCTTGTTCGAGTTCTTGTTCTTGTTCATGTTTTTGTTCTTGTTCTTGTTCTTGGTTTTGTTCCCGATTCTGTTCGTGTCCGTGTTCTTGTTCTTGTTCGTGTCCGTGTTCTCGATCTTGTTCGCGTTCATGATTTTGTTCTTGTTCTCGGTTTCGTTCTTGTTCTTGTTCTTGATCTCGTTCCCGTTCCCGTTCTTGTTCTTGTTCTTGTTCTTGGTCCTGTTCTTGTTCGTGTTCTTATTCTCTTTCATGTTCTCGTTCTTGTTCTGGTTTGTGTACATGTTGTTGTGCTTTTTCTTGTTCTTGTTCTCGTCCCTGTTCTTGTTCATGTTCTTGGTCTTGTGTTTGTGCTCGTTCTCGATCTTCTTCTTGTTCTTGTACATGTTTCCGTTCACGTCCTCGTGCGTGTACATGTTCTGGTTCTTGTTCTTGTTCGTGTTCGTGCCCGTGTATTCGATCTCGTTCTCGTTCGTGTTTGTGTTCTGGTTCTCGGTTTCGTCCTCGTTCTCGGTCTTGATCTCGTTTCCGTTCCCGTTCTTGTTCTTGTTCTTGTTCCTGGTCGTGTTCTTGTTCGTGTTCTTATTCTCGTTCATGTTCTCGTTCTTGTTCTTGTTCGTGTACATGTTCATGTACTTGTGCTTGTTCTCGTTCGGGTTCTTGTTCTTGGGCGTGTTCGTGTTCTTGTTCATGTTCTTGTTCGTGTTCATGTTCTTGTTCGTGTCCGTTTTCTCGATCTCGTTCTCGTTCATGTTCTTGTTCTTGTTCTCGGTTTTGTTTTCGTTCTTGTTCTGGTTCTCGTTCTTGTTCTTGTCCGTGCACATGTTCTTGTGCTTGTTCTTGTTCTTGTTCTCGTTCATGTTCTTGGTCTCGTTCTTTTTCGTGTACATGTGCTTGTTCTTGTTTTTGTTCTTGTTCTCGTTTTCGTTTTGGTTCTCGTTCGTGTGCATGTTCGTGTACTTCTTCGTGCTCCTGTCGTGTTCCTGATCTTGTTTTTGTATTCGTTCATGTTCTCGTTCGTGTACATGTTCTTGTACTTTTTCTTGTTCTTGTCCCTGTTCTTGTTCGTGTTCTTGTTCTTGTGATTGTGCTCGTTAACGTTCTTGTTCTCGTTCTTGTACATGTTCTCGTTCACGTTCTGGTGCGTGTTCATGTTCTTGTTCTTGTTCTTGTTCTTGTTCGTGCACGTGTTGTCGATCTCGTTCTTGTTCATGTTTTTGTTCTGGTTCTCGGTTTTGTCCTCGTCCTCGTTCTTGATCGCGTTCTCGATCCCGTTCTTGTTCCTGTTCTCGTTCGTGGTCGTGTTCTGGTTCGTGTTATTATTCTCGTTCATGTTCTAGGTCTTGTTCTTCTTCGTGTAGACGTTCATGTACTTGTTCTTGTTCTTGTTCGAGTTATTGTTCTTGTTCGTGTTCTTGTTCTTGTTCTTGTTCTTGTTTTCGTTCGCAATCCTGTTCGTGTCCGTGTTCTCGTTCTTGTTCGTGTCCGTGTTCTCGATCTTGTTCTCGTTCATGATTTTGTTCTTGTTCTCGGTTTCCGTTCCCGTCCTTGTTCTTGTTCTTGTTCCTGGTCGTGTTCTTGTTCGTGTTCTTATTCTCGTTCATGTTCTCGTTCTTGTTCTTGTTCGTGTACATGTTCATGTACTTGTGCTTGTTCTCGTTCGGGTTCTTGTTCTTGGGCGTGATCGTGTTCTTGTTCATGTTCTTGTTCGTGTTCAAGTTCTTGTTCGTGTCCGTGTTCTTGATCTCGTTCTCGTTCATGTTCTTGTTCTTGTTCTCGGTTTTGTTTTTGTTCTCGTTCTGGTTCTCGTTCTTGTTCTCGTCCGTGCACATGTTCTTGTACTTGTTTTTGTTCTTGTTCTCGTTCATGTTCTTGTTCTCGTTCTTGTTCGTGTACATGTGCTTGTTCTTGTTTTTGTTCTCGTTCTCGTTTTCGTTTTGGTTCTCGTTCGTGTGCATGTTCGTGTACTTCTTCTCGCTCCTGTCGTGTTCCTGTTCTTGTTCCTGTTCTTGTTTTTGTATTCGTTCATGTTCTCGTTCGTGTACATGTTCTTGTACTTTTTCTTGTTCTTGTCCCTGTTCTTGTTCGTGTCCTTGTTCTTGTGTTTGGGCTCGTTATCGTTCTTGTTCTCGTTCTTGTACATGTTCTCGTTCACGTTCTGGTGCGTGTTCATGTTCTTGTTTTTGTTCTTGTTCTTGTTCGTGCCCGTGTTGTCGATCTCGTTCTCGTTCATGTTTTTGTTCTGGTTTTCGGTTTTGTCCTCGTCCTCGTTCTTGATCGCGTTCTCGATCCCGTTCTTGTTCTTGTTCGTGTTCTTGTTCTTGTTCGTGTCCGTTTTCTCGATCTTGTTCTCGTTCATGATTTTGTTCTTGTTCTCAATTTCGTTCTTGTTCTTGTTTTGGATCTCGTTCCCGTTTCCGTTCTTGTTCTTGTTCTTGTTCTTGGTCGTGTTCTTGTTCGTGTTCTTATTCTCTTTCATGTTCTCGTTCTTGTTCTTGTTTGTGTACATGTTGTTGTGCTTTTTCTAGTTCTTGTTCTCGTCCCTGTTCTTGTTCATGTTCTTGTTCTTGTTTTTGTGCTCGTTCACGTTCTTCTTCTTGTTCGTGTACATGTTCCCGTTCACGTTTTCGTGCGTGTACATGTTCTCGTTCTTGTTCTTGTTCTTGTTCATGTTCTTGTTCGTGTTCATGTTCTTGTTCGTGTCCGTGTTCTCGATCTCGTTCTCGTTCATGTTCGTGTTCTTGTTCTCGGTTTTGTTTTCGTTCTTGTTCTGGTTCTCGTTCATGTTCTTGTCCGTGCACATGTTCTTGTACTTGTTCTTGTTCTTGTTCTCGTTCATGTTCTTGGTCTCGTTCTTGTTCGTGTACAGGTGCTTGTTCTTGTTTTTGTTCTTGTTCTCGTTTTCGTTTTGGTTCTCTTTCGTGTGCATGTTCGTGTACTTCTTCTTGCTCCTGTCGTCTTCCTGTTCTTGTTCCTGTTCTTGTTTTTGTATTCGTTCATGTTCTCGTTCGTGTACATGTTCTTGTACTTTTTCTTGTTCTTGTCCCTGTTCTTGTTCGTGTTCTTGTTTTTGTGATTGTGCTCGTTATCGTTCTTGTTCTCGTTCTTGTACATGTTCTCGTTCACGTTCTGGTGCGTGTTCATGTTCTTGTTCTTGTTCTTGTTCTTGTTCGTGCCCGTGTTGTCGATCTCGTTCTCGTTCATGTTTTTGTTCTGGTTCTCGGTTTTGTCCTCGTCCTCGTTCTTGATCGCGTTCTCGATCCCGTTCTTGTTCCTGTTCTCGTTCGTGGTCGTGTTCTCGTTCGTGTTATTATTCTCGTTCATGTTCTAGGTCTTGTTCTTCTTCGTGTAGACGTTCATGTACTTGTTCTCGTTCTTGTTCGAGTTATTGTTCTTGTTCGTGTTCTTGTTCTTGTTCTTGTTCTTGTTTTCGTTCGCAATCCTGTTCGTGTCCGTGTTCTCGTTCTTGTTCGTGTCCGTGTTCTCGATCTTGTTCTCGTTCATGATTTTGTTCTTGTTCTCGGTTTCGTTCTTGTTCTTGTTCTTGATCTCGTTCCCGCTCCCGTTCTTGTTCTTGTTCTTGTTCTTGGTCGTGTTCTTGTTCGTGTTCTCATTCTCTTTCATGTTCTCGTTCTTGTTCTTGTTTGTGTACATGTTGTTGTGCTTTTTCTTGTTCTTGTTCATGTTCATGTTTTTGTTTTTGTGCTCGTTCTCGTTCTTCTTCGTGTTCGTGTACATGTTCCCGTTCACGTTCTCGTGCGCGTACATCTTCTGGTTCTTGTTCTTGTTCGTGTTCGTGCCCGTGTATTCGATCTCGTTCTCGATCATGTTTTTGTTCTGGTTCTCGGTCTCGACCTCGTTCTCGGTCTTGATGTCGTTTCCGTTCCCGTTCTTGTTCTTGTTCTTGTTCCTGGTCGTGTTCTTGTTCGTGTTCTTATTCTCTTTCATGTTCTCGTCCTTGTTCTTGTTTGTGTACATGTTGTTGTGTTTTTTCTAGTTCTTGTTCTCGTCCCTGTTCTTGTTCATGTTCTTGTTCTTGTTTTTGTACTCGTTCTCGTTCTTCTTCTTGTTCGTGTACATGTTCCCGTTCACGTTATCGTGCGTGTACATGTTCTCGCTCTTGTTCTTGTTCGTGTACATGTTCATGTACTTGTGCTTGTTCTCGTTCGGGTTCTTGTTTTTGGGCGTGTTCTTGTTCTTGTTTCTGTTCGCAATCCGGTTCGTATTCGTGTTCTTGTTCTTATTCGTGTCCGCGTTGTTGTTCTTGTTCTAGTTCATCTTCGCGTTCTTGTTCTCGTTCGTGTTCTTGTCCTTGTTCGTGTTCTTGTTTTTGTTCTTGTTCTCGTTATTGTTCTTGTTCATGTGCATGTTCTCAATCTTGTTCATGTTCGTGTACATGTTTTTGTACTTGTTCTTCTTCTTGTTCTCGTTTTCTTCGCAATCGTGTTCGTGTTCGTGTTCTTGTTCTTGTTCGTGTCCATGTTCTTGATCTTGTGCTCGTTCATGTTCTCGTTCTTATTCTCGTTTGTGTACATTTTCTCGTTCTTGTTCCCGTCCTTGTTCTTGTTCGTGTTCTTGTTCTTGTTTTTGTTCATGTTCTCGTTCTTGTCCTCGTTCTTGTACATGTTCCCGTTTTCGTTCTCGTTCGTGTACATGTTCTTGTTCTTGTTCTTGTTTTTGTTCGTGCCCGTGTACTCGATCTCGTTCTCGTTCATATTTTTGTTCTGGTTCTCGGTTTCATCCTCGTTCTCGGTCTTGATCTCGTTTCCGTTCCCGTTCTTGTTCTTATTCTTGTTTTTTGGTCGTGTTCTTGTTCGTATTATTATTCCCGTTCATGTTCTCGTTCTTGTTCGTGTACATGTGCTTGTTCTTGTTTTTGTTCTCGTTCTCGTTTTCGTTTTGGTTCTCGTTCGTGTGCATGTTCGTGTACTTCTTCTTGCTCCTGTCGTGTTCCTGTTCTTGTTCCTGTTCTTGTTTTTGTATTCGTTCATGTTCTCGTTCGTGTATATGTTCTTGTACTTTTTCTTGTTTTTGTCCCTGTTCTTGTTCGTGTGCTTGTTCTTGTTCTTGTTCTTGTTTTCGTTCGCAATTCCTGTTCGTGTCCGTGTTCTTGTTCTTGTTCGTGTCCGTGTTCTCGATCTTGTTCTCGTTTATGATTTTGTTCTTGTTCTCGTTTTCGTTCTGGTTCTTGTTCGTGATCTCGTTCCCGTTCCCGTTCTTGATCTTGTTCTTGTTCTTGCTCGTGTTCTTGATCGTGTTCTTATTCTCGTTCATGTTTTAGTTCTCGTTCTTCTTCGTGTACACGTTCATGTACTTGTTCTTGTTCTTGTTCGAGTTCTTGTTCTGGTTCGTGTTCTTGTTCGTGTTCGTGCCCGTGTATTTGATCTCGTTCTCGTTCATGTTCTTGTTCTGGTTCTCGGTTTCGTCCTCGTTCTCGTTCTTGATCTCGTTCCCGTTTCCGTTCTTGGTCTTGTTCTTGTTCTTTGTCGTGTTCTTGTTCGTGTTCCTATTCTCGGTCATGTTTTCGTTCTTGTTCCTGTTCGTGTACATGTTCATGTACTTGTGCTTGTTCTTGTTTCTGTTCTTGTTCTCGTTCGTGTTCCCATTCGTGTACTTGTTGTTGTTCCTGTCGTGTTCTCGTTCGTGTTCATGTTCTCGTTCGTGTCCGTGTTCGTCATCTTGTTCGCGTTCATGTTCTCGTTCTTCTTCTCGTTCGTGTTCACGTGCTTGTTCTTGCTCCTGTTCGTGTTCTCGTTCTCGTTCCCCTTTCCGTTCTTGTTCTTGTTCTTGTTCGCTTCCGTGGTCTTGTTCTTGTTCTCGTTCATGTTCGTGTTCTTGTTCTTGTACCTGTACATGTGCTTGTTCATGTTCCTGTTCTTGTTCTTGATTCCGTTCATGTTCTCGTTCGTGTACATGTTCTTGTTATTATTCTTGTTCTTGTTCTTGTTTGTGTCCGTGTTCTCGATCTCGTTCTCGTTCATGTTCTCGTTCGTGGGCATGTTTTTGTAGTTCTTCGTGTTTCTGTCGTGTTCTTGTTCTTGTTCCTGTTCTTGTTCTTGCATTCGTTCATGTCCTCGTTTATGCCCGGGTTCTAGATCACGTTCTCGTCCATGTTCTTGTTCTTGTTCGCTTCCGTGTTCTTGTTCTTGTTCTCGGTCATGTTCTCGTTCTTATCCTCGTTTGAGTTCATGTTCTGGTACTTGTTTCTGTTCTCGTTCATGTTCTTGTTCTTGTTCTCGTTCTCGTTCGTGAATTCGTTCCCGTTCCCGTTCTTGTTCTTGTTCTTGTTCGCTTCCGTGTTCTTGTTCTTGTTCTCGGTCATGTTCTCGTTCTTATTCTCGTTTGAGTTCATGTTCTGGTACTTGTTTCTGTTCTCGTTCATGTTCTTGTTCTTGTTCTCGTTCTCGTTCTGGTTCGTGTACGCGTTCTTGTTCTTGTTGTTGTTGACGTTCGCTCACATGTTCTGGTACTCGTTTTTGTTCTCGTTCACGATCTCGTACTTGTTTGTGTTCTCGTCCGTGTACTTGTTCATTTTCTCGTTCTTGTTCTCGTTCATGTACATGTTCCAGTTCTATTTTCTTGTTCTTGTTTGTGTCCGTCTTCGCGAACCTGTTCTCTTTTGTGTTCTGGTTCTTGTTCTTGTTCGTGTGCGTGTGCTTGTTCGTGTGCATGTGCTTGTTCGTGTTCCTGTTCTTGTTCTTGTTCTCGTTCATGATATCGTTCTTGTTCTTGTTCGTGTACATGTTTTTTTACTTTTTCTTGTTCGTGTTATTGTTGTTGTTCTTGGTCGTGTTCTTGTTCGTGTTCTTGTTCTCGTTCATGTTTTCGTTCTTGTTCTTGTTCTTGTGAATATTCTCGTTCTCGATCGTGTACATGTTCTTGTTTTTGTTCGTGTCCGTGTTTTTGATTTTGTTCTCGTTCGTGCTCGCGTTCCTGTTATGTTCTGTGCACATGTGCTTGTTCTTGTTCGTGTTCTCGTACTTGTTTGCATACATCTTCCTGTTCCTGTTTGTGTTCTTGTTCTTGTTCTTGATACCGTTCTCGTCCTCGCTCTCGTTCTTGGTTCTGTTTTTGTTCATGTTCTTGTTTTCGTTTCTTGGTTTACTTGCTGTTCGTGTTCTTGGTCTTGTTCTTGTTTTTTTTCGCAATCTGGTTCGTATTCGTGTTCGTGTTCTTATTCGTGTCCGCTTTGTTGTACTTGTTCTAGTTCATCTTCGCGTTCTTGTTCTCGTTCCTGTTCTTGTCCTTGTTCGTGTTCTTGTTTTTGTTCTTGTTCATGTACCCGTTCTTGATCTCGTTCGTGTACATGTTTATGTTCGTGTTCTTGTTCTCGTTCTTGTTCTTGTTCTTGTGCATGTTTTCGTTCTCGTTCTTGTTCGTGTACATGTTATTGTACTTGTTTTTGTTCTTGTTCTTGTTCTCTTCGCAATCCTGTTCGTGTTTGTGTTCTTGTTCTTGTTCGTGTCCATGTTCTTGATCTTGTTCTCGTTCATGTTCTCGTTCCTATTCTCGTTTGTGTACATTTTCTTGTTTTTGTTTCCGTCCTTGTTCGTGTTCTCGTTCTTGTTTTTGTTCTTGTTCTCGTTCTTGTCCTTGTTCTTGTACATGTTCCCGCTCTCGTTCTCGTTCGTGTACATGTTCTTGTTCTTGTTCTTGTTTTTGTTCGCATTCCTGTTCGTGTTCGTGATCTTTTTCTTGGTCGTGTCCGTGTTCGTGATCTTGTTCTCGTCCATGTTCTCGTTCTTCTTCTCGTTCGTGTTCACGTGCTTGTTCTTGCTCCCGTTCGTGTTCTCGATCGTGTACATGTTCTTGTACTTGTTCTTGTTCTCATTCTTGTTCTTGTTCGTGTTCTTGTTCTAGTTTACGTTCTTGTTTTTGTTCGCGTCCGTGTTCTCGATCTCGTTCTCGTTCATCTTCTTGTTCTTGTTCTCGGTTTTGTTCTTGTTCGTGTTCTTGATCTCGTTTCCGTTCTTGTTCTCGTTCTTGTTCCTGGTCGTGTTCTTTTTCTTGTTCTTGTTTTCGTTCCCGTTTATGTTCTCGTTCGTGTTCTCGGTCGTGTACATGTTCATGTACTTGTGCTCGTTCTTATTCGAGTTCTTGTTCTTGTTCGTGTTCCTGTCATTGTTCTTGTTTTTGTTCGCATTTCTGTTCGTGTGCGTGTTCTTGCCCTTGTCCGTGTCCGTGTTCTTGTTTGTGTTCTCGTTTGTGTTCTCGTTCTTGTTCTTGTTCGTGTACATGTTCATGTACTTGTGCTTGTTCTTGTTCGAGTTCTTGTTCTTGTTCGTGTTCTTGTTCTTGTTCGTGTACATGTTTTTGTACATGTCCTTGTTCTTGTTCTTGTTTATGTCCGCAATCCTGTTCGTGTTCATGTTCTTGTTCTTGTTCGTGTCCGTGATTTTGATCTTGTTCTTGTTCATGTTCTCGTTCTTGTTCTCGTTTGCGTACATGTTCTTGTACATTTTCATGTTCTTTTTCCCGTCCTTGTTCTTGTTCGTGTACTTGTTCTTGTTTTTGTTCTTTTTCTCGTACTTGTTCTTGTTCTTGTACATGTTCTTGTTCTCGATCTTGTTCGTGTACATGTTTGTGTACTTGTTCTTGTTCGTGTTCTTATTCTCGTTCACGTTCTCGTTCTTGTTCTTGTTCGTCTGCATGTTCATGTACTCCTTCTTGTTCCTGTCGTGTTCTTGTTCTTGTTTTTGTTCTTGTTCTCGTACTTGTTCGTGTTCTTGTACATGTTCTCGTTCTCGATCTTGTTTGTGTACATGTTTGTGAACTTGTTCTTGTTCTTCTTCGTGTTCTTGTCCTTGTTCGTGTTCTTGTTCTTGTTCGTGTTCGTGTCCGTGTGCTTGATCTCGTTCTCGTTCATGTTCTTGTTCTTGTACATGTTCTCATTCTCGTTCTGGTTCGTGTACATGTTCTTGTTCTTGTACTTGTTTTTGTCCGCAATCCTGTTCGTGTTCATGGTCTTGTTCTTGTTCGTGTCCGTGTTCTAGATCTTGTTCTCGTTCATGTTCTCGTTCTTGTTCTCGTTTGCGTACATGTTCTTGTACATTTTCTTGTTCTTCTTCCCGTCCTGGCTCCCGTTCGTGTTCTCGATCTCGTTTATGTTCTCGATCGTGTACATATTCTTGTACTCGTTCTTGTTTCTGTCGCGTTCTTGTTCTTGTTCTCGTTCGTGTTCTTCTTCGTGTAGATATTCGAGTTGTTCTTCTTGTTTTTGTTCGTGTTGGTGTTCTTGATCATACTCGTGTTCATGTTCCTGTTCTTGTTCTTGTTCGTGTACATGTTTTTGTACTTGTTCTTGTTCTCGTTATCGTTCTTCTTCCTGATCGTGTTTTTGTTCGTGTTCTTATCCTCGTTCACGTTCTCGTTCTTGTTCTCGTTTGTGTACACGTTCTTGTACATGCTCTTTTTCTTGTTCCCGTCCTTGTTCTTGGTCGTGTTGTTGTTCTTGTTTTTGTTGTTGTTCTCGTTCTTGTTCTTGTTTTTGTACATGATATCGTTCTCGTCCTGGTTCGTGTACATGTTCTTGTTTTTGTTCGTGTTCTTGTTTTTGTTCTTGTTCTCAATCGTGTTCTTGTTCTAGTACATGTTCCCGTTTTCGTTCTCGTTCGCGTACATGTTCCTGTTCTTGTTCTTGTTTTCGTTCGCATTCCTGTTCGTGTTCGTATTCTCTTTCTCGTTCGTGTCCGTGTTCGTGATCTTGTTTTCGTTCATGTTCTCGTTCTTCTTCTCGTTCGTGTCCACGTGCTTGTTCTTGCTCCCGCTAGTGTTCTCGTTCTCGTTCATACTCTCGATCGTGTACATGTTCTTGTACTTGTTCGTGTTCTTGTTCGTGTTCTTGTCCTTGCTCGTGTTCTTGTTCTTGTTCGTGTACATGTCTTTGTCCATGTTCTTGTTCTTGTTTTTGTTTTTGTCCGCAATCCTGTTCGTGTTCATGTTCTTGTTCTTGTTCGTGTCCGTGTTCTTGATCGTGTTCTCGTTCATGGTCTCGTTCTTGTTCTCGTTTGCGTACATGTTCTTGTACATTTTCTTGTTCTTTTTCCCGTCCTTGTTCTTGTTCGTGTTCTTGTTCTTGTTTTTGTTCATGATCTCGATCTTGTTCTTGTTCTTGTATATGTTCTCGTTCTCGTTCTCGTTCGTGTATATGTTTTTGTACTTGTTCTTGTTCGTGTTATTGTTCTTGTTCTTCGTCGTGTTCTTGTTCGTGTTCTTATTCTCGTTCATGTTCTCGTTCTTGTTCTCGTTTGTGTACACGTTCTTGGACATTTTCATTTTCTTGTTTCCGTCCTTGTTCTTGTTCTTGTTTTTGTTGTTGTTCTCGTTCTTGTTCTTGTTCTTGTACATGATATCGTTCTCGTCCTGGTTCGTATACATGTTCTTGTTCTTGTTCTTGTTTTTGTTCGCGATCCCGTTCGTGTTCGTGTTCTTGTTCTTGTTCGTGTCCATGTTCTTGATCTTGTTCTCGTTCATGTTCTCGGTCTTATTCTCGTTTGTGTACATGTTCTCGTACATTTTCTTGTTCTCGTTCCCGTCCTTGTTCTTGTTCGTGTTCTTGTTCTTGTTTTTGTTCGTGTTCTCGTTCTTGTTCTTGTTCGTGTACATGTTCCCGTTCTCGTTCTCGTTCGTGTACATGTTCTTGTTCTTGTTCTTGTTTATGTTTGCATTCCTGTTCGGTTCGTATTCTTTTTCTCGTTCGTGTCCGTGTTCGTGATCTTGTTCTCATTCATGTTCTCGTTCTTCTTCTCGTTCGTGTTCACGTGCTTGTTCTTGCTCCCGTTCGTGTTCTCGATCTCGTTTATGTTCTCGATCGTGTACATATTCTTGTACTCGTTCTTGTTTCTGTCGCGTTCTTGTTCTTGTTCTCGTTCGTGTTCTTCTTCGTGTAGATATTCGAGTTGTTCTTCTTGTTTTTGTTCGTGTTGGTGTTCTTGATCATACTCGTGTTCATGTTCCTGTTCTTGTTCTTGTTAGTGTACATGTGCTTCTTCTTCCTCCTGTTCTCGTTATTGTTTTCGTTCATGTTCACATTCGTGTACATGTTCTTGTACTTGTTCTCGTTCTTGTCCGTGTTTTTGTTCGTGTTTCTGTTCTTGTTCGTGTTTTCGTTCTTGTTCTTGTTCGTGTACATGTTCATGTACTTGTTTTTGTTCTTGTTCGTGTTCCTAATCTCGTTCCCGTTCTTGTTCTTGTTCTTGTTCTTGGTCGTGTACATGTGCTTCTTCTTGTTCCTGTTCTCGTTCTTGTTTTCGTTCATGTTCGCGTTCGTGTACTTGTTCTTGTACTTGTTCTCGTTCGTGTCGTGTTCTCGATCTCGTTCTCGTTCATGTTCTTGTTCTTGTTCTCGGTTTTGTTCTTGTTCGTGTTTTTATTCTCGTTCCGTTTCTTGTTCTTGTTCTTGTTCTTGTACATGTTCTTCTTCTTGTTCTTGTTTCTGTTCGCATTCCTGTTCGTGTTCGTATTCTTCTTCTCGTTCGTGTCCGTGTTCGTGATCTTGTTCTCGTTCATGTTCTCGTTTTTCTTTTCGTTCGTGTTCACGTGCTTGTTCTTGCTCCTGTTCGTGTTCTCATTCCCGTTCATGTTCTCGTTCGTGTACATGTTCGTGTACTTGTTCTTGTTTCTGTCGCGATCTTGTTCGTGTTCATGTTCTGGTTGGTGTTTTTCTTCTCGTTCTTGTTCTTGTTCATGTTCTCGTTCTTGTTCTCGTTGGTGTAAATGATCATGTTCTCGGTTTTGTTCTTGTTTTTCTTCTTGTTCTCGTTCGTGTTCTTCTTCGTGTACATATTCGAGTCCTTCTTATTGTTTTTGTTCGTGTTGGTGTTCTTGATCATACTCTCGTTCATGTTCCTGTTCTGGTTCCCGTCGCGTTCGTGTTCGTGTTCAAGTTGTTGTTCGTGTCCGTGGTCTCGATCTCGCTCTCGTTCATGTACATGTTCTTGTACTTGTTATTGTTCTTGTTCCCATTCATGTTCTTGTTCTTGTTCTTGTTCGTGAACATGTGCTTGTTCTTGTTCCTGTTCTTCCTCTCGTTTTCGTTCATGTTCTCGTTCGTGTGCATGTTTTCTAATTCTTCGTGTTTCTGTCGTGTTCTTGTTCTTGTTCCTGTTCTCGTTCTTATATTCGATCATGTTCTCGTTCGTGTACATGTTCTTGTACATCTTCTTGTTCTTGTTTTCGTTCATGTTTTCGTTCGTGTACTGTAACTTTGCGCTTGTATCTCTGGCTGTTAAGCTGTAGAGATACCAGCTGTTACGGTGAGTTCTTTGAATTATGAATGTTAATTGGGCTTCTCTTGAGGTGGATACGTGGGGAAAAGGGAATGGGGTTACCATCAAAAGCCACCTATCCGACCTTTTGATTTAAATACTGTCTAGGACTCGGGTGAATTCCTTCACCAAAGCCTTTTTCACGATCGGACTCAGGTAAAGACCAAAGCCGAGTTATCTTCTAATAGACAGAGCCGGGAAGTGACCCCAAGCCTGTCTTCCTACACAAATTTGATCTCTTTCTCGGACCCGGGAATCTTGCGATTCCAAGACCGTACAACAGACTCGGAATTGCCTTCTTTCGAGCCCAGACGCGGGATGTTATTCCAACGCCGAACGCTCGTAGTGACAATTCAAAGCTGGTCCCTGTTGGCTTTAATAGTGATTGATGTTTTTTGTCACTGGGATTCGGAGCTAAACTATCCGACAAGGGTCGAAGATATTATTGAAATCATATTTATTGAAATATTATTAAGGTTTTAATACAGAATTTTGCCTCAATTAATTTCCCTATAAACAGGTTTTACCCCGATTTTATCTAAACAGGTTTTCCTTAACTTTATCGTTATCTACTTCTACCCATGTTTTTAGGCAGACTTATGGTCTAGACGACCCTAACCTATGCTATATGGCTTCACTTGGTTCCTGCCTCCCTATCTAATTATTCTCCATTGGTTTCTTTCCTACGATGCTATATCTTGAGTAAATGGCTGATATTATGAAATATAGTTGGTCCGTAGACCTGGACGGTCTAGTGCTATTTGTAAATGATTTTAATGTGAGTCGCACCGGTGCTATACCTGGAATACGCTGAGAGAATAATGTGAGTCGCCCAGTCGCTATGACATGATTGCGCTCTGATAGAATTATGTGAGTCGCCCAGTCGCTATGACATGATTGCGCTCTGATAGAATTATGTGAGTCGCCCAGTCGCTATGACATGATTGCGCTCTCATAGAATTATGTGAGTCGCCCAGTCGCTATGACATGATTGCGCTCACGAACGCTAGCGTGTCCCGTTTATATATCTTTCCTCCCCACTTATTGGTGTAACGTCAGGGTATTGTCGATCGCCGAGGATTATCCTAATCCTCGTGTCCTTTTGTTCTGTCGTCAGATCTACACACCTCATATCTGATATGTTACAGTACATGTTCTTGTACTTGTTTTTGTTCTTGTTCTTGTTCGAGTTCTGGTTCTTGTTCGCAATTCGGTTCATGTTTGTGTTCTTGTTCTTGTTCGTGTCCGTGTTCTTGTTCTCGTTCTTGTTCTCGCTCAAGTACATGTTCGTGTCCTTGTTTCTATTCTCGTTCGTGTTCGTGTTCTTGTTCGTGTCCGTGTTCTTGATTTCGTTCTGGTTCATGTTCTCGTTCTTGTTCTCGCTCGAGTACATGTTCTTGTCCTTGTTTCTATTCTCGTTCGTCTCCTTGTTCTCGTTTATGTTCGTGTTCCTATTCTGGTACATGTGCTTGGTCTTGCGCCTGTTATTGCTCGTGTTGATGTTGCTGTTCTTGTTCTCACTCATGTTTTCGTTTTGCTTCTCGGTTCTGTTCTCGTTCTCGTTCTTCAGCTCGTTTCCGTTCCCGTTCTTGTTCTTGTTCTTGTTCGTGGTCGTGTTCGTGTTCGTGTTCGTATACTCGTTCATGTTCTCGTTCCTGTTCTTGTTCGTATACGTGTTCGTGTGATTGTGCTTGTTCTCGATCGAGTTCTTTTTCTTGTTCGTGTTCTTGTTCTTGTTCTTGTTTTTGTTCACAATCCTGTTCGTGTTCGTGTTCTTGTTTTTGTTCGGGTCCGTGTTCGTGTTCTTGTTCTCGGTCATGTTCTCGTTCTTGTTCTTGGTCGTGTCCTTGCTCTTGATTTTGTTCTTGTTTTCGTTCTTGTTCTTGTTCTTGTACATGTTCTCGTTTACGTTATGGTTCGTGTACATGTTCTTGTTCGTGTTCTTGTTCTTGTTCGGGCCTGTGTTCTTGATCTCGTTCTCGTTCATGTTTTTGTTCTGGTTCTCGGTTTTGTTCGCGTTCTCGTTCTTGATCTCGTTTCCGTTCCCATTCTGGTTCTTGTTCTTGTTTTTGTTCGCAATCCTTTCCGTGTTCGTGTTCTTGTTCTTGTTCGCGTTCGTGTTCTCGATTTCGTTCTCGTTCACGTTTATGTTCTTGTTGTTGTTTGTGTACATGTGCTTGTCCTTTTTCCTGTTTTTGTCTGAGTTCTCGTCCATGTTGTCGTTCTTGTGCTTGTTCGTGTACATGTGCTTGTTCTTGTTCCTGTTCTTGTTTTCGTTCATGTTCTCGTTCGTGTCCGTGTTCTTGATCTCATTCTCGTTCATGTTCTTGTTCTTGTTCTCGGTTTTGTTTTTGTTCGTGTTCTTGTTCTCGTTCTTGTTCTGGTTCGTGTACATGTTCTTGTTCTTGTGCTTGTTCTTGGTCGTGTTCTCGTTCGGGTTCTTATTCTCGTTCACGTTCTCGTTCTTGTTTTTGTTCGTGTACATGTTCTTGTACTTGTTCTTGTTCCTGTCGTGTTCTTGTTCGTGTCTATGTTCTTGTTCGTGTCCGTGTTCTCGATCTCATTCTCGTTCTTGATCTCGTTTCCGTTCCCATTCTGGTTCTTGTTCTTGTTTCTGTTCGCAATCCTTTCCGTGTTCGTGTTCTTGTTCTTGTTCTCGTTCATGTATTTGTTCTTGTTCTTGTTCGTGTACACGTGCTTGTTCTTGATGCTGTTCTTGTTCTCGTTCCTGTTCATGTTCTCGTTCATGTACATGTTCTCGTACTTCTTCTTGTTTCTGTCGTGTTCATGTTCGTGTTCATGTTCTTGTTCATGTTCCTGTTCTTGTTCTCGTTCTCGATCTCGTTCTCGTTCGTGTTTTTGTTTTTGTTCTCGGTTTTGTTTTTGTTCTTGTTCTTGTTCTCGTTCTCGTTCTGGTTCGTGTTCTTGTTCTTGTTCTTGTTCTTGTTTTTGTTCGCAATCCTGTTCGTGTCCGTGTTCTTGTTCTTGTTCGTGTCCGTGTTCACGATCTTGTTCTCGTTCATGATTTTGTTCTTGTTCTCGGTTTCGTTCTTGTTCTTGTTCTTGATCTCGTTCCCGTTCCCGTTCTTGTTCTTGTTCTTGTTCTTGGTCGTGTTCTTGTTCGTGTTCTTATTCTCTTTCATGTTCTCGTTCTTGTTCTTGTTTGTGTACATGTTGATGTGCTTTTTGATGTTCTTGTTCTCGTCCCTGTTCTTGTTCATGTTCTTGTTCTTGTTTTTGTGCTCGTTCGCGTTCTTCTCCTTGTTCTTGTACATGTTCCCGTTCACGGTCTCGTGCGTGTACATGTTCTGGTTCCTGTTCTTGTTCGTGTTCGTGCCCGTGTATTCGATCTCGTTCTTGTTCATGTTTTTGTTCTGGTTCTCGGTTTCGTCCTCGTTCTCGGTCTTGATCTCGGTTCCGTTCCCGTTCTTGTTCGTGTTCTTGTCCCTGGTCGTGTTCTTGTTCGTGTTCTTATTCTCGTTCATGTTCTCGTTCATGTTCTTGTTCGTGTACGTGTTCATGTACTTGTGCTTGTTCTCGTTCGGGTTCTTGTTCTTCGGCGTGTTCTTGTTCTTGTTCATGTTCTTGTTCGTGTTCATGTTCTTGTTCGTGTCCGTGTTCTCGATCTCGTTCTTGTCCATGTTCTCGTTCTTGTTATCGGTTTTGTTTCTGTTCTTGTTCTGGTTCTCGTTCTTGTTCTCGTCCGTGCACATGTCCTTGTACTTGTTTTTGTTCTTGTTCTCGTTCATGTTCTTGTTCTCGTTCTTGTTCGTGTACATGTGCTTGTTCTGGTTTTTGTTCTCGTTCTCGTTTTTGTTTTGGCTCTCGTTCGTGTGCATGTTCGTGTACTTCTTCTTGCTCCTGTCGTGTTCCTGTTCTTGTTCCTGTTCTTGTTTTTGTATTCGTTCATGTTCTCGTTCGTGTACATGTTCTTGTACTTTTTCTTGTTTTTGTCCCTGTTCATGTTCGTGTTCTTGTTCTTGTGTTTGTGCTCGTTATCGTTCTTGTTCTCGTTCTTGTACATGATCTCGTTCACGTTCTGGTGCGTGTTCATGTTCTTGTTCTTGTTCGTGTTCTTGTTCGTGCCCGTGTTGTCGATCTCGTTCTCGTTCATGTTTTTGTTCTGGTTCTCGGTTTTGTCCTCGTCCTCGTTCTTGATCGCGTTCTCGATCCCGTTCGTGGTCTTGTTCTTGTTCGTGGTCGTGTTCTTGTTCGTGTTCTTATTCTCGTTCATGTTCTAGTTCTTGTTCTTGTTCGTGTACATGTTCATGTACTTGTGCTTGTCCTAGTTCGAGTTCTTGTTCGTGTCGTGTACTTGTTCTTGTTCGTGTTCTCGTTTATGTTCGTGTCCGTGTTCTCGATCTCGCTCTCGTTCATGTTCTGGTTCTCGTTCTCGGTTTTGTTCTTGTTCGTGTTGTTGATCTCGTTCCCGATCATGTTTTTGTTTCTGTTCTTGAGAGTGTTCTTGTTCTTGTTCTTGGTCGTGTTCTTGTTCGTGTTCTTTTTCTCGTGCATGTTCTCGTTCGTGTTCTTGTTTGTGTACATGTTCTTGTTTTCATTCTCGTTCATGTTCTTGGTCGTGTCCTTGCTCTTGATTTTGTTCTTGTTCTCGTTCTTGTTCTTGTTCTTGTACATGTTCTCGTTTACGTTTAGGTTCGTGTACATGTTCTCGTTCGTGTTCTTGTTCGTGTTCGGGCCTGTGTTATTGATCTTGTTCTCGTTCATGTTTTTGTTCTGGTTCTCGGTTTTGTTCGCGTTCTCGTTCTTGATTTCGTTTCCGTTCATATTCTGGTTCTTGTTCTTGTTTTTGTTTGCAATCCTTTCCGTGTTCGTGTTCTTGTTCTTTTTCGCGTTCGTGTTCTCGATTTTGTTCTCGTTCATGTTTCTGTTCTTGTTGTTGTTTGTGTACATGTGCTGGTCCCTTTTCCTGTTATTGTCTGAGTTCTCGTCCATGTTGTCGGTCTTGTTCTTGTTCGTGTACATGTGCTTGTTCTTATTCCTGTTCTTGTTTTCGTTCATGTTCTCGTTCGTGTCCGTGTTCTTGATCTCATTCTCGTTCATGTTCTTGTTCTCGTTCTCGTTCTGGTTCGTGTACATGTTCTTGTTCTTGTTCTTGTTCTTGGTCGTGTTCTAGTTCGGGTCCTTATTCTCGTTCACGTTCTCGTTCTTGTTTTTGTTCGTGTACCTGTTCTGGTACTTGTTCTTGTTCCTGTCGTGTTCTTGTTCGTGTCTATGTTCTTGTTCGTGTCCGTGTTCTCGATCTTATTCTCGTTCATGTTCTTGTTCTTGTTCTTCGTTTTGTTGTTGTTTTTTTCTTGTTCTCGTTCGTGTACATGTTCTCGTACTTCTTCTTGTTTCTGTCGTGTTCATGTTCGTGTTCATGTTCTTGTTCATGTTCCTGTTCTTGTTCTTGTTCTCGATCTCGTTCTCGTCCGTGGTTTTGTTATTGTTCTCGGTTTTGTTTTTGTTATTGTTCTTGTTCTCGTTCTCGTTCTGGTTCGTGTACATGTTCTTGTTCTTGTTCTTGTTCTTGGTCGTGTTCTCGTTCGTGTTCTTATTCTCGTTCGTGTTCTTATTCTCGTTCATGTTCTCGTTCTTGTTCTTGTTCGTGTACATGTTCATGTACTTGTGCTTGTTCTTGTTCGAGTTCTTGTTCGTGTTCGTGTTTTTGTTCTTGATCTTGTTTTTTGTCGCAATCCTGTTCGTGTTCGTGTTCTTGTTCTTGTTCGTGTACATGTACTTGTTCTTGTTCCTGTCGTGTTCTTGTTCGTGTTCATGTTCTTGTTTGTTTCCGTGTTCTCGATCTCGTTCTCGTTCATGTTCTTGTTCTTGTTCTTCGTGTTGTTCTTGTTATGTTCTCGTCCTCGTTCGTGTTCTCGTTTGTGTACATGGTCTTGTACTTGTTCTTGTTCTTGTTCTCGTTCATGTACATCTTCTTGTTCTTGTTCGTGTTCTGGTTTGTGTACATGTTCTTGTTCTTGTTCTCGTTCATGTTCGTGGTCGTGTCCTTGCTCTTGATTTCGTTCTTGTTCTCGTTCTTGTTCTTGTTCTTGTACATGTTCTCGTTCACGTTATGGTTCGTGTACATGTTCTTGTTTTTGTTCTTGTTCTTGTTCGTGCCTGTGTTCTTGATCTCGTTCTCGTTCATGTTCTTGTTATTGTTCTTCGTTTTGTTGTTGTTTTTTTCTTGTTCTCGTTCGTGTACATGTTTTTGTACTTGTTCTTGTTCTTGCTCTCGTTCATGTATTTGTTCTTGTTCTTGTTCGTGTACACGTGCTTGTTCTTGTTCCTTTTTTTGTTCTCGTTCCTGTTCATGTTCTCATTCATCTACATGTTCTCGTACTTCTTCTTGTTTCTGTCGTGTTCATGTTCGTGTTCATGTTCTTGTTCATGTTCCTGTTCTCGTTCTTGTTCTCGATCTCGTTCTCGTTCGTGTTTTTGTTCTTGTTCTCGGGTTTGTTTTTGTTCTTGTTCTTGTTCTCGTTCTCGTTCTGGTTCGTGTACATGTTTTTGTTTTTGTTCCTGTTCTTGGTCGTGTTCTCGTTCGTGTTCTTATTCTCGTTCATGTTCTCGTTCTTGTTCTCGTTCGTGTACATGTTCATGTACTTTTGCTTGTTCTTGTTCGAGTTCTTGTTCGTGTTCTTGTTCTTGATCTTGTTTTTGTTCGCAATCCTGTTCGTGTTCGTGTTCTTGTTCTTGTTCGTGTACATGTGCTTGTTCTTGTTCCTGTTCTTGTTCTCGTTCATGTTCTCGTTCGTGTACATGTTCATGTACTTGTTCTTGTTCCTGTCGTGTTCTTGTTCGTGATCATGTTCTTGTTCGTTTCCGTGTTCTCGATCTCATTCTCGTTCATGTTCTTGTTCTTGTTCTTCGTTTTGTTCTTGGTATGTTCTTGTTCTCGTTCGTGGTCTCGTTTGCGTACATGGTCTTGTACTGGTTATTGTTCTTGTTCTCGTTCATGTACATGTTCTTGTTCATGTTCGTGCACATGTGCTTGGTCGTGTTCCTGTTCTTGTTCTCGTTCTTGTTCATGTTCTCGGTCGTGTACATGTTCTTGTACTCCTGCTTGTCTCTGTCGTGTTCTTGTTCGTGTTCATGTTCTTGTCCATGTTCTTGTTCTTGTTCTTGTTCTCGATCTCGTTCTGGTTCGTGTACATCTTCTTGTTCTTGTTCGTGTTCTTGGCCGTGTTCTCGTTCGGGATCTTATTCTCGTTCATGTTCTCGTTCTTGTTCTCGTTCGTGTACATGTTCATGTACTTGTGGTTGTTCTAGTTCGAGTCCTTGTTCGTGTTCGTGTACTTGTTCTTGATCGTGTTCTTATTCGTCTTCTTGTTTTTGTTCGTGTCCGTGTTCTCGATCTCGTTCTCGTTCATGTTCTTGTTCTTGTTCTCGGTTTTGTTCTTGTTCGTGTTGTTGATCTCGTTTCCGTTCATGTTTTTGTTCCTGCTCTTGAGCGTGTTCTTGTTCTTGTTCTTGGTCATGTTCTTGTTCGTGTTATTTTTCTCGTGCATGTTCTCGTTCGTGTTCTTGTTTGTGTACATGTTCGTGTTCTTGTTCTCGTTCATGTTCGTGGTCGTGTCCTTGCTCTTGATTTTGTTCTTGTTCTCGTTCTTGTTCTTGTACTACTGCTTGTTTCTGTCGTGTTCTTGTTCGTGTTCATGTTCTTGTCCATGTTCTTGTTCTTGTTCTTGTTCTCGATCTCGTTCTCGTTCGTGTTCTTGTTCTTGTTTTCGGTTTTGTTTTTGTTCTTGTTCTTATTCTCGTTCTCGTTCTGGTTCGTGTACATCTACTTGTTCTTGTTCGTGTTCTTGGCCGTGTTCTCGTTTGGGTTCTTATTCTCGTTTATGTTCTCGTTTTTGTTCTTGTTCGTGTACATGTTTATGTACTTGTGCTTGATCTAGTCCAACTTCTTGTTCGTGTTCGTGTACTCGTTCTTGTTCGTGTTCTTGTTCGTGTTCTTGTTTTTGTTCGTGTCCGTGTTCTCGATCTCGTTCTCGTTCATGTTCGTGTTCTTGTTCTTGGTTTTGTTCTTGTTCGTGTTGTTGATCTCGTTCCCGTTCATGTTTTTGTTCCTGTTCTTGAGAGTGTTCTTGTTCGTGTTCTTGGTCGTGTTCTTGTTCGTGTTCTTTTTCTCGTGCATGTTCTCGTTCGTGTTCGTGTTTGTGTACATGTTCTTGTTCTTGTTCTCGGTCATGTTCGTGGTCGTGTCCTTGCTCTCATTTTGTTCTCGTTGTCGTTCTTGTTCTTGTTCTTGTACATGTTCTCGTTCACCTTATGGTTCGTGTACATGTTCTTGTTCGTGTTCTTGTTCTTGTTCCTGCCTGTGTTCTTGATCTCGTTTCCGTTCCCGTTCTGGTTCTTGTTCTTGTTTTTGTTCGCAATCCTTTCCGTGTTCGTGTTCCTGTTCTTGTTCGCGTTCGTGTTCTCGATTTTGTTCTCGTTCATGTTTCTGTTCTTGTTGTTGTTTGTGTACATGTGCTTGTCCTTTTTCCTGTTTTTGTCTGAGTTCTCGTCCATGTTGTCGTTCCTGTTCTCGTTCGTGTACATGTTCTTGGTATCAATCTTGTCTCGGTCTTGTTCGTGTTCGTGTTCTCGATTTTGTTCTCATTCATGTTTCTGTTCTTGTTGTTGTTTGTGTACATGTGCTCGTTCTCGTTCCTGTTCTTGTTCTCGTTCATTGTCTCGTTCGTGTACATGTTCTTGAACTTGTTCTCTTTCCTGTCCTGCTCTTGTTCGTGTTCATGTTCTTGTTCGTGTCCGTATTCTCGATCTGGTTCTCGTTAATGTTCTTGTTCTTGTTCTCGGTTTTGTTTTTGTTCTTGTTCTTGTTCTCGTTACTGTTCTCGTCCGTGTACATGTTATTGTACTTGTACGAGAACGAGAACGAGAACCAGACCATGTACACGAACGGAAACAAGAACGGGTACATGAACAAGAAGACAAACGAGAACACGAACATGGATAGAGCACGAACATGAACAAGAACACGAACGAGAACAGAAACAAGTACGAGAACATGTACTTGAACGAGAATAAGAACGAGAACATGAACGAAAACAAGAACAAGAACAGGAACCAGACCACGCGCATGTACACGAATAAGAACAAGAACAAGAACATGAACAAGAACATGAATACTAACAAGAACACGAAAGAATCAAACAGCAGTACAAGAACATGTTCCCGAACGAGCACATGAACGAGATCGAGAACAAGAGCAGGATCAAGATCAAGCACATGTACACGAACAAGGACAAGAACACGAACTTGAACGAAAACAAGAACAAGAACAAGTACACGAACATGTACACGAACGAGAACAAGACCGAGAACAAGAACAAGAACAAGATCAAAACCGAAAACAAGAACAAAAACACGTTCGAGAACGAGATCGAGAACACGGACACGAACAAGAACATGATCACGAACAAGAACGTGACAGGAACAAGAACAAGTACAAGAACATGTACACGAACGAGAATATAAACGAGAACGAGAACGAGAACAGGAACAAGAACGAGCACATGTACACGAACAAGAACAAAAACATTACCATGAACGAGAACAAGAACATGTACGCGAACAAGAATAAAAACGAGAACATGAACGAGACCGAGAACAAGAACGGGTCGTAAAAGGAAAACGGAGATGAGAACGAGAAGAACAACGAGGACGAAAACCAGATCACAACCAAGATAAAGAGCGAGAACAAGAATGCGAACACGAACAAAAACAGGACCATGATCAAGAACAAGCACATGAACATGTACACGAACATGAACAAGAACGAGAACATGAACGAGACCACGAACAAGAGCAGGAGAAAGAACAGACACATGTAGACCAACAACAACGAAAACAACAACATTAACGAGAACGAGATTGAAATCAAAAACAAGAACAAGAACGAGAACAAGAACAAGAAAGAGTACAAGAACATGTACACGAACAAGAACAAGAACGAAAACATGAACGAGAATAAGAACACGGACAAGAACACGAACAAGAACAAGAACACGAACAAGAACGGGAACGGGAACAAGATCGAGACCAAGAACAAGAATGAAACCGAGAACGAGAACAAAAACAAGAACGAGAACAAGATCGAGAACACGGACACGAACGAGAACAAGAAAACGGACACGAACGAGAACATGAACACGGGCACGAACAGGATTGCGAACAAAAACATGGAGAAGAACAAGAACAAGAACACAAACAAGAACAAAAACTCGAACAAGAACAAGAACACAAACATGAACGAGAACAAGAACACGAACGAGAAAACGCTCAAGAACAAGAACAAGAACAAGAACGGGATCGACATCAAGAACACGAACAAGAACAAAACCGTCAACGAGAACAAGAACATGAACGAGAACGAGATCGAGAACCGGGTCATGAGCAGAAACAAGAACAAGAACACGAACACGAACAAAAACAAGAACACGAACACGAACAAGAACGAGAACACGAACGAGAACAGAAACAAGTACGCGAACATGTACTCGAACGAGAATAAGAACGAGAACATGAACGAGAACATAAACAAAAACGAGAACAAGAACAGGAACAAGAACAAGCACATGTACACGAACAAGAACGAGAACAAGACCATGAACGAGAACAAGAACAAGAACAAGTACATGAACATGTACACAAACGAGAACATTAACGAAAACGAGAACAAGAACAGGAACAAGAACGAGAACACGAACACGAACGAGAACATGACGTGGAACCAGAACATGTACACGAACAGAAACAAGTACTTCAACATGTACTCGATCGGGACTAAGAACGAGAACATGAACGAACACAAGAACACGAACACGGACACAAACAAGAACAGAAACACGAACACGAACAGGATTGCGAACAAAAACAAGAACAAGAACAAGAACAAGAACACGAACAAGAACAAGAACTCGAACAAGAACAAGAACAAGCACATGAACATGTACACGAACATGAACAAGAACGAGAACATGAACGAGACCACGAACAACAGCAGGAAAAAGAACAGACACATGTAGACAAACAACAACGAAAACAACAACATTAACGAGAACGAGATCGAAAACAAAAACAAGAACAAGAACGAGAACAAGAACAAGGAAGGGTACAAGAACATTTACACGAACAAGAACAAGAACGAAAACATGAACGGGAATAAGAACACGGACAAGAACACGACCAAGAACAAGAACAAGAACAAGAACGGAAACGGGAACGAGAACAGAAACAAGGACAAGCACACGTACACGATCAAGAACAAGAACATGAACATGAACGAGAACAAGAACAAGAACAGGAACATGAATAAGCACATGTACACGAAAAGGAACAACAACAAGAACATGATCAAGAACATGATCGAGAACACGGAAATGAACAAGAACAAGAAGGAGAACCAGAACATGTACACGAACGGAAACAAGAACGGGTACATGTGTTACGTCTTCGATGTTAGGTTAATCAGACAGCTCTATTGCAATTTCGACGTGGGTTTTGTCAACCACTACTAAGCGTAGTTGAAATAATTATTGTGTTGTTATGTTTGAATAATATCAGGTTTATTGTAGGTTTTTGGGTGATGTCTGATTAATTGGATTATTTACCAGGGTGATCAAAGTTATTGCACTAAGATTTTCATAATGTTAAATACAGTGGTTTTGAAGACACACCTAAACTCTTTAAGTTCTGGAGACGAGAGTAATTGTTTAGGTGTTGATTCTTGAGTTTCTGAAGTAGTAAGTAAGTGTGAAGTTTGCTCTTTTTTTTAAAAAGGAAAGTTCGGATTCTGGAAAAAAGGGATGATCTTAGTTTGGCAGGATGTTGAAGGTGGTGATCTCATTGGTTGACTATTCTAGTGTTTTTTAGGATTCGTTTAGGATTTTTATGATGCGAGTCGATTGGATGAGAGTTCCAATGACGAAGCAGTAAAGGGAAGTCTTAGGTTTCAGGGGATGGTTCTTCTCGTTTTGATGTGATAAAGATTTTTGTTTCCAGAACTTGCCGAGTTTAAGTTTACAAAAGGAATAATGTTATTTCTATATCAAAGTATGAAATTGATGAAAGAGTTGGAAAAAATTATGTCCACTGGTGAATTGGTTTCTTCTAATTACATATTTCATTTTAATGGAAATGATGGATCGGGTGTAAGTAAGGTAGACATTTGTTAGGATACTGTTGAATCGGGGATGTAGGTACAGTAGAATGCATAGGCTAGTGGCAACCGCATGTCGGTAAATATGAACGTCTGTGGTTGCTGATTGGGATGTAACACCTCCCCCCTTGGAACTCGAGCGTCCGCGCTCGAAGTAAAGCGGGAGCTGTCGTACCGACATGAGATTTCCAAAACTAGCGCGTGAAAGCTTGAACTTAAAATATAACTTATGATTAACGAGAATAATATGAGTATTAAATTTTGATTATATGATTATAAATCTATGATTGATATTCTAAGTTTGATTACATGGTGATATAGTGCGTGATATAATTAATTGACATGAGTATAATTTGAAAGGTAGTTAATGATTACATTATTAAGGTAAGTATATTTGTAAAAATTTTCAATAATATAAATTGATTATAATTACTTGATTAATCATGGTAAGTTTGACTAAATGTAAAATTAAGTATAGTGTATAAACTTATTATCTAGGCACGTTATGAAATGTAATTATCTTAATTATCAGGTATGTTAGTATATAATTGCAAGTAAAAATTTTATATATTTGGATTTTCATGGTTTTGTCCGTGAGCTAGCGATTCGAGTCTTTGTCTGTATGTAAGATCTTTTTCGGGTTGGTTGTGGAAGTTGCATCCGAAAATTTTATAAGTGGGCGTAGATTTAGTCTATAAGGTACTGTAGGTACAATGTTCAAAGCGGAAAGGGTAGTTCTTAGCGTTTGTCATTGGTCAGAGTATTTATGACCGTACGAAATGCGAAAATATAAATGGTCAGTTGAGTTTGAAGGGAGTGGTTTTCTGTTTTTTTTTTTAGTCTTCAATTTCATATAAAAGTGCGAGTTAAGTTGGTTTCAGTCAGTTGCAACGTCAGGAGCTTAAGTTGAGTTTGACTTAAAGAAAGAGGAAAAAGTAAAAATGAATAACGCTTATTAAAATGGAAAACATCAAGAGAACGAACTTGTTGGTCACTGTATGGTGGGATCCACGAGTAAGTATTACCTGAAATATTGACTGTAACATTTATTTTGATGCTTGATTTTTGTGACTGAAGTTAAAATTATTTGTTATAGATCAAAATTATGAACATAGGCGAGCACGGTCCGTGCATTTCTCTTGGGAGGATGGAGGAAGTGCGGGCCAGGTGAAACGAATTCCGCCTGAGCCTACGGGAGCTATTTTTCAACGATATTGAAACGGATTACGGCGATAACTGCTTCGATTTTTTCGGTGTCAGGTGGATGTTGGAGGGATTATGGGGAAAGGACCACCCTATTGGGGATTGGGGGCATCCCGCATGGAACCATCCACGGGGAATTTTTTCCGTATATCACGGCAACTACTAAGCTGTTTTAATGTAATTTTAAGTAATGGTTAAGAATGAGTCGATTAAAAATATTATTGTAAAATGTTAATGAATCTATTTTGTGTTCTGTACCATTTTTTAAAGCGGAATACATTCATATTGAATTTTATTTTGTTTCTGGATCATTTTGTAATTCCGATTTTAACTATTGATTCCTTTCAGACACGATAATCAGGTTTTTTTGTTTCTTACATGAAATAACGTTGTTGAGTTACTGGATTAGTCGGGATTGAATCTTGCGTCTGAGTCTTAGTTTGATTTTCTGAGTTTTCGTTAGGTCGAGTATTTGGCTGAGTCATTTCGATATTTGTTTCATTTTTAATATTATCCTCATCGTTTTCTCTCTTTTCTACGTTGGGTTGCGGATTTTGGTTTGTTTGGATATGAGAAGAACGTTTATTATTGAGGTGTAGAAGTAAATTAGTAACAGAATCCCATAGTGCGCCAAGAAGCCATAGACTCCACCCGTAAATAGTATGGAGGGCGTAGCCATGGACAAGAGTATCTATACCGAATTTTATGGCTCTGAAAGTTACCCATGCGCCAACTAGAGTAACGCTAAATGTACCGACTGTATGAAAAAAGTTATATATTTGTCCCCAAGTTTGTTCCAAAGTACGTTTAATTGCATTTTCATCTATCAAAATATTTATTGTTATTCCTTGATGCAGTGATTCTTGTCCCGTAGCTTCTCTTGCGATCGTGTGCAATACTGCTGGTTTTCCAACTGGGAACATTATATTATTACGTAATTTATCTAAATCTTCAATTGAATAGATTCCACCCGATGCAAGATTAGCTGGCGTTATGTTTTTGAAAGAGTCTTTTGTTTGCGTCGAAATTTCTTCTGGCGCTATAGCAGTTGCTAATTGCGGCAGGGCTTGATACCAAGCATTATTAATATTATACATGGGGGCGAGAAATGAGTTGCAGTCGATTTGATTTCCGGTTTTTACAATGATATGGGTTCTTGGTAGCATGAATAAACTGTCGTTGCCTCTAGTGACTGGTAGTTCTTGGAAACATGCGTCGGTTTTTTTTTACCTCTACAGGAACACATTTAGCGATCCTGACGACTTCTCCCGAGATATGAGCCATGTATCCAGGTTTTTTCATAAAGTGGTAGGCGAATTCGGCGGGAGCTAAAGGTGCTAGAGCTAAAGAATTATGTGAGACTCTGTTCTCTAACTTGCATTCTTGCAAGATTACGTCATTGTATAGGGATATTATTTGGTTACGGAGGTGACGTTCGAGGTAGACAAATTTTGAATTTACGTAGGTAAACATATCCATGTTAGAGACTGCTATTCCGGTTTTGCGGGCGAAGAAATCTCCGTCTTCTCTATCAAGGACGAAAAGTCGTGGATGTTCCGTTTTAATCAACTTGTAACCACAGACTGGAATGTAGCCTCTGACAGACAGTGCAAAAGTTACTTCGTCTGAGGTTAATGAGTAGATTTCTTCTCCGTATTTATTTATTGTGTTATCTCTAATTTTTTGAGCTTTTCCTTCGTAAAGTACGGTGTAGCGATGAAATTTACATTGATCTGTTGAGATTAGACTCCAAAAAGTATTGCCACCTTCGATATCCATACATTCCCCTGCGGTATAGGTGCAGCTAACGCCTGAACGAAGAATTAGTTCATTTTTTTCTAGATTGACTGTTGCATGATATTCTTGAATTGTGAAAAATATTTGACCCTGAACGACTACATTGTCCCACGAGCCATAATGATCAGAGAAATGTTCTCCTTTACATGTGCCGTCGCTATCTACGTTGCCTGCTAATTTAATTGTTCTTGAAGAGCTCGTGTTTAGAGCGACATTATGAAATGCGCTGTTATGTGTTGTATAAGATGTGGTATTTAATATTTTATTGCATTCTTCGTGGGAAATTTCCATTATATATTCTACATCTCCGTTCGATACCATCGAAATATGTGAATGCATACCACAATGATATATGGATCTATGTATTCCGATTTTACACTGGACTACCCTGACACTAGTGAAATCTGCGGTTTGTAGTAACTGAATTTTCGTGGTATTGATTATCGGCTTGGAAATGGGAATTTCGCATTCTTTGATATTGAGTAAAGATAACGTCGTTATATTCATAGAAGGCACGCCACAGTCGTAGGCTATCAAGCTGTTACTTGTTCGAAGGGTACGAATTAACAGTCCCATGAGGGCTGTCCTGAAGTTGAATTTATCCATTTCCCTTTCCTGGAAAGAAATGTGCGCTAGAGTGACGGAAGGATTTACATGGGTTAAAGAGTTAGTAAGCTATTTTAGCTCGGTCGCAATGAATTATTTTCCGATTGTTTTTACATAGTTCAATTTCTAAATCATTTTTGTCTGTAAAAATTTCTGTGATTTTATATGGTCCCTTGTAATTGTCATCTAATTTACCGGTTCTTTGATTTTTGACTAAATATATTTCTTGTCCAATCTTGAATTTCACGGGGTTGATTTTTCTATCGTAATATTGTTTAGATTTTAGTTTTGCTTTTTCTAAGTTTTCGCGGGCTGTATTTCTAGATTCGATGAGCTTGAGCGTTAGGTTCTTTACATGGTCGTCATAAGTAAGGACTTCGCCAATGTATGGGAATTCTGAGGGTATTCGTGCGTCGCGTCCGTAAATTAAGTGATATGGGCTGTACTTTGTACCTTCGTGAATACTTGTATTATAAGCAAATGTCGCGTGTGGGAGCCATTCGTCCCAGTTCTTCTTATTCGCATAATGTTTTAAATAATCGGCGAGAACTTGATGACTTCTTTCTAGGGAACCGTTTGATTGAGGGTGAATGCTGTTGTTTTGATTTCATTAATTTTGAAGGATTTAGCTAATCTTTTCATGACTTGACCAATAAATGCTGCTCCTTGATCCGTTAGAATCAATTTTGGGCATCTGTATTTGCAAATAAAATTAATTACAAGAGCTTCTGCTATATTATCTGCTGTTGCATTGATTAATGGTACTGCTAAACAAAATTTTGAAAGATCGTCTTGCATTGTGAGAATGTACTTATAACCTTTGTCAGAAGGAGTGTTTATTGGTCCTACGATATCGAGGGCTAATTTATCGAAAACGTCTGCGGAAGTGTCCGTAATAACCATTGGTTGTTTCGTTTTAATTCGTACGAGTTTCTTTTTCTGGCAACTTAAGCATTTCCTAATGAAATCTTCGACTTGCTTTTTAATATTGTCCCAGAAATATTTTTGTCTTATTCTGTTATAAGTTTTAGTGACGCCTTTATGGCCTGCTATGGGTGATTCGTGATTTTCTTGGATTATTTTTTGTCTTTGCTCTACTGGAGGTATGATTATTTTATCTTTACAGATTGTTATTTCAATAGGGGTTTTTTCAAAAGTTTCGCGGATAATGTTTTTAATTCGAATCCAAGCTGTATCGTTCAGATTACTTCTGCCTCGAGATATTCTTGCGGTTTTGATTTTCATCTCTTCCATTTTTAATTTTAGGTTATTGAATGCTTTATAAAAATTTATTTCTTTTGGAGGGTCCTGATCGTTTTCTTGTGTCACGAGAGATCATACTGTTCTTTTAGACGTACCAGTTACTATTAATTGTCCTAATTTATATTTGTTTAGTGGGGTTATTGTGTTCAAAAGTCCAATTTCTAATAATCGTTTTCCTATTTCACTTGATACTGTGCCATCCGCGGAAATAAAACAAATGTAGTTATCCTTTTTCATCTCTAGGTTATCTCGCGTCTCTATTAGGTTATTGAAATTATCTTTTGTGTTAGGCATCGATGATCGTATGCTATTATTTGCGATATTACTCATTGGTGTATTTGGTGCATTGAGGACTATTATTTGGTCAAGATTTTCAGATTGGTCTTTCGAGACATCGGGTTGAATTACATTGTTTGGATCTAAGTTGTCTTCATCTTTGCTTATGTTCTCCTGTAGCTCTTTAATTTCTTCAAGTGTTGCCATAATTTCGGGGATTTTATTCTTCTGTCGATGATCAGGGGTATTATTTTGTATGTTTCGTTCGTTATTTATAATAATTTTTCTTGGTTCTTTTGATTTTCCTTTATGCTCTGTGTGTTTATTATTTTCGCTGCAACATGCACATTTAGTTGGCTTACGTTGTCTTGTAGAGCGTCGAATTTCGAAGGGACGGTCGGTCGTACGGTCAGGTAATGGTTTTTTGTAAACTTGAACATTTGGTTTGGCTTTAGTGACCTCTTGAGCTTGTTTAGTGTCAATATTTATAGTTTCCTGTTTGCCTGGAGTTGAGTTATTACTTGAGGGTATAATCGTTTTTTCATCGTCTGAGCTGCTATTGTTCGTGGAGATTTCTCCTATTTCCATGGTTTCTGATTCTTAATTTTCATTTATTGTTATTTCGTTTAGGTCATTGGATTCATTTTGATAAAAATAAGTTGGTTCTTTCACCGAGTGAACTTGTGCTTCAACTTCTATGATTTGTGGGTTATCGCTGTCTTCTTCAGAAGTCCAAGGTATGGCGTCATTCTGAACAACGGTGTGATTCGGTAGTTCGTAGTTTAAGTTAATCGGTTGAATTGATATATTTCTATCGATTTTTGGTTTGGTTCTCAATTTAGGAGACGGAGTAAATTCAGCTGATTGAGGTGAGCGTTTATTAAATAACTCCGTTGCTAGCATTCGTTGAAAATTATTTTTTGAACTTGAAAGTTTATTAGTTTCAATATTAGGACGTTTTTCAATATTATCGGTTATTCGAGGTATAGGGGTTATTTCAGTTTGAGAGGTTGAGGGGTCTTGGAGTCGGTGGATGGGTGTATGGGAGGGTTTGTGAGGTTGAGTGTGTGGGACTTGAGGGGGTGTGTAAGATTTTTTGTTTGGGGTAGGGGGTGAGGAAGTGAGGGTGCGGTTAGGGTCTGGTGAGCTAGTTGAAAGTTCCTTTTTGTCTACGCTCAAGTTTGTAAAATTTACTGAAATATCATCAATAATATTGTCATCAGATTCATGATTATTGGAAGATAAGGATTGAACATCGGAATAATCTGGGAGAATCGAAGATTTATTTTGTTTAAGCTTCTGTTCTAGATTTTCGTCAGATGAAGATTGAGAATCAATATATTCAATAATAATTGAAGATTTGTTTTTAATAGATTTACGATTTTGACTATGATTTGGACTACTAAGATTTTCGGGTGATCTGAGATTTTGAACTAGATTTGGACTACTAAGATTTTCGGGTGATCTGAGATTTTGAACTAGATTTGGATTTTTATCTTGAGTTTGAATTTGGCTACGATTTCTATGAGTTAGAGTTTCTTCTTCCGAAGATGATTCTTCGATTTTGTACGGAGTGAAGCGTTTTATATCAGACTTTCGTTTCATGGATTCTTTACTTTTCTTCTTGCGAGAATATTCTGGAGTATTTGAGTTTATATGAGATCTTTTGAGAACAGGTCGACTATCTGTGAATTCCATGGGAATGTTTATGTCAGCAGTCGCCTGGTTTATGTTAGTTTCAACGGCCAAGTCCGAACGTGGTCCTACAAGGTTTTCCTCGTCTTTGGATTTAGCTGTTTCACTAATTTTATAGTTTTCACGTGCAAAGCCACAGAAATCTTCGATGTTCGAGTCTGAAGTGTGCATTAGCGATATATTTTCACGACTTTCACGTGCAGGGTTGAGAGGGTCTTCGCTATTTGAGTCTGTTGCCATACTAGAAGATTTATTTTCAAATTTTTTGTTCTTAGCCTCTTCATCCGAAGAGTTTCTTTCATATCTACTATCCTTGTATTTTTTCAAGATAGGTCGTGCACCAGAGTCAGATGATGGTCTTAATCTGGCAATGGCTGGGTTAGATTGCTGCTTAGGGTCTTGAGATTATATTTCTCGATGTTCCGTATCAACGGGGTTTCGCGATAAAGCGTCAGCATTTGTATTCATTTTTCCAGCTTTGTATTGAATTTTAAAATCGAATTCTTTCAAACGTTCTCTCCATCTCATTACACGCGATGTAGGGTCATTCATTGAATTTACCCATACTAGCGGTCTGTGATCGGTGACTAATGTAAATTGTCTACCATAGAGATAAGGTCTAAAAGTTTTGAGTGCGAAAACGGTTGCTGCCATTTCCTTTCCGGTCGTTGAATAATTTTTTTCATGTTTATCTAGAACACGTGAGGCGTACGAAATAGGTAGGTCTTCGCCAATTTTACCTTGCGATGAAATTGCTCCGACTGCGTATCCTGACGCGTCCGTTGTGACAATGAAGGGTTTAGAGAAATCTGGATATTGTGATATAGGTGGGTTGCATAATTTATTACGTAAAGTTGTAAAAGCTAGTTGAGTTTCTGTGTTCCATTCGAATTTTTTATTTTTACTTGTTAAATCCGATAATGGCTTGGCAATTTCGCAAAATCTTTAATGAATCTACGATAATAACCTGCGAGTCCTAGAAATTGTTTAACATTTTTAGGAGTCTTTGGTGTGGGAAATTTTTGTACTGCTTCTAATTTTTTTGTATCTGGTTTAACACCATCTGAAGAGATTGTGTGACCAAGGTATTTCACTTCTGTTTTTAAAAATTCACATTTATCCGTTTGCAATGTTAAATTAGCTCTACGTAATCGTTCCGCAAGTTTCTTAAATTTAATCGAATGTTCTTGGAGTGAGCGCGCATAAATTACAATATCATCTAAGCATACGAACAAATCATTTCCTTGTAAACCCAGTAATGTTAGGTCCATAAGTCTTTGAAATGTTGCTGGAGCGTTTTTCAAACCGAATGGCATTCTATTGAATTCGTAATGACCATGAGGATTGGTAAAAGCTGTTTTGTGTTTATGTTTTGGATCCATTTTAATTTGATGAAATCCCGAAGCTGAGTCAAATATTGAGAAATATTTGGCTCCGCCAAGGTGATCAAGAATATCTGAGATTAACGGTAATGGATATGCGTCTCCGATTGTTTTTTCATTTAATTTTCTGTCATCTATAACTAATCGCCATCTTTTATCTCCTTTGGAGTCTTCCTTTTTGGGAACTATCCATAACGGTGAATTGTAGGGTGATTTAGATGGTTCTATGATTTCCATTTTCAATAGATCTGAGATTTGTTCTTCTATTTCGGGTTTTTGAAAGAGTGGGTGTCTGTATTGTCTGGTATTTATGGGAATATCGCCTGTAGTGATGAGTTGATGCGTGCAAGTGTCTGTAGCGCGAAGTGGTTTTCCTGGAATATGGAAAAGGTCAGAGTAATCTTCGATTAAGTCGATAACTGATTTACGCTCTTCCGAGTTCAAGTGATCAATTCGCAATAAGTTAATAACTTCATTAACACGGTTTCCTCGCGTCCGAGTAATTTCGCGTTCTGAAATTTTATTTACTGCAAAATTTTCGTCCTCGTCTACACTTGTATCGAAGGGATACAATGGAATTACGGGGATGTCCACTTCAACGTCGTGTTCCAGGGTATTTATTGCGTATAAATGAGCGATACCATTATTATTTGTTACGACGGCTTCACCAGCGAAAATACCTTTGTGTAGGTCCAATCGAGGTACATAACCGTTTTGAATATCTGAGATTCCTATTCGAACGAACATGATAGTCTTCCGTCTGGCCGGGAGCAGAATACTTTCCTTATCCGAGAAGGGAATTTCCATGTCATTGAGGGTAATGGTATTTGATTTGTAATCTATTTTTCCGCTATGATTGTGCATAAATTCAGTCCCAATGATTCCAGTATAATCTAATGGGAAGTTTTGCGGTACAACGTTAAATTCAGCGAGAACATTATTAACTCTGATTAGTATTTTTCCTAGAGTCATTGGTTTATCAATTTCGGAGATTCCGTTCAGTTCGTATAAAGTTGAAGAGTCGATTAATTCGGGATTTTTTAATTCATTGATTTTTATCAAATTTAATTCAGATCCCGTATCGATTAAAAATTTACCGTCGGATGTTTTTAAATCTATTGATTTTATTTCGATTGAAGGTGATCTGTGATTAGATGATATTGAACCAAGTTTACATTGCGCGATTTGGGTATTAATCTTTTTTGTTTTGTTTCCTATTGAGTTGAGGTAGAGGGTATTGCTGGACGCTGGGGTTGAGAGTTCCCCGCCGTTGCGTCGGACCGAGGGGGAATTCGTCCGTTTCCCGCCTGGTCAACAGGGTTATTACCTGCTGGTGTCTGATTTGCCTCGCGTTTGGCATTATTGTATGCCCGTTTTCTACAATCTCGGATTATATGGCCCGTTTTCTTACAGTAATTACATTCGAGATTAGCGTGTGGATTTCCCGTTCTGGCTTGGGCAGGATTTGGGCTGAAGTTTTGATTCGAGTTTGCATTACGAAAACGGCAATCATTTATAAGGTGATTAGTACGTTTACAATAATTACAAAATTTATTATTTTGCGATTGGCTATTAGAATTTGAATTATTCGAGTATTTTAATTGATTATTTTGATTATTATTATTATTATTATTACGCGGTTCAAATTTTTTCTGATTACTTAGGATTGGGAGACAATCTTTTTTTACATGCTCTTGAGATGGGAATAATTTTGATATATTTTTTATTTCTTGGTGCTGTTTTTCGATTTTCATCGCTTCTGCGACTACATTATGAAGTGTAGTATAAGGACCTTCACGTAAGAATATTGCGTATCTCGGGAAAATTCCCGAGACGAAGGATTGGATAGCGGCTTCCGTGGCTGCTATTTTCATAGCTTCTATGTTCTGACCACCTGCGAGTTCGATTTCTAGGATTGTTAATTGTAAATGCCTTCCGATTCTATAATTAAAGTCAATAATTCTTTCTTCCGGTTTTTGTTCGAAATCATTAAATTCTCTGAGCCATACCGAAATTTGTGTTGTCTGTCTAAAATGTAAGTTTAGGAAGTTAATGAGATCGTCAATGGTCTGTAAGTGTCCGTCGCTAACACGTTTTAATGGTTCTCCTCTGCATTTTGAACACAGCATTCTAACGACAAATCTTTCTCCGCAATTGGGTACAAATTCTTTAGCATCTTCGCAATCTTTGACAAAAGCTTGAATTGAATAACCGTCGGACGTACCATCAAAATCTGGTATAGTTTTGAAAAAATCTTTGTAATCGAATTTTTTATTATTAATGTTAGTGTTGTTAAGACCTAAAGATGTATTTGCTAATTGTGCTGATTCAACATTAGGTTGAGATTGAGTTTGATTGCTTCTAGAAATGTCCATGCTGATAGTATCGTTATGGGACATTGTATTATAAATTTATTTCACTTACAATACGTAGAACGGTGCGATGATTATAGATGTGTTGAGAGAGCTTGCTGTACGTGTCTTCGTGCGTTGCGGTAGGCAGGAGAGTTCGTCCGGGGTTGAGGTCGTCTTTTGAGCGACGCGATGTCCGTCAAGCTGCGGTTAATCGGGAACGATGAGTCAAGCAGTGATTCTTCTTCTTTTTTTATATGTGGTTTCGATGAAAGTCTTCCGTGTTTTTGATTATAATGACAGTAAATCACGATGATTTTTAGTGCGTTCAATTATTGAAGTCGATGATTTTTAATGCAGAAACTTTTTTTTTTTTTTTTAAGATTTGATATTTTGTTTTAATTTTTCCTTCTCTTTTTTTTGTTGATGTACGTTGATAAATTATTTCTGGTCGACAATTCCAGGTCCGCTGCCACCAAATTTATTATAGTAGAGCTGTTACGTCTTCGATGTTAGGTTATAATCAGACAGCTCTATTGCAATTTCGACGTGGGTTTGTCAACCACTACTAAGCGTAGTTGAAATAATTATTGTGTTGTTATGCTTGAATAATATCAGGTTTATTGTAGGTTTTTGTTGATCCCTGATTAATTGGATTATTTACCAGGGTGATCAAAGTTATTGCACTAAGATTTTTATAATGTTAGATACAATGGTTTTGAAAACACACCTAAGCTCTTTAAGTTCTGGAGACGAGAGTAATTGTTTAGGTGTTGATCCTTGAATTTCTGAAGTAGTAAGTGTGGAGTTTGCTCTGTTTCTTAAAAAGGAAAGTTCGGATTCTGGAAAGAAGGGATGATCTTAGTTTGGCAGGATGTTGAAGGTGGTGATCTCATTGGTTGACTATTCTAGGGATTTCTAGGATTCGTTTAGGATTTTTATGATGCGAGTCGATTGGATGAGAGGTCCAACGACGAAGCAGTGAAGGGAGGTCTTAGGTTTTAGGGGATGGTTCTTCTCGTTTTGATGTGATGAAGACTTTTGTTTCCAGAACTTGCCGAGTTTAAGTTTACAAAAGGAACAATGTTATTTCTATATAAAAGTGCGAAATTGATGAAAGAATTGGAAAAAATTATGTCTACTGGTGAGTTGGTTTCTTCTAATTACATATTTCATATTATTGGAAGTGTGGATCGGATGTAGGTAAGGTGGACATTTGTTACGATACTGTTAAATAGGGGATGTAGGTACAGTAGAATGCATAGGCTAGTGGCAACCGCATGTCGGTAAATATGAACGTCTGTGGTTGCTGATTGGGATGTAACAGAGGACATATATTCGCAGGTTTATACTTAGAACTTTGACAAAGTGATATTACTAGGTGTGCATAAACTAATCAGTGTAACAAGGTTCTATTGCTAATTTCAAGATTTTCTATTCACATTTTTATGCTTTGCTATGAGAATGCTGCCGGTGATTTTTAATTATAATGTTAGAGTATAATTAGGCTCCATTATCTAAATATCACGTATGAATTACATTTTGAGGCATGAATGATGAGTATATGTAATTCAAGAAATTATAAGATACATTCATGGAAAAGTTAATAATAGCTAGCCACAGGACGACAGAGAGATAGATTCGTTGTAAACTCCATTCGGATACCTATTACGTTTGATAATACCTGCCTGCAGTCTCGAAGGATCGGTTAGTTTGAGGACGTGATTAGGACACGATCGTAGGTTTATACCTTCTACTCTGACAAAGTACCTAATATTACTGGCTCTGCATAAACTTATCAGTGTAGAACAGTCCAAGCTCGAATTTTCAGATTTTCCATTTTAATTTCCATGCTTTTGTAATGATAATGCCGTCAGATAATTTGAAAATGCAACTCAATTCACGATCGAGGGTGAAGTGAGATTAAGTTTCGTTGCTTTGTCATAGTAGGAAATATAGATTTGTACACATGTCTTCAAAGTATACTATAGATTCAAAATCACGTCCTTCAATTCAATGATCCTTCGAAACTCAAGTCCTCAAATTAATATAATATGAAAATTAGTTGACAATTTTTACTATGAATAAACTAGTTCGATAATTGAAATCTGATGTGTTCTATGACTAGGCGCAGATAGCAAAATTGTTTACCAATTTTCTAAATTAATACACGCATGCAATCAACAGACTGAGGCAAATATCATGCCATCATTTGACGTAGATATTACAATTAATTTACATATATTTATATCAAAAAAAAATCTTCACTGATTTTCAAATGATGTTATCGTGATTTCGGAGGATCGGATCAAAAATCGATTCCTACAAGAAATAGTCTATACTATTATCTATACTGACAATAAATTGCAACTTTCTGTGCCAAAAGTTATCACGCAAGGAGCACCTCGGAGAATGGTATTTTGAAATGCAACAAAGCGCTATAACTGGGAAAGTGTTCAGCCGACAGAGCCCAAGTTTTGCTCAATATCTTGTTTGAAGGTTTCAACATGGTCAAAATTTGAAAAATATTCGTTCATAGACAACATTTATGTTTCCGAAATTTTCCGAAGTCCCCCATTTATGTATCTTTTTTGGTTTCATTTTGAATGTTTTTGAATAATTGAACAAACGCCATTCAACAACCATTTTTAAACAACATCATTCGACTGATACACGGGGGAGAATATGCAAAAATTACATTATCATCAATCCACTAGGCACACTTCTTTATTGACCGATCGTCTTCTATCAAGAGATGGCTCGTATATTCGGCCAATGAAATTCAAGTTCGGATGCGCGCGAACTGTGCGGAATATCGAAAATTCGAATTTCAGTTTTTTCAAACATCAATTATTTCGCACATGATTTGTTATGCAGATAGCCTCATTTGAAAAAACAAAATATACAATAAACTAATACAAAACATACATCCATAAAATACAATTATATAATATATAATTTTAAACATAAGGTAATTATATCATTTTCATAAATATACATAAAATACCCGCGTAATTTTGATTAATGCGTATTTGGAATTTATCTTTCAAATATCTTTTTCAACTCAAATTTTTTACCAAAAAATTAATCTGTCAATTGATTAACCATTATCGATTGCAATAATTACTTTAGAAAATAACAATTTTAGCATTAATTCCGAGATGAGAGGAATAGTGATTGTGCTCCACCACGTTGGCAAGTCGAGCCGACAAATTTCTGGTAAACTTCTTCCCCTGTAACAATCTTTGTATATACAATGTCATTTGCCTTGACTATCAATTACATTTTTTGAATTTATTCATTGCAGCAACGACGGGGGTTGGCAAACATGTGTAAAAAAGATCATCACGCGATATTTGGAGGGAGGTATTGAGGCGAAAGACGACAGACGAACAGGACTTTGACATCGTTCGGTCTGCCATGGCAGATAATCACGAGCCGAGATGTCAGATTCCTGATCGTATGGGACTTAACGTATCCGATTGTGTGATCAAGAATAGACTTAGAGAGGTCGCCCTAAAAAGTCATATCTCAGCCAAGATGATGAGCCTCACGGACGGTCATCGGGAGCAGCGATTCGGGTTTGCCTTGCAGTACTTACCCTTGACCGCCGATGATTGGGGATCGACGATATTTATGGACTAGAAAGTTTTTGCATCAGACAAAGATGGTCGGTACAGAGTGTTGAGAGAGGATGGAGCGCGCTTTGACCCAGAGAATTGTCGCCCCGATTATAGAAGTGGACATGTTACGACTGCATTCCATGGGTGGATCGGTAAAGACTGTGTTGGTCAACTTACCGAAACCACCCGTAGAATGAATGCACCGGAATATATTGAAATTTTACAACACAATGTAATTCCTTCGGTCAGAGCTGCTTATCCCGCAGATGAGGTGGCTGTTCTCTTGATTGTCGAAGACAACAGTCCAGTACACACAACACGAATCGTTAGGGACTGGTACGCAGCACAGCCGGACTTGATTCCTGTCGACTGGCCAGCGAAATCCCCAGAACTCAACCCCGTGGAAAACATGTGGTCTCAAGTGGTCCGGGATTTGAGGCCGGTGGCTGGCGAAACAGTCGTGCAGCTGAAACAACGTGTCCGTGTAGCCTGGAAAGCGATGCGAGCTAATCCAGGATACACCTCAGCTATAGTGGGATCCATGCCTCGCCGCATGCGAAAAGTTATAGATGCCGAACGTTATACAATTGATTACTAATTAGTATATAATTTGTATGATTCACGTATTTTATTTAGGCGTTCCAGAAACTTCCAAACAAACAGTAAAAAAGTGTCGACAAAATTTATGGTATAGTTTGATTTATTTATTTTGTTTTCATCAAAATTTATGTAATTTTGTCTATTCAGGTTCATTATTCTTTATTTTATAACCCTGGGTATCTATAACTTTGAGCAAAGGAGGGTATGTGTGCCACTGTATCTTTTGTGTATACTGGACAGCTTTGTGCAATCCTTAGATGCATGGCGCACAGTTGTTGCTACTGCCCCGATTCCTCTACTTGGTTCCTGGATTGTTTGTTAAACTCGGCAATTCTATAGACTCGCGTTTTCATCTTTTGGATAAATGACCACTACTGAAGATGAATGCAATGAATTATATAATTCATATATTTTTTTGCACGCCTGTAGTAACGAGTGAGCTGATTTATGGATTATGATTCTTTAGATCTTGTAAGAAACCATATATGCTCGAAGCATACCTGCGATAGACTTTGTATTTCACAAAATACTCTCTTGTTCGTATAGGTATATCACTTGGCGTTCAAGTGTGTTCAGGATCAGACATTCTATTGTTAATAAGTCCCCTTGTTTGAAGATATTTCTAATTATTTTATGAAGATTATGGTGTGTAATTTATTTTCAATTTTTGCATTTATTATTTGTTCACATGTTTATGTGTCTAGTATCACAAAATTTTTATTTTTTAATATTGTTGAATTTATAAAATGATTTTAAAAATAACTTGAATAGTTTTTCAAACAATGGTGTCAATCTGGTCGCAAAGTTACATTATGTTATGTTACTATGTTATTCACCCGTAGCACGTATCATAGTCTATTCATTTGAACTGAAAAAGGTGTCAGCCTAGTCGCAAGGTTATATCATGTTACGTCCCTATGTTATTTATAGCATGAATAACAGTCTATTTTCACCGAAATTTGATTAAAACATCTCCCTGTTGAAAAAATGTGAACTGCTTTCCATACGTAACACCAATATTCTATTAATCGTAAAATCTGTAAAAATTATTTTCGATATATACCTCCAATATAGTAAGATGCATCCACCTGCTTACATCAGTGCACGCCGGTATTGATCGTTCAAACTGTTTGCTGTTTACTAATACCATCTTTAATTTATTGTATGAAATTTGTATAATAATTAATAGTATTCGCAATAACTGTTGACCATTGCATGCATCCATATTTGTTGAAATTGTGGAATGATTCCCATGCCTCCGTCCAATATTAAGACGCACCAGTCTATTAATCACAGAAATTGTAAAATATGATTTAGATTTTCATCGGTACCTCCCCGTCGTCTATATGTAAGAACTGTGTAAAATGATTTCAGTGTTCACCACGATAAAGTGGTAGCATATTTATGCATGGTGAAACTTATTTTACTATCTCCCTCCTGTAGTATTAGGCATCAGTGTGTTTATTGGAACACATTTCAGTATTAATTATTCAATTATTTCAGTATTAAACCTCCCATCTTTAATTGATTTGAAAATATGTGTAAAATAATTGTAATATCTGCGTCAAAAGATAGCATGAAAATTGCAAAACCTGTAGAATATACGATGCCTCAGTCTGTTGATTGCATGCGTGTATTGATTGAGAAAATTGATAAACAATTTTGCCATCTACGCCTAGTCATAGAAGACATCAGATTATAATTATAGATCTAGTTTATTCAAGTAAAAATTGTCAACTAATTTTCATATTATATGCCAGTGTAAGTCACATCCCGGTTATAATACAGGTTTCTCTCATCCGCACGCGGACATTGAATTCCGTGGATCTTGATATACTCCCGCGTCAAGTCATTGTATAATTTATCGATAAAGTTTGTAATCGGCGGTATAAGCCTCTGAAAATCAAAACATTCAATCAGCGCTGTCTGCATTGGATTTAGATATATACTGACGAACGTATTGCTTTGGTAATTTATCGTTGTAATTGTAATATTAGCGATAAATAAATTACGATTAATATTTCGCCCGTCGTAGTTCAATGTAGCTATCTCTATTTTTATACACAGCTGCGGAATAACGCTCAATGACCGATACTGCCCCATAGACGACATCTGAGATGAACCGTATCCTATCCATCTTGAACAATTCGTTCGCATCCTTCCTGTCTGTTTGCCAAAGACTGCAGGTGCCCTAAGAGTGCAATAAGATTCCACAAAGAATATTGTTCTATAAATAGTACACATCAGCCTGTTTGGATTGTATAATTTAGTCTGTGACATGATTGAAAATTCATCTCGCGACAAAATTGAAGATATACAACATTTTAATATTAATAGTAATATTAGGATTAAATTCATAATATCAATTCTAATATTCTCGTAGATTGGTATAGAGTCGTTAATTCGTATTCAAGAAATATTTCACTATTAGTAATTATTACCATACCTCACAAATAATTCGACGAACAATATTGACAATTAATTGTTGTCTTGCATCAATTTATTGAATAAATACCAATCTGCCATTCATCACTGTATTTTGTGGCACGATAAGTATTCGTTATTCATTTAGCGATAATTTTCGAATTACTTATGAATTGAAAATTATGGATAAATAAGTTTAGCCGTTTGATCTAATTATAGTGTTTTATTGTAAGAAAAAGAATCGTTAAGGAATCACAAGCTACACATTAGCCATTATATCAGAACAACATACAACACAACTGAAGGAGGACGCTAATCATAGTGGCAGTGATATATTAATTAACATAAACATTATAGATGACAGCACCCATAGTATTGCTGCTTATTCAAACTTCTATACCCCCGTACGATTCTATAGGTGTCTTAATACTATTAAAAATTACATATTCAGTTTTAACAGTATAATATTGTTATAAGATAGTTATAAATTCCTTAAACCTAACTTATTTCGAAAATACACAAACTTATTCTTTGGAAGTCCTTTGGTCATTAGATCTGCAGCTTGTTCATTGGTCGATACATATATCAATTCAACTTTACCCTCGGATACCAAATCTTTTATAAAATGGTGTTTAACGTCAATATGTTTAGATCTTTTAGTTTCGGTGGTACTTGCCAATTCAATAGCAGACTGATTATCCTCGTACAATATTATTTCACCCAATTTTAACTCTAGTATATCCTCTAACAGTTGTTCAAGAAAGATAGATTCAGTTAGACATACAGCCATCGCTTCATACTCTGATTCTGTTGAAGATGGAGTGACTGATGTTTGTTTCTTAGATTTCCATCCTACAACATTTCCGTTTAGTCTTAATATGAATCCCGATATGCTTTTTCGATCAGTTATATCTGAGGCGAAATCTGAATCAACATGAGAACTCAAGTTAAATTGTGAAGTGTCTCTGTTCTTAGTATATATCATTTTTGAATGTTTGGTATTTTTCAAATAGCGTAAAACGTTTTTCAGATTATTATAATTCCCATAATCGAAATTGGTTTGAAACTGACTGTAGTAGGTTACACTATAGCATAAGTCTGGTCGTGTTCCTAACATTATGTACATAAGACTACCAATCAATTCACGATACGGTTCATTACATTTTATATTCCTCTCATCTTTGTTTAATTGCAAATTGACTTGAATCGGAATGCTACTACTTTCACAGTTATTCGTCCCAAAAGTAACTAGAACTTTTTCAATCAACTCTTCTTGTGACACATAAATCGTATCCGTTATTCTTATTATGTCTATCCCTAAAAATCTTATTTCCTTTCCATTACTCAGATCCTTCATTTCAAAATTGGCTTTCAGTGAATTTTTAATAAATGTTATTTCCTCCATATTATTTGAAAATATAAGCAAATCATCTACCCAAATGAGCATGTATGACCTATCCTTAACATACCTATAAGCATGGATCAACCTTACTACGTCCAAAACCTATTTTCAACAAACATGAATTTAAACAATTATTCCAGATCTTTGGTGCACTCTTCAAACCATACAACGATTTTCTCAATAAACATACTTGATTTTCTGGGTTATTTTTTATTCCCTCCGGTGGCTTCATATACCGAGAGAGTTTCTTGATACCTCCCGCTCAGACTGCGCCGGCGCCGAGTCTGTACAGGCGGCCAACTTCGTCAAAATCTTACTAGGATGATTGAATTTCGAATCGCGTCTGCTATTGCAGACAGCTGGCTATGAAATGTCGAGAGGTTATGTTACGTTTGCCGTAGCGTAAGTAGCAGCCCTTGAAGATTGTGCTACTGATGGTTATTACGAATTAATCGAATAATTGGAAGCGATTAATCAGTGACCTCTGCTATTTTTGTTTAAACGAGAATGATTATTTTCGTTATTTCGAGTATGTTGAAAATGAAAATGAACTAAATTCCGTCGATCGAGAAGTCTAGTCACTGAAAGTTCGACAACGATAGATTTTTTTGTCACAATCGTCTTAAGTCGAATACATAAAAAATCTCAGTCAGGTCTGTGTGTCAGGTATTCAAAGTCCATGAGTTGACTTGAAAAAGTTAGGAAACACAATCTTTCGCAGATAGAGATAATTAGAACCGTTCACAACTTGAAAGATGTGCATTGTTTTATTTTTAATAAACATTTCAAGTTTAATATTTGAGCAACGCTGATTTTAACTAACTCCAGCTCATGCGTCTCACGTCCGTTACAAAGCAATGAACATAACCTCTCGTGAACTGACACCTATCAGCCGGTTCTAGGGAGTTAACGTACGTTAGTGCGCGTTGACTGGCATTTTGTCAGCCAATCAGAAAATTGCAAGTCGAAATTCGCGCGCTTCGACCGTGAGGTTTCAAGAAACTCTCTCGGTATATCACTTCTTCCAAAGCCCCATGCAGAAATGCTGATTTTACATCCATCTGTTGAATATGTAGATTCAACTCTATTGTTATTACTAGGAGAACTCTGAGTGTTAGCATTCTCGTCTAGAGTTGTTTGTCGTTGTAAGAAACCGCGAGCAACTAATCTTGCGTTCTTGACTTCTTGGTTACCAATTTTTTTCCGGGTAAACACTCATTTGGAATCTATCAACTTTTCATTTGATGGACACGGCACAAGCTCCTAAGTTCCATTTTTCTTATGATTTGCTAGTTCTTCATCGATTGCTTTTTCCCAACCTTCATTTGCTTCCATCGCTTCTTTATAATTCTTAGGATTTTCTAATGGTAAACAACCGACTGATAGAGCAGCTCTCATTGTCATGTCAAATTCATCGTACTTTGCTGGTACACTTCTATTCCTTGTACTTGTTCTTACTTTATTCTCCTTTTCTTGTTTTCCTTCTTCATCTTCAGTTTCTATCTTTTCTTCTTCAGATCTTATGGATCCTTCATCTTCCTCTTGTTCATCTTCACTCGTCTCGTCTTTGTTAGTAGTTATTATTGGTACACTTTTTGTCTCTGGGGTTTCGTCAAATTTAACTGAACGTGCTTTGAATACTTTTCGTAATTCTGGATCCCACAAACGATATCCATTTGCAACATATCCTATCATTATGCCACGTCTGCTTCGTTCGCTCAATTTCCCTTGTCGATCTTCTTTTGGAATATGCGCATATGCAGTTGAACCAAAAACTCAAATTTTCTCCAAGTCTGCCTTGTAGCCATACCATATATCAGCAAGAGTTTTATCATTTCCTAAAACTGAAGTGGGCAGTCGATTTATGGTATAGATAGCAGTTCTTACAGCTTCACCCCACATGTTTTTTTCAAGCCCTGAGTCCAATAATAAACATCGAGCCATATTCATTATAACGTCCTGTTCAACCTTTCACATACCCCATTTTGTTCTTGATTCCTTGCTATCGTTGTTTCTTGTTGTATACCTTCAATGCAACAAAAATCTTCAAATTCTTTAGAGGTATATTCTCCACCATTATCACACCTCAAACGTGAGATTTTCGCTCTAAATTTTGCTGTCACCATAGCTTCATGTTCTATGAATTTTTTTATTACTTCACTCTTCTTTTCAAGTAGATAGGTGCATACAAAATGTGAGAAATGATCAACAAAAGTTACGTAATACATATCTATAATTATCATGTGTCGCAGGCGTTATCGGCCCTTCAACATCTGAGCTTACTACCTCTAAAATCCTTATTGGTTTTCTTTCCTCCTGTATTGGCTTGAATGTAGCGCGAGTCATCTTTCCTCTCACACAAATGTCACAAATTTCATTAAATTGGTAAGTGGAAGAATGCCCCATTCTCCTGTGCATTATTTCGTTTGACGTGGTTATATTAACAGTATTCCTCCGTAGAGTTCGAATGTTACATTATATAAATTTCCGCGTTTCTCTCCTTGGAAATATACCTTGTCATTCTTTACTACTTGAACTGTTCCCTGATCAAACATCACTTGAATCCTTCCTCTTCTATTTTGGGTACACTTAATAAATCATACTGTAGATCTTTGCAAAGTAAAACATTATTCAATTTTATATTTCTCTTGTTGCGATTCAAATTTATTTCACCCTTATTAAGTGCTGTTGAGTTCTGTCCTTTCTTAGCAACATTATAATTGTTACGCAAACATTTTCCTTATCTTCAAGCAGGTCTTCTAATTCAGCCCTGACCATGTGATTCGTTGCACTTGAATCTATTATAAACGTAATATCATTCGTACTATTTATTAAAGCTTTGTTATATCTTCATCATCTTCTCTTGCCCTTCCTAAAAATACGACTTCTTGTTCTTCTCTTTCTGTACATTCTTCAGTACAATGACACTCTTTCTTGTTGTTGCGTTCATAATTTTTATTTCTGTTTCTCATATCACGATTATAGTTTTGATTATTTTCATTCGGGCAGTCTCTTTTGCGAAGACCTCGTTCTCCACACCCATTACAATTGAACGGAAATTCTTCATTTCGTTTCTTAACATTCTCTCGATTGTTATTCTGTCCCGAATTCGCATTATAGTATCTGTTATAATTTTCGAATCTTCCTCGTAAAATTCCTCTACCTCTTCCTCGGTATCCCGATGTTTGAAATGCTACATTTTCTTGAGATTCTTTCCCATTGGTTCCTTTTTCTCTCGACTGTCTTGCCTCTTCCTGTAATAGCTTATTCTTGACAAATTCAATATTAATATTTGCCGTTGACTATGGAAACAATACATCTATTGATGTCATAACATGCTGATATGATCTCGGCATTGCTATAACTAATTGAGAAATGGCTTCTTCATCTTCGTATATTATACCTGTCGCCCTGATGTCTTGCACTTTTTGAAAAAATATATCCAAAAAATCAGCGAGGCTTCCCTTCTGAAAACGTAATTCAGACAATTCTCTTTTTAAATCAATTCTTACCGACAAACCCTGCCTTGTGTATGTTGATTTCAGCGCTAAGAACATCTCTCTAGCTGTAGTTTTACTTCTTATCGTGCTCATGACTTTATCTGTTACTGCTTGTACAATTATATCTCGGGCGTTTATATCCATGTTTTTATATTGTCCTTCTGTGGTTGATTGTTCCCTGCTTTCGAGTGCTTCAACACAACTTTCACGTTCTCTAGGCGTATTGTCAGTCTAAACTCTCAATCTGCGAATCCAACTCCATCGAACGGCTTTAGGTAATTCATTGCCACGCTATCAGTAGACGCCATTCTAACACAAGAACTTCTTGACAAGATTTTTCACGTACTACACTAACACACGTTATTCACGATGACTGTTAACACTATTCCTTTATGTTTAGTTACTGGGCCCATAACCTATGGATAAATAAGTTCAGCCGTTTGACCTAGTTAGTATTTTATTGTAAGAGAAAGAATCGTTAAGGAATCACCAGCTACACATTAGCTATTATATCAGAACAACACACAACACAACTAAAGGAGGACGCTAATCGTAGTGGCAGTGATATATTAATTAACATAAACATTATAGATGACAGCACCCATAATATTGCTGCTTATTCAAACTTCTATACCTTTTACCCCCTTTGCACGTTTTTTATCAGTATCACCGCGAGTTCTGAAAGTGTAGAGTTCTGCGCGCAGTCCGATAATTTCGGGCATAATTTTCCCATTATCTTCATCCTTTATCAGACCAAGGTGTTTTTTATTCAACAAGGGCATGCCATAGGTATTATCAGGCGGATAGTCTGATGTATCGAACATCGTCGCAACATCACGCCTGATGATTTCGTAGATATTTGGTACTGTAAATTGATATATCAGGCTATCCGTGTCGGTATACATTAATTTTTCTTCATTATGCGAAAATTTGTTTTTTACATAAGCGTAGTGGAAGTTGTGGAGAAATATTTTTGAAAGATCTAGAATCGCGGCGCCAATGTATATAGGCTTATTGAAGGAATTTTTGGCGCGATTTAGCTCGATAATCAACGTATCTTTATCAAATACGGTGCAGCTATGGAATGAGGGTCTTGCAATGAGAGCACGCGTACCACCCCTGCCATCCCACTTTGTGATTAGTTTCACGGTTTTATGATTGCGAACATTCTTTAAAGTCTTACCGAATACAGCGTTATCCATGAGTTTGTAAAAATTTTTCTCAAACTCGTCTTTCGATTGCTTCCGCATATTTGTATTGAGATCGATGTATGATTTTAACCGAGGTGATTGCGCGAACCTTAGAATTCTATGCATTTTTACTAGCTTCAAACCAAATTTGATGCATTGTTTCAAATTACGATAATGCAACACATATTTTTCTTTGGGTAGAAACGTTGTCGCAAGTTTTCTCATCTTACTACCCGGTGGAGTGAAATGCTCGGGGCAGAGAGGTGAAGTTCGCATGCTGTTTATGGATCTCCATGGGATAATCTAAATCCACCTCTAACATATAACCGATTGGTGAGTCATCCGGATGGGACAATACATCAATGGCATCATTCTCCCACTCGAACGACCCACTCGGCAAATGCTCGCTCATAGCTGCACCATACAGATTGTCAACATCGAAATACATTAAATATGATGCTGCTTTGCTTGCAAAATCCTTCACCATGGTCAGCAGATGGTTCGTCAGGTTATCCGTAAACCAAGTTTCTAGATCTGTCGATGGCAGAATCATAGCGTTGCGTGTATTGAAGTTCTTCACCTCCAAACTGATCTCATCGTTTTTGACGTTTTCACATTCACACGAAACCCCCACATTCACCTCGATACTTCCCTCTTCGCGTAGCACATCCTTCAAGCGCTCCATCGTTACAGCGTCAGCGTCAGTCAGAAATCTCGATAAATCTTTGTGTTGGAGATTTGTCACGACTCCGGTGCGTATACGGCACTTGAAAGCGCTCTCCATATCATCCCATCGGACACGATTGCGAATATCATCTGACACATCCTCAGCACCACCATCCGATCCACACTACTATATTCCTAAACACCCTTACTGAAAACCCATTATTTTTTCCTTCGACTTTGAACTATTAGCTCTAAGTTACCAGCGTAAGATCTCTGTAATACCTACTAGCCTTAAGTTTCAATCCCTTGGGATTCCTACAATATTTATTAGCTTTGAAGTTATTAATCATTAAATCTTATGTAACGGATCTAATAAATTTTAGCTAAATATAATAAATCTTTCCGTCTATGATTTTTGGAAAAGATTCAATGAATAATTACTGATATCGTTTTTGCCTTTATGATTTATTTGGTTCATTAAAATCTTTTATTAATTCATTAATTTTGAATTTCGTGGCGCATTCATTCTTTACTCACATTCATTATAATATTAAAATAGTTTTTGTGGTCTAGATCTTCGTCTTCGTATAAATAAAAGTGTATAAATTAAAATTGTATTATAGTCTTATCTTGTCTATTTTCGTTGAATTTGTGCCGTCTTCTGAATAAGGTCTCATCAATTAAGTCTTGATATGGTCAGGTGATGTTCCATTTTATATTGTTGTTCAAGTAGATGAATATTGTATTTTTATACAATCTACTGATGAGTAGTCATTATTTTATTCGATGAGATATATTTATCCAAATATAGATAATATGCAATTCAAGATGATGACGTCGTAATATACTTTTATACTTTTCGTTTGGCTTTGACGAATAGATCTTACTAAATATACAGATAATGACCAACTAACTAGCCAATCTTTAGACCTCTCTCGCAGAGCAGGGATTAACCCCTCCTCTAGCTCTCGTTCTTCTCACATTGTATATGTTCCCTACACTTACAACATTAACCAGCCCTACTAATAAATACCTAACCACATAAGTTTGACGTATTCAATAAGAATCAGAGTAACCTTAGAATTTATATATACATGTACATGGTCATATATCTCATATATAAAAGTTAAGTTAAGTTAATATAAAATTTAGCATCTTGCGCCAGCCTATTGTTATATTGAAGGGTTGAAGTGAGATGTTAATTCATCAACGAATATGAAATAAGGTTCAATTAACAAACAAATTATATATTTCACCTGCAATATAAGATCAGGAAAGACCAGCTCAACGCAGCTGCATTTTGTATATGTGTGAATTGAACCTTGTCTCATAGGGTTGATGGTATGAGAACACTTGAGCAAGAGATAATATAAACATTATCCCGACGGATCTTTCGTTAAGGTCCGCACTTGCCTCATATAAGGGCCGGTCTTGCAACCACTAGTAATCATTCAATCTTCGAATATTGGGTAAACTTCACGTCACTTTGCATCACGGCACCAGAGTCTTAAAAATCTTCGCGAGATCATTCAATTTTTCTTGAATTAGAATTTTGCTCAAGAGTTATTTCACTCTCTAAACTTTTTACGAATAACTAACTAAAATTACATTTTGTTTTGGAATAAAAATCACAAACCACGCACTTGTTCATCAAATCTTCGTTTTCAACATCACGAAATCACGTCCAGTAATCTTTATTCAAAGGTAAGCACCAATCTACCTATCATCTTTCCCTCACCGCGTGCTTCCACCGGCAAGCACCCAATCACCCATTATTCCTCACACATCTAAATCGAGTGCATTAAAATTTATGCACCCTTGTAGATGAACTCATTACCGCAACAACATAAGAAAAAGATTACTCAACGTGGAGGAAAGAAAGCCCGTGAGCAACGGTTATTTTCCAAACTAATAAGAATCAGGAAATTTCAGGAAACTTTAGCAAAACTTCTCGAAAATAAAACCCCTCGGTGGATAATCAACGATTTAACTTCACAAGTGAAAAGTGCCACGATAAGTGAACCTTCCATAATTCACTTAGAGTCAAGTGAATCAGAGACATCGACGGATTGTGATCTGGACAGTTTGGTGGAAACCGCTCTCACAGAACATATTATCGAATACCAGGGAACTTCGTCAACTGCAAATTTTTCCACAACCTCTGATCAACCGCGCGCTGCCCGCTCAACCCCCTAACCCGCTACGCCCGAAATTGATCAAGGTTTTTTTTTTCATCAAATTAAGGTAAGGATCGATATACTCAATAACTAAAAATCATAAAATTTCCTTAGAGCCATTTTTAGACGTAACACTGGCATAGATAGCGATGATGATAAATCCGTAGTGATTTGTCATGTTTGTTATGTAGACAAAGAAAAAAAAAAAAAAAAGAGTAGCTCATTCTGCCCCGTGTACGGAGCAGAACGGGCTCACATACATTCTTTCCATTGTTCACTATTACAAATTACATATTGTATTCTGTGTTAACTTTCATATGAGATTTTATTGGGAAAATATTTAAATGAACGGTTTCTTATTTTTTCAATTTTTTTTACAGTTATTGAAACCTCCAAAATTGAGTTTGAACGTTAGAGGGGCCGTTTCGCTCCGGCGTGGTCTCCCCTAATATGATAAATGTATGCATTCTGATGTTTATGGGGAGTTGAAACACTTTAATTTTTGTCTTGTGTATATTATATTATCCCTTCAGAATAAAATGCGTTTCTTAATTGTCCGAACTAGGCTCGGTCCCGACGGGTTCGGGTAATCGAGATTCTACTGTATCCCCCGATTTTCGGATCACACGGCATGTGCAACACTGCATTCAAAAGCTGAGAGAATAACTTCCAAGATTTTTATTGTTTTCATCGATCGAAGAATTAAGCGATTTTTATAGGAAAAGGACAATTTCTGGAATTAAGCAAAAAATTATTTTTGCATTGCATTAAATTCCGCGAAGTTCACAATTTGTTATTCTCTGATATCATTTTCCGTTATTTTTTTTCTCTCATCTATGAGCCTAACCAATGAACGAATAGATTGGAATTAAATTCAAAAGTAAATATCTATTGTGACAATAGCGGGTTACATTAACACTAAGAAATAATCACAAAAAATAATAAAGAAGCGAATGGAACGGAAAAAACTGCGTTCTAACACTTAACTAGATCCCGAAATTCAACGCTTTCATCGAATTTTAATGGACCATTGCTATTCATATATTGTACACTGTTCAAAAAATCGGTTGTGAATTTACTCAAATTGTATTGGAAGTTTTATACATGTACGGAATTGTAAATGTGCTATATACATGTATGAAGTCATTTCGAAAGACTTACTGTTCAAATACACTGTACACTGTTAAAAATTACTCTGTGTGCATTTTTCGGGTAATTTTAATAAACTCTGAAAGTAGTAACAAAATTCCGCCTAGCAAATTCACAATACAAATGTATTTGAAAATCCAAGCGCCAGTGCACTGACTATAATGTACATGTAAAGCAATTCGACACAAAAAAAATAATTTTTCGTATCTGATTCATTACTAGCAATTTTCAGTTGATACCCAATACACTGTTGAAAAAAATCTGTCTTAAATTTAATACAAATGTATTAGAAGTTTTTTTGGCAGATACCGTTGATGAAATTTCCAATGCGGTATTGAAAATTGAAGAAGTGGTACCATAAAAATAGAAGTATCGAATAGTGATATTACTTTACCTATGTATTTGTACAATAATATGCATGTCAAGGAATTTTGGACGGTGAATATACGAGAATAAGGCAACATTTGTTGATACCAATACAGAGGTGTATTTCAAATTTGCTTCACTGCCCTATTTTATCCAACAGACAGTTATGCACGCTGATATGTTTTTGTCTCGAAATCACCAGAGTCGAGACCAGAGAACTGCACTGTATGGGATTATTTCCAAATCTGTGACCAGCAAATTCAACGTAAATTGTATTCAAAAATTCAATTCCAAGTATATCAAACAGCGAATTTATAAAAAAAAAAACAATCGTTTTCTTTTTTATGTTAGTTGCCACACTCGCTATATTTAACCTTTACAATATTTAACGTGATTATTCGAAATATGTGTTGAAACGCATGTTGAGTTTAGTAACGCAACACCGCATTTTTTTTTCTTCCGATGACCCTGATAGGGATTTTGAACCCAAGACCCTCGCTTGACTTACATTACACGCCCTAACCATAACGCCAAGTCGCTACTTAGAAAACTATGTGACTTTTTGCTACTTCTTGAAATATCTATTTCGGTCCAGAGAATATCGCTGCTTCAAATTCTACTAATAATTTTATTGTTGAGTTCGTAGGAACAAATAATGGAAGAATAATGGAAATAATGGACAAACTCGGGCTTTCGCTTATCTTACCAAATAGGTTGAACAAAACTTAGACTTTTTTTAGTCATCGTACATAGATATAGCTATAATACCTTTGCTATGCGCCAATATAGTGAATATCTCGCATTGAAAAAAATATGAATAAAAATATTATGTGTAGTGCCGGTATTTGACTAAATATGTGTATTGTGTTTTTTAATGATGTCTTCACCTGAGACCACTTACATTGAGAATATCGTATTTTTCAGTGATTCTTTGAACGAGTCCATGACAGGTTCGACAAAATTCGATAAATATTTATTCTGATATTCAGTATCGGTCCATAGAAACCCAATGTCTGCGTATAGTGATTCAGATATACGATCGAGGAAGTCTTCTTACATTTTTGGCTCGTATTTCCAAAATACAGTGTTTTGAATAAAAATTATGCGTATCGTAATGTTCAATTTCACGTGCTTCGTATTTCCCATTCGGTTACAACTAAAATCCAAATTCGTATCGTATTTTCAATGCTCTGTGAACAACGAATGCGTTAATATACAAATATTGTAATTATCAGTTACAAGAAATGTATTATTACGTTACATTTTTGTAAAATTCTGAGACGGGTTTTAATATTCGATATCATGTACATTAAAAACCACATCAGTTTATCAAAATCGATGTTCGATCATTAATCTCACCATACGAATGCATGAATTTCATTTTATATACCTTGTTAGGTGTTAGTAAATTTCTTTTGAGATTGCATGGTAAAGATGTTGTAAATTTCAGTACTCAAGTACCTATATTTTACAAATCATTACAGGGAACGATCGTTTGCGCTTCCTGACCGCTTTATCACTGAGACGAGCTGGCCTCTGCCCAGTACAATTCGCAGCGAATAGATCCGTAATTGGTGACTGTCAGAAACTGAATACTGAAGCTGTACCCCTGCGGTGGCCTGGGGTCACAAGCGATCCTATGGATCGCAATATAATTGATAGAGGAAAGGCATACTCTCGACTTCGACAGGCCGGTTGCAATTTCCCTGGTGAAAGCTCGATTCGAAGATGGGTTACGGAAACAGACATTCGCTGGGGCTTTTCAAAGTGCATTTTTGATAGACTAGCAGAAAAACTTGCAGAATTACCATCCTACGAAAGAGTGTGCGCATTGAAATGGAACGAAATGTCCATCAAAAGCTAAGAGGAATGCTTGGCTATGCTAGATCTCATCAAAGGCTTAGCCGATCTGGGACCTCTCGGACGGCGAAATGAAAGAACGAGTCGACTCTTCGTATTTTGCGTGGATAGCGTTAACGCTAAGAATCCATGGCGTCAGCCTCTTGCTCTTTCTCTACCTTCTACCAGCATGCGAGCGCCCGACTTGACAACGCTGGTGAAAATTTGCTGGAAGAAGCTAAGAGCAGTAGGTGCCGACGTAAGAATTGTGTTGGTGATCAAGGACCGTCGAATAAAACGGCTGTAACATCACCACTCTATTTGAACATGTCCATGAGGGATCAAGCCTTTGAGTACAACGGTCAAACTTACTACGGGAGCTTCGACTTTCCACACCTCAAAACGACACAAATCGTTAAACTACAATGTAGTTCGAATACACATGACTTGATGCTCAGTTTTCCAGCCTTCAACGTCCCGTACAATTTTTAGAGATTCAACCATTGCAGAAAGAGCAATAGAATGTTCAGGCAAAGCTGAAATGATAGGGAGACTGTTCTGATGAGCATCAGCTAACATGTCAAAGTAACTCACTCACCACCGCCAAACAACCACCTCGCGTGTACGTAAGTCGACTCGTTGAGTGTAGAACAGGTGTTAAGGATAATATACCTAGGGATATTATATTTGTGTGAATTTTAGATGTATCAAGTATATAGTATACTTGGCTAGTTTGAGGAATAATGCCAGAAACTTGTCACGGGCCAAACTTTAGCTGTTGAATTGTTCCACTATAATGTTGAAAGCACGAACAACTATCAGAAATTAGGATCGATATCTCAAAGCTGACACCTTTTTTTTCTGGTCTACACAAAACTAATTATTGCGGCGGGCTAGGTTAAAATTCACTGAAACTCCAGAGAGATATCCTTTTGATTATACATACCACAAAGAATTGTATACATCTTAGTATCTTTGAGAAGGTATTTGTCCTTCGTTTTTTTTTACCGCCGTACATTCCATAGCCAATTGACGATGGAAGATTTTTTTCACAATAGATGCAATGGTTTTGTTGATGTCACTCTCTGCCAAATGATCCAGAGCAGAGGCCTGTAACACAAAATCAGATTATTCACATGTCGTAGTCAGTGTGGTAAAAATTGCCCAATATTTTTTCAATCACAAACTGGTTGCATAATCCCAAATTTTCAGCCAAATTTTTATTGAAGTCCTCAAGTTCAGCAATAGTTTTCAGATGAAATGATATTTCGAATTTCTTAACAATGCTATCAATCGTTAATGGATTGATTTTCTTTTTCATGACACCTTCCATGGCATTTCGTAAATGTTGAACATCCTCTGAATTTTGTTTAACCTCAACAGTCATTGCTTCCATCGCAACATAAAGCAGCTTGGTATCTGTTATATAAAGTAGTACTAACGACTGAATGTGTTACCAAAGATATAGGGTGAATTTCTAATGACCCAACAGTGTGAAATTGGCCGCGATTTAGCGCGCGCACGCGCTTCACTTTTTTTAGACCGACCAACTACTTAGACTAGGAACACAGACCTCGTCGTGGTCAGCGATCTGTCATGTGAAAATTTCAAAATTCAGGCAGTTGGTCGGACTGTAAGGAAAATGAAAATGTATAGTCGTTACGAATCCACCCTATACATAATATATTACATGTATATACAATAGACTCACCTTCAGAATAATTCTGAATTCTTTCATCTAGGCTTTTTTTCGAAGCAGTGGTAGACGGTTGACGCACCGAACTGGCTCCAATTACCACATTCTCAGAGCTTCCATCTGTAATCTTCGCTGGCTGTGACTCTGAAACGAAGATAGATGCAGAGGATGAATTAGGCAATGAAGCTGAAGTTAGCAGCCAGAGTTAGCGGCCAAATGTGCTAAACTCCTTTCAAATTAGACGACGCGGTACAGATTTGCATTTCTAATTCTATAAATGTATTAGCCTTCTATAATATTCATCGATTTTTTCGAGTTTCGAGCTTCTTTGCCTCATTTTCATCGATGATAGTACGTGCGGCCACTAATTCTGGCCGCTCACTTCAGCTTCATAATTAGGTACTGTTACAGAAATGGAAAAAAATAGTCAGATACCATTGCTGGCGCATAAACCCACGTATCAGGACGTTTTCAAGATCTTATAGATGAGATTCACAAGTAAAACTAAGAAACTAATATCAGGAAAAATAACGACAGGATGTAATCCTTGATTGTCCTAATCGTATGTAAATCTAAGTCCAAATCGAGCAGAATATCACACTTCAGGGGCAATTGGAGTCACCGCTGGCAATCTAAGTTAGCTAACACGGAGAATATTGATTTTTTATTTAATCTGATCAATGTTTTGACAAAGTGGAATACTTAGCCACTTTCTGCCATCACACTCAAGAAATTCTCACAGTTCCATTGAAATCGATCGAGTCGTTTGCGAAAATTTGCGATTCTCGTTTTAGAAACAGTTTTTGCACATTCATGATAGCGACTCCGATTGCCCCTTAATACCCTTTGAAAGGGTAACGAAGGGCTAGGGTGGTAATGGTACTCGCCACCCTAAATCTATAAAACCCGTTTTCAAAACGAGAATCGTACATTTTCGCGAACAGCTTGATCAATTTTAATAAAACTTTGAGAATTCATTGAGTACGATGGTAGAAGGTGGCTAAGTATTTTACTTTTCCAAAATATCGATCAGATTTGCTGAAAAGTGAATATTCTCTATATTAGCTGGGTTAGATTGCCAGCGGCGACTCCGATTGTACCTTAAGTATCATTGTTTTCACATACCTTTTTTTTGTGGTACTTGACGAGTCTTCGTACAAGTTGCCTTTGGCGGCTGACTCTTAGAATGTACTTTTTGTACCCCCTTGGTCCCTATGGCCCCTTGTTTTGGTTGAGTGTTTTTATTTTTTGTTCTGGAGCTGGATATTAGTGTTTTTTTTGAATATTTAGTACGGATATGCGAGTCATTTCTCTTTGTTCCTTGCAACTAAGTATCACTTTCTGAGTGAGAGATAATTTCATTCCGGCCTGGAAAAATTAGTAACAATGTGTATATGGGAAATTCCCAGCAAAATCACTCAGATTGTGACCCTAACGATTTTAGATTTTTTGGATTTGTTTGCATGGTCAATCTCACGTCAAAAACTACAGAAATTTTTGTTTTCAATTTTTCGTTCAAAAGATATTTTTCCTCTAAACAATTAAACTAGCTCAAAAATGCCTCGTTCGATTTCTTTTCCAAAAAATTCACACAAGTTCACGGATCAAAAACAAAAATTTTAAAACCGGTACGAAAGTGGGATTCCAACTTTTACCATTTTTTCTAGAGGAATTTGAATTTGAATATTTGCCCATGATCCCAGACTTCTTCGGCGTGAATGATATCTTGTGTGAATTTTTCCGAAAAAAAAACAAACAGGGCACATTTGAGTCAGCAATGATGGTCTATAGAAAAAATATTGTGAAAACAAAAAAAAATGGAAGAATTTAGTTTTCGAGGTTTTTTAGATGAAGTTGATCATGTGAGAAAAATCAAATAAATCGAAAATGGTCAAGTTCACGACCTGGGCGATTTGGCTTGGAATGCCCCAAATTCGTGTTCTCAGAGTGTAAGAGGCCAATATTTTCTCTATCTTATCTGTAAGACGTTCTATTTTGACCCTTGGAATCAAATATCACTTTATATGAGTCAAATATAAGTCAAATATTTCCACGACAGACTCAATCTCCACTTCCATCCACCATAAGCATACGCTGAGGGTCCATTGTCCATCCCATTGACTTGAGAACCTCGACTTACTGATATTAGTAATGATTGATTGAAGTTACTCATAATAAAGTTTTCCAGAATATGTAATAATAAACGTTCAAAATCCGAATAGCAAAAATGTTCTATAAAACCAAAAGTTTGGATTCGAATCATAGAAACGGTTAATGTTAATTAATTGGCAAACAAGACCGCAGCTTACGGTACACCCTTGGTAAAATTCAACTAGTGTGTACATCATGTCGGGCAACTTTTTGCAAAGTGAAAGATAACAATGAAGTAAAAAGACCAGGTGAGAGTTCATCCTTGTTTCGAGAGACATCCATGTTCACACAATATCATTCGGAATTGATACAAGACTCACAACCATCAGACCAGCTGTCGTCAGAAACTGGACTCGGATCCGACTAGTCCGAAATGGATAGAATTCTTTTCAATTGCTCCTTCTTGGCAGCTTTGCTCTTCGGTTTGAAAATGTTTGCGATCGGAGCTGATTTTTTTTCTGCATGTTCTTCGTTTTCGGTCGTATGTGCAAACTGTTCACTTTCGACAACCCGAGCCCTTTACATTGCTTGGGTATAGGTTTCTGAAAGTCGGAAAGTTATCCAAACAAAAATGACAACATGCTTTTTAGCGTTTCACCGACGAAAGAAGTAAAATATATAATCAGTTTGATGATTTGTGAGATATTAAAATTCATGCAAATGTTTAATTGCCTAGTTTACGTCTGCAGTGACTGTATATGGAACCTATGAATAAACAAATGCGAATGGATACATCTATCGAATATTTTAGCCAGATATTTTCGAAAATGTAATACTTTCAAGTTAGTACTTACTAGCATCACCCCGTAGTGCAACAGGATACCATTTCCAACTTTCCGGGGCATCTGCTTGGGATTTTCTCGGATCGTCCAATAATTTTGTCGAGTCTTTAGTAAATGGAGGCGGTTTGAATTTTGCCAGGCATTCGCCGATTGTCCCATCAAATTTGATCCAACGAGAAGGAACGAAGTCCACAGACTTTTCATTGGTGAATTCAACCTGCACTTGATATGTGGCAACACCGGTGGTTATTTCTTCCATTTCTGAAGATTGCAACAGACTTTTGATTATAACTCCTCTTTGAAAGGAAGTGAGCAAAAAAATTTATCTATTTTGATCAACCGGGGATTGCAAATTCCAGTTTACGGATTTGTCTTGAATGGTCCCCCGTGAAATTATGATACAGTAGGACGGTACTCTTTTTGTGAGCCACAAAACAGAAAGTGGTAATAATTGATGTGGAAAATAAATTCTTAGTTCAAAATACTCTTATGTCCATAATCTGCAGGACTGCAATCCTTTCGATTCGGTCTATCAAGGAGAATGTCGGACCTCGAGAGACGCTTCTGGATCGAACTGCAAGGGGCATTTATTTAGGCAAAAATATGAGAACCGCTTCATTCAATCTTATAGGCCTCCCAAGCCTTGATGTGGCCCCACTTTGGAAAATTTCCTAGCATTCAATGCCTCTCTTGATAGCCCAAAATAGTTCATCGAAACTCAATTGTTTAACACATCTTGACTCAAAATGAGGTGTCCGAGAACAAAAACAAGTGTCCCCTAAAAACTATACTTTTTGCAAGTCCGATCGCATGAATTTCATACATCCCAGAAAATTATTACATTTGATTCTATTAATCAGAAGAACAATATACCTAATAAATTTGGTTCCATTAATTAATAGATTATAATAATAACTGAATTAGATTGTATTAATTTTCCACCTCGAATTATGAGATTTGACAAACGGTATACAGTTTGTACAAAGTGTAGGTTTTAGGGTGTGGACACATGTTTATATTCTGAGATACCCTATTTTGGGTAAAAATACGTTGTATAACTGGTTTACGCTGAATTATTTTGGAGTATGCAGAAAGGTGGTGAATTTTTTGAAATTTTTCTAATTTAGGCCGCGCGAAGACTCCGAAGGCCTATGAGATTGAATGAAGCATGAGCAACCGTATATTTTGGGCCAAATACAAACACCCTTAGCAGTTTGATCCAAAAGCATCACCCCGCGGAGGTCTGACACTCGCCTTTACAAGTTCTAATCCAGTCTTAATGACAAATAATTTGTATACTCCTCACAATTCCATAAACTGACTCGATAATTATTCTATCACAGCATCACAAATGCATGTTTTGAGACAATACCATTTACCATTGTAAACATCTGCAAATTATTCGTAGTACTTTATAAATTCAATTTTTGCCAAATGCCTAAACTGACCACAAAGTAAATTAATATATTGCCGGCGTGTATTGAAATGAAAATTTTTTTAGCCCTATTAAATTAGGGCTCTTGATTTTTATTAAATTCTGATTACCGTTGTTTTGGATCAACCTGTATTAAGTTGTGAATAAAACTGCAAAGACAAATTCCCAAGTATTTTTCTACCTCGTTTCATAATATATGAACGACAGAAATAAATGTTGATTACGATTATGATTAATTTTGAACGTTTATCAGTATCCTAGGAACGTATGAGATGACTTGTACTTCTTGGGTACTCTTTTGCATATCATTACTCAGTTATAAGTTCGAGATTGCTTGCAAACATTTACACTAGTCAAAAACATAATTTATCCGTCGCAATGTCCATGTTGTTCGAAAAGATAAAAACTGGAAAATCTAGTTACACAGTTTCATTTGCAATTCAATGTAGATTAATTTGGAATGAAAATCATAGAAATCTAATGAAAAATACGAGCTCCGGCTCATGTCCGATATTGTTTTGTTTTTACTTCGCGGTAAGGACTACGTGAGTCAAAAGTGAGGTTAGTTTCAATCGTCAATTGAAATCAAATCCGTCGTATGATCATTTGATTAGAGAGCTAGGTTCCTAATGGTGAGGCAAAAAATCCCGGAGTTTGATACCGGCTGAAATTTCTCGATAACATTTTTTTGTGGAATCTCCATTGAGATATTAGATGTGGGGTGGAAGTGTCAGTGCGTTGGAAAGGCGCGTGGGTCCCATTGTGTGATGTGGTTATGTTAACCAAAGAGTATTAGATAGAGTGGAGGGTAGCCGTATCGCCTCACCACAGCGCCTCTCTCGAGTCCGAAGAAAAGTAAAGCGTCTATGTGTGTTGTCCGTGTGATTGCATTGTGTTGGCATCGTCGGTGTGATGAAGCCATTTTGGACGCCATCAATCAATTCACACAACAAATAACACCGGGAGATGACATCATGCCGCTTTATTGCGACGTTAAATTATGTTATAATAATAAATATAAAACATACGGTGGCCCAAACAGGGACGACAATGTGGCGTTTTTTGAGCTACCTAAGAAAGAGGAATTGTGAGTATAAATATCACTTCAACCATAATTGAGATGTCGTCTTACTTTTGGTTATGTTATATCTCAGTAATTCGGGAAAAATCATTTCGTCATATTTTTGGTGTTTTGAATAAAATGGAATTTGATTGCATATAAAAATCTCGATTGTCATTCTCAGCGAGAAAAATATATGACTTAATTATCTGAACTAACTGGTTTAATTCACTTCATGCCCCTAAAAATTAGAACAATTTTCCATGCGAAATCCAAATCATGAAAACCACTTGTATTAGCCGTACAGTATACACGTTTTCTGTTATGATACAGGCGTCAGAAATGGCTTGATTTTATCGAAATAAAAAATCCCGAGCGGCGTCATTTCCGGATATGTAGCGCGCATTTTGAAGAAAAGTATATATGGAAAAGATATCCACGTTGTTTATTGACGCGTAACGCAATTCCTACATTGAAAGGGACTATTAGTACAGACAGCAATCATAAAAAGGAACATGACCACCCACCGGAATTTGAACCTCCGTCAATCCTTTCGTCACAAACATCTATAGTGGTACCAGGTGAAGCAGGTCAATATTAATCGCTCTGATTCAAAATTGCAAACGATTATCAGCCATGTATCAATTGCATATATGTTGAAATATTTAATTTCAGACCAATCGACCAGCATTGCGGATTTTTGGAATGACTCTGTAAATTCGAAAAACGACGCCTCAATCACATTATGTACGAAGAACGAGAATCCTGTCATGTGTGGTAAGACTGTGTAAAGAATTATTTTCGGAAGAAAGGCAATCAATTTGTACATACACTTTATAAAATAATTTAAATTCGTTCAGAATTTACCAAATTGAAGAATTATTTTCAATAGACAAATCAGCCAATTTGTAAATACAGTTTATAAAACCAATTTGAATCTTTTTGTTATTCAATGATAGGCATGCACTACAGAATCAATATTTTGCTGCTATTTATCTTAATGTTAGTGAAAATACCCATCATTAGTTTTCCAGATAATGAATTTTTTTTCACTAAATTACTATTGAAATTTTTAAAAACATCAATCTTCAAAATTGAATATTTCTCTGCAGTCAATTAATTATCCAAGAAAAATTTTCCGCTCGTCGTACGTGTTATACGGTTTAATTTCACTGAAAAATGATAGACACATAAACGCTTGAAGTGAACGCCAGGCTGGTGCTAGCTACAAGGGATCTACATACAAGTTATATCTTGAAGTTATATCTTCAAGACGTTATATCTTGTATGCAAAAAAAAAAAAAAGTTATAGTGAAAATCACCACTTGAAGTTATATATATATATATATATATAAATATATGTATAATCAATGTAGGATTCACTAGGCTATGAATTACCGTATTGTACCGAATATAAGATGACACTGAGTATAAGTCGATCCCCAATTTGCAGATCCAGACTCTGGATCACTTCCTATAGGCATTGCATGTATTTGTATGCTCACGTTCAAGTTGTCCACGAGTTTTCACGTCATTTCCAGACCCAAAAAACCGCAACTTATATTGGGAACAATACGACACATACCTATATCTTGTACCTAATTTTAAAATGCATATGAATAAAGTATATGAAACCTCAATCTATAATATCATCTGATGAAGGCAATGAATTGACGTTTTCCGGTCATTGTGAAACCCCTTTTTCACGAATTTTCATTTATTTATTTTTTATACACAGGCTCATCAGTGCAAAATGCTAAGTACGGTTGCAGAAGAGGTATGTCACCCAGGCTTCATAAAGAGTCCAAGTTATCGTCGAGAAGAGAAGATCGGTTACATTTACAGAAAAAAGTAATTAATAGGTTGAAAAGTAAATATCGCCGTCTGTTAACATCAAAACGAAAAATTCAATCCAAGGAGGTCTTGTCTAATATATTGGCAACTTGTTCTTCTAATTTACCCAAAGCAACACAAGTATTGCTAGCAACTCAACTTTGTTTAAAAAATACTAATAAATATGGAAGACGATACAATAATAGTTTGAAAGACATAGCTCTTTCTATATATTATCATTCTCCAAAGGCTTATAAATTTTTAAAATCATTTCTAACTTTACCATCCACCAGAACCCTCCGAAAATATCAGAGTGCTGTTCCTGTCAACCCTGGTATAAATGAACAAGTGCTAATGAATTTGAAAGAGAGATTCAAAGATGAGCCCATAGAAAATAAAGTAGTGTCGCTTTTATTTGATGAAATCAAGTTAGAATCGGAAATACATTTTTGCCCAGCATATGATGAATTTATTGGACTCGCCGATGACGGTATACAGAAACAAAATCGAGTGGCAAAAACAGCCTTAGTTTGTGTCATGACTTGGATAAATATGAGTGTGAAACAAGTGATTGGTCATTGGTTTTTACCAGCTTCAGGTTGTTCCCAGCAAACGCATGATATCATATTAGCTGTAACAGAATCAGTGTCCAATAATAAACTTATTGTAAAAACTATCATTTTCGATCAAGGTCCACGCAACATAGGATTTCTAAGTAAATTGAACATTACCAATGAAAAACCATACTTTGAAACACACGGCCATAAAGTATTTGTGATATTCGATCCACCGCATTTGCTCAAATCATTCCGAACTAATTCCAAAAATAGACCGCTGATTTATTGCGGAATGCTCATTAGTTGGGAGGAAATTAAGCTAATATTTGACTTGTGCAACACACACGAAATAAATTTAATTCCTAAAATCAGTAACAAACATTTTGAACTAACACATTACACTAAAATGAGAGTTTCATTAGCAGCACAGATCTTTTCATATACTGTATACGTTGCACTTGTTTGTTTTAAAAGAATGTTTCCTGAAAAATTCGATCCCGCCACTCAAACTGAAAGGTTAATTCTCGACATGGATAAACTATTCGATACATTAAACAGTTCGTTAAAAAATAAGACAATTCCACATAAATTGAATTATGCAATATCTAATGAGTCTGACCATATCAACTTTCTCAGACAAATGTCAGAAAATATGAAAACCATAAAATTCTGTCGTGGTACGCAACCCCCTTGTATAAAGGGATGGATTTTGACGATTAATAGTGTGATTATGCTTTTCGAAGATCTTCAAGCGCATTATAATATATCCCAACTACAAACTAGACGACTAAATCAGGATGCTCTTGAGAACTTATTCGCTACCATTCGACAACAGCATGGCTGTTCGTTAAACCCATCACCTCTTCAATTTCAGGCAGGGCTGAGGCATATTTTGATAACACAACTATCAAAACTATCAAAAAATTCTAACTGTGAAGTAGATGATTTCATTTATTGCCAGCTGAGTAAAATAAAACAGTTACCGAAGCAAGTATCAGTTAATGACTCAGAAATTGAAATTACAGTACCAGAAACACCCACAATCTCACAAATGCCCGAAATTGAAGAGTTTGGAGTAGCAAATTCGATTTATTATATAGCTGGGTACCTGGTCAAAAAATTTATTGACCACCACAATTGTGATGCGTGCAAACAAAAATTGATATGTAATGGCAACGCTGATTTTAAAGCACATAGATCATTTGCATATCTCAAAACGTATGAAAATACTTCTGGGATAATATATGCGAGCGAGGAGGTGTATAATGTCATTGGATCATGGGAAAAAAAGTTCAATGCAATTATTGATTCGGTCCTAAACGCCAAACGAATTTCTTGTGTCATTTCACAAATTCTATATGATAGTTGCCCTATGCTACAGCTCTGCGAAGAAAAAAGTACTGATCAGTTTGTAAAAACTTTCGTTCGTGTAAGGTGCCATTGGCATGCACTAAGAAGAACTCTAAACGTTCCCGTATTAGTCAATAAGAAGTATAAAAAGTTTTTAAATTAAGAGTATGAGTTTATAGATGTTTATCTTTGTTTTATAAATTTCATCAGTTTGTTATTTTTTATCATATCCATACATTTTTTTACTCCATATCGTTGAGGCTGAGCCTAAATGATTATGTTTATTTATAGTACGATATAATAAGTTGTTAAGTCGGAAGTATAAGAGTTTATATGTTTTTCACGTTACATCACAATAATTTAATTATTAAGACTTTCATCGACATTTACATGGCATAAGCAATATGATAAGTTTTTAGCTCAATAATGCACGAATTTAAAAAGTAAGATTTTTCTCTAACAGTCTTCAATGTTAGATCAATAATGTGGTATACCAATTTATGAGACAGCTGTTTCACTGTGATAAACTAGACTAAGTTTTGATACACTCATACTATTACTATGAAAATATACCATTCCACCAAAATAAACTTGTTGCAATTATTTTCGAGTAAATCACTTAACTGAAGGTTTAGAGCGCGGGCGCGTCGTATTTGTATATCGTATACGAGTTAAAAAGTAGCGCTAAGATCGGAGTGGGGGTACATTAATTTCCTTCGGACTCGAGTGAGGCGCTGAAAATCGAGGTACGCTTTTATACATTAGCTCTTATGGGACCTTCCACTCTATCTAATACTCTTTGATGTTAACCAAAGAGGGTGGAAAGAGAACGAACATGCTCATTTTCTAAAAGTATTATTGCCAGTATGGTTTAAGTATGTATAGTATGCAAAATAGAAGCATGGAATAAAAATTTTAGTTAACATAAGTGGCTTTCTTCATATTATAAGCACAGTCGCCCTGCGCATTTGGCTCAGGCGCTCTATCCGATTATCTCTGTGGGGCGTGGGCATCCCCGACGCCGGGGATTCCAACTATTCCAAGACACGGCAAACAAAAATGAGGATGATTTTTTATCGAAAAATTTCAGCCGATATTATTTGAATAACATAGGTATATCTGAAGAGATTATACGCAACTACCGTACGATTATATGGCTCGGTGAAATAAATCGAATTGGGTATGTCGAAAACGGAATTCAAACGTGTTAATTCCGTTTTCGACATATTCGATTCATTTCAATTTGTTTGGTTCACTGGGGTATGCGATATCGGTATGTGTATAGACTTGGCCGCGTGCGCGAACGTGAGGTTAGTTTTTGCGGACGGATAATTGAGAGATTTGATTTCAGACAGCCCAAAATATAGGATACTTATAGTGTATAATAGCTTGCAAAAACTGAAGAAGATTCATTGATACTTACTGTTTTCCTTGTTTGTGTCGTATACGTATACGTTATGAGGCCAGCAGTGCACGAAACTCCACGGGCTAAGCGATACGAACAACGTGAAAGAGACGCCATGAAACAGAAAAAGGACGACGTGGGCCGTGGGGCGATATCCGGTACGGTGCATCGGATCGTTGAGTACCTTTCTAAGTTGGGGTGCGCCAAGAGACCAGAGACATGAGGCTGAACCAATCGGCCAGAGTTACCGGCTGAATGTAGTAAAAGTGATTAAAATAAAGTGGAGAAAACCAATAATCAAAATTTTATCAACTCTCGTGAAAAGCCAATAAAATTGAAGAATACTTTTGCCAAATTGAAGGCATAAAACGTTAACATATTATCCAAATTCGAAGATTTGCAGCACTTTTGGCCGCTATCTCCAGCCGCAAGTCTCGGCCTCATGTGTCACATCCTCAGCACCACCATCCGATCCACATACCTATATTCCTAAACACCCTTACTGAAAACCCACTATTTTTCCCTTCGACTTTAAACTATATTAGCTCTAAGTTACCAGCCGTAAGATCCCTGTAATACCTACTAACCTTAGGTTATCGATCCTCGAGATCTCTGTAATACCCACTAGCCTTAAGTTATCGATCCTCGAGATTCCTACAATATTCATTAGTTTTAAAGTTATTAATCATTATATCTTACAACATTAACCAGTTATACTTAACCACATAAGTTTTACGTATTCAATAACAATTAAACAAATCTTAGAATTTATATATACATGTACATAGACATATATCTCATATATAAAAATAAAGTTGAGTTAATATAAGATTTAGCATCTTGCGCCAGCCTATTGTCATATTGAAGGGTTGAGGTGAGATGTTAATTTATCAACGAATATGAAATAAGGTTCAATTAACAAACAAATTATATATTTCAGCAATATAATATCAGGAAAAGACCAGCTCAACGCAGCTGCATTTTGTATATGTGTGGATTGAGCCTTGTCTCATAGGGTTGATGGTATGAGAACACTTGAGCAAGAGATAATATAAACATTACCCCCGACGGATCTTTCGTTAAGGTCCGCACTTGCCTCATATAAGGGCCGGTCTTGCAACCACCGATGCTCATTCGTTCATTCAATTTTCAAATATTGGGAAAACTTCACGTCACTTTGCATCACGTCACTTCGCGTCACGGCACCTCAGTCTTACGAATCCTCGCAGATCATTCAATTTTTCTTGAATTAGAATTTTGCTCAAGAGTTATTTCATTCTTTAAACTTTTTACGAACAACTAACCAAAATTACATTTTGTTTTGGAATAAATCACGCACTTGTTAATTAAATCTTTGTTTTCATCATCACGAAATCACGTCCAGTAATCTTTATTCAAAGGTAAGCACCAATCCACCTATCATTTTTCCTTACCGCGTGCTTCCACTGGCAAGCACCAATCCACCTATCATTCCTTCCCTTACTGCGTGCTTCCACCGGCAAGCACCAATCCACATATCATTTTTTTTTCCTTACCGCGTGCTTCCACTGGCAAGCACCAATCCACCTATCATTTTTTTCCTTACCGCGTGCTTCCACCGGCAAGCACCCAATCACCCATTATTCCTCACACATCTAAATCGAGTGCATTAAAATTGATGCACTCTTGTAGATGAACTCAGTACCGCAACAACATAAGAAAAAGATTACTCGACGTGGAGGAAAGAAAGCCCGTGAGCAGCGGTTATTTTCCAAACTAAGAAGAATCAGGAAATTTCAGGAAACATTGGCAAAACTTCTCGAAAATAAAACCCCTCAGTGGATAATCAACGATTTAACTTCACAAGTGAAAAGTGCCACGATAAGTGAACCTTCCATAATTCACTTAGAGTCAAGTGAATCAGAGACATCGACGGATTGTGATCTGGACAGTTTGGTGGAAACCGCTCTCACAGAACACATTATCGAATACCAGGGAACTTCGTCAACTGCAAATTTTTCCACAACCTCTGATCAACCGCTCGCTGCCCGCTCAACCCCCTAACCCGCTACGCCCGAAATTGATCAAGGTTTTTTTCCATCAAATTAAGGTAAGGATCGATATACTCAAAAACATAAAAATCATAAAATCTCCTTAGAGCCATTTCTAGACGTAACATATTTTTGGTGACCTAGCGGTGGGATACGAATTTTCTATAAACGTATATTCATTTCATAATTCAAAATGGCTCAAGCAACACGAAACAAAGACCTTACAAAAGAAGAACTGGCCCGTATCGAGGCAGATCTAGTAGAGAGAGAAAAGAAATTGTTGGAACAAGAATTGCAACTCAAAAGTCGGCTTAGCGCTAGTCAAACATATCGAGAAAATGAAAGCCAATTAATACGCCAGAATAAAGATTTACAAGCCCGTTTCAATAAACTCCAACAAGATTATGAACAACGCATTCAGAATTTGCCGGACCGAAATCCTTCTGAAGAGACATTTAAGAGAAAATCAAAAATTACGACAACAACTCGAACAAAGTTTAACGCAAATGGCCGAAATTCAAAATAACGCACTAAATCAGGAACAATTATTAGCACAAATAAATGAGTTGAATCAAGAACTTGAACAAACCCGATCGCTAACTCGCAACTCCGAACCTTTAGGGGAATCCAATCATGAGTTAGAAACACAGATCAATGAATTACGCAATGAACTAGAAGAAGTTAGAAGTCGCGCCGATAGTACGAATAATCAAAATAATACTCTGAATTTACCTCAATTACCAAATCAAGTTCATTTAGAAAACGAAGCATCATCCTTTCATCACGAATTACCTTTACACGATCAACATAGCTCAATTAGAAGTAATAGTCGCCCTAGAAGCATTAGATTTCAAGATGTACCCGTTGCGCCGTCGGGAAGGTTTATTTCAATTAAAGACGCTGTAGATACTATCCCTATGTTCGATGGTGAAAGCCCTCCGATTATACAATTCACTCAATCCTGTAAAGAAGCCTTTGAAATGGTTTCACCTGACGCTGAATATCCTTTCATCTTAATGATGAAGAAAAAACTTACTGGACGCGCTCGAGCCATCATTCAAGACGACCAATTTGATTCTGTTCAATCATTTACCGATAAAATCTCCGAAATTTTCGGCCCCGCGAGACCCACCAATTACTATCGGAGTGAATTGGTCAACGCTTATAAAAAACCCGACGAGCATATATTGGAATATATTTCTAGAATTAAAAATCTCCGCATAGCTATACTCGATGAAGAGCGAAGAATAAAGGGCCACCTGACCCGGCATGAACTCGATTTGATTGAGGAGGATACCTTAGATAGTTTTATTGATGGTTTACCTCCTTCATACCGTAATGTATTAGCACTTGCTCGTGTCAGAACCTTTTGCGATGCATGCACAAAAGCCGTCGGGGAAAGTAAACGAATAGAACGTGATCGCGAACGACTTAGAAATGAGCGCCCTAATAACCCACAATATCGTAGATCCGATCAGGTTTTCTGCAAAATATGCAATAGAACTGGCCATGATACCGCAGATTGTCGGTTTAAAAATTCCATACCTCAACCACCTATTGATTACGCTAATGCAGTCAGACAGGTACAGAACCGGGATGACAAAAACCATAATTTAAATACTAATTCCGATCCATCTAATTACAATAAAACTTGTGCCTACTGTAAAAGAAACGGGCATACTATCAATGAGTGCCAGCGACGCTCGTATAATTCAAATAATACTCAAAATACAAATTCCAATAATATAATCTGTGCCTATTGTAAAAAGGACGGACACACAATTAATGAGTGTCGACGCCTACAATATAATAAATCACGCTCCGAAAACGGCAATAATACCCAAACATTGTATAATGCTCATGCCCAGGGAAACGGTTCGGGTCCCTCGGGGAACAGTGCGGGTCCTCGAGAGGCCTACCCACAACGCACAACCCTCCTACCAATCCAACAAGAGTCGCAACAGTCAACATAAACATAGGGGAGGTACCCGCGGTAGAAATCCCTTCGGACGATTTTAGAATAGGAACTCAGCTCATGGTCGACACTGGTTCAGAGCCTAATATCATCAAATTTAGCAATATAACAGACAAAAGCAAGATAGATACAAGAGATACAATTTTAATGAAAGGAATAACTGAAAATTTAGTCAGTTCAATAGGAAAAATAAAGATAAACATAGCTGGAAAGGAATCCTATTTCCATGTAGTTTCCGATGACTTTCGCATAAAACAGGGCGGCATGCTTGGATCCGCCTTCTTTCAAGAAACCAGAGCAACAATAGACTACGATAATGAGCGTCTACTAATCAATGAAATCGAAGTTCCATTTATATATAAGCGACTTTACGTAATTCCGCCCCGTTGTATGACTATAATTCACGTAAATATCAATAACACAGATATCTCCGAAGGTTATTTACCGCGCCTCAAATCTCTCGACGGGGTATACATGGGCGAAGCAGTCCTCAAAAACATTAACGGCAAGGCCGCAATGCCAATTATAAACACGACTGAAACTGGATATGAAGTTACGGCACCTTCCATCACATTGATTCCATTCGAAGAGTTAAAACAAGATTCAAATAGATCAAGAGAATCTACCTTTCCAAATTTTCGAAATTCAAATAGATCAGAAAAATCTATTTTTCAAAAATTTCAAAATTCAAATAGATCAAAAGAATCTATTTCTCCAAATTCTAATAGATCAAAAGAATCTATTTCTCCAAATCCAAATAGATCAAAAGAATCTATTTCTCCAAATCCAAATAGATCAAAAGAATCTATTTCTCCAAATTCTAATAGATCAAAAGAATCTATTTCTCCAAATTCAAGTAGATCAGAAGAATCTATTTTTCCAAAATTTCAAAATTCTCATAGATCAAAAGAATCTATTTCTCCAAATCCAAATAGATCAAAAGAATCTATTTCTCCAAATTCTAATAGATCAAAAGAATCTATTTCTCCAAATTCAAGTAGATCAGAAGAATCTATTTTTCCAAAATTTCAAAATTCTAATAGATCAAAAGAATCTATTTCTCCAAATCCAAATAGATCAAAAGAATCTATTTCTCCAAATCCAAATAGATCGAAAGAATCTATTTCTCCAAATTCTAATAGATCAAAAGAATCTATTTCTCCAAATTCAAGTAGATCAGAAGAATCTATTTTTCCAAAATCTCAAAATTCAAGTAGACCGAATGGATCTAATGTCTCATCTCAATCTCGCAACTTCTCAAGGAACACCTGATCTAACACGTAATTCATCGTATATTCAGATGGTTCATACAAATGAAACCTATTCAATAGGGGAATCCGCTCTAGGTTATGGCAATGACCATACGGGGGCTTATGACCCTATTTCAGACGTCCACCACTGTATACTCAACCGCACCGACAATATAAAATCTCTACTCCGGCTTGACCATTTAAATCTTGAAGAAACAAACTGCGTCAATAAATTAATTGAAGAAAACGCCGATAGATTTCATATTCCGGGGGAATATTTAGATGCGACGAACGCAATTGAGCATGGGATAACAACCGTAGATGATTTGCCGGTAAATACGCGTCAATATCATTTTCCGCCACCTCATAAGGAGGAAATAACAAAACAAATCAAAGAACTAGAATCCGGAAACATAATTAAACCTTCTTTATCACCATATAATTCACCTCTGTGGGTTGTTCCGAAAAAACCGGATTCCCATGGGAATAAACGTTGGCGCATGGTGATTGATTACCGTATGCTAAACGAAAAAACAATTGGAGATGCATACCCTCTACCGAACATCGTCGAAATTTTAGATCAGCTTGGAAATGCAAAATATTTCTCCGTTTTTGATTTAGCTTCAGGTTTTCATCAAATAAACATGAAGGGAACCGACTCACATAAGACAGCCTTTTCAACTCCCTATGGACATTATGAGTTTAATCGTATGCCTTTCGGGCTTAAAAATGCACCGGCCACCTTTCAACGTCTTATGGACCGGGTATTGACGGGACTCCAGGGACTTGAACTATTTGTATATTTGGATGACATAGTAATCTATGCTAGTTCGCTCGAAAAACATAAAGTAAAATTTGACTTATTGATGAAACGATTGCGAGCCGCGAACCTAAAACTTCAACCGGACAAATGTGAGTTTTTGAAACGCGAGGTAATGTACCTTGGACATATTATCAGTGGAAACGGGGTAAAACCTGATCCAAAAAAGGTCGAGGCAGTGAAATGTTTTCCACGTCCCAAGAATCCAAAGAATATAAAACAATTCATAGGACTAGCTGGATATTACCGACGATTCATACCGGACTTTTCCAAAATAGCAAAACCATTAACTGAACTTCTTAAGAAAGACAAATTATTTAAGTGGGGTGAAGAACAGGAGGAAGCGTTTATTGAACTACGCGACAAACTTTGTGAAGAGCCAATCCTGCAATACCCAGATTTTACCAAGCCTTTCATTCTTACTACCGACGCATCTGGTTTTGCAATAGGAGAAGTCCTTAGCCAGGGCCCCGTCGGAAAAGACCTACCTATTGCCTATAACTCGAGGCTATTGGGACCGGCCGAATTGAACTATTCAACAATAGAAAAGGAACTTCTAGCCATCGTTCATTGTGTAAATCATTTCCGGTCTTATTTATATGGTAAAAAATTCACTCTTGTCACTGATCATCGTCCTCTGGTTTGGTTAAATTCCGTAAAGGACCCCACTTCGCGACTCGTCCGATGGCGTTTAAAATTGGCTGAATGTGAATATGAGATGATTTATAAACCAGGAAAAATAAACGAAAATGCAGATGCACTCTCTCGAAACCCCGTAACAATATCACAAATTCATTCAGTACCAGTCTCACCGGTCAAAATAATAGAAAAGGACGAATATATTTTAAAATCACATCCCAGATTCACTATAGTTCAGATTGCAGATGTTAAATTACAAATGAATCCTGGCATAACGTCCGAATTAAAAAAAATAACTGATGTACGACTTTTAAAATCCTTAAAACCCAAGCTTGGGTCAATAAGTTTTGAACAATATAGCGTAAAGACCGTAGTATATCTATACGCCAAAAATCGGGATGAGGACCCAGTTGAATACGGAACCCTTTATGCTTGCTTGAAAAGATTATCTGAATATTGAGGGAAACAAAATTACGAAATAGCAATAACCAAAGAAGGACTGGGATGCGGACAAGAAAAACTTTCTTGGATTTTAGTGGAAAGAATGATTCAAAAAATCTTTACATATCCATATATCTTTTATATATATAGTAGTGAAAAGGAAGCGACGGACCCTGAACGGAATATTTATGAAATCACCGGACATATACTTAATGCACGCACAGAATATTGTTTAGTACATGCAGTCGCTGCCGACATGAAGTTCGACACACCTTTGAGCCAAGCATTTAGATCATTTTTTCCAAAGACTAATGAACTCACTTTATTTGAACCTCAGATTGGAACCATAGCTTACATCTTTTCAGAAGGTAGATACGTCACATATATAATTACAAAAGAGAAAATGACAGACAAGGCCACATATGAAAATGTCCACCTCTGTTTGGAAAATTTGAGAAGATTCTGTAAAGATCGATGGATTTATCACCTTGCAATGACTAAGCTCGACCATAATCTAGACCATCTCTTCTGGCCGCAAATAAGGGAAATGATTATTGAAATCTTCGGGGGCTCTTATGAAATCCTAATAATTTCTTCAGAACCACAACTCACACAACAAATCAATGCAGTACAATACACACAAACCGATTCGGATAAAACCCCTCATTCATTAAAACCTCATCACATCACAGAGATAACTTGCAATCTATTTAATGTTAGTAAATCATACTCTTTAGCTCACTGTGTTAGTTCCGATTTTGCTATGGATGCAGGGATTGCCGTAAACTTTAGGGAAAAATTCGGAGCAGTAGAAAAATTATTCCTTCAGCATAAGAATGTTGGTGAGGTTGCTTATTTATACGACTTTTCTAATGACAGATATATTTTTTATTTAATTTCAAAAAGGTCCAAATATCAGAAACCGACCTATGAAACTCTCGAGTCATGCTTAAAAAACCTCCGTGATCTTTGTATTAAGCTAAAAATAAATAAGGTTGCTTTGCCCCAGATTGGTTGTGGATTGGATAAGTTATCATGGCCGAAAGTAAGAACCCTAATAATAACAGTGTTCGAAAATAAAATAGAAATTCATATCTGCAATATTACACCTTTATACGACTCGGAAATCGATAAACTTCATAACATAAATAATTACTCTCTGATACCTAACCAGGGTAAAGCTGTGGACCCGGATATTGAACAAATACAAGGATACGAGGTCGACACTACTGAATTTTTTATTGAACCATTGTGCGACCCTAAACTGAACTATTTACCGGGTTCCAAAGATAGACACGTGCAAGTACTTAGGAAACCAGAACAAAAAATTCATATAGTAACACGCCGAGGTTTAACCCGGGACGAGGACCGCTATAACAATTCTCGACCAAATTTTTTTGAAACAAACCAGAACCTCGAGAGGACGGATTTCTCTTTCTCCTTAGTTTTTATTGCTTCAGCGGATAGTACCTTAAAATCAGATGTGGCCTCCCAATTTCTGCGCAGACGTGGAAAATCAGAATGTCTAAGATTACAAAGTAAGAAATTAGGAGAAACTGCATACCTTTACGATTCAGGGAAGAGATACAATTTTTATTTGATACTTAAAGAACACGATGACGAGAAACCCACCTGGGATGTGGTAGAAAAGAGCCTATTGTATTTGAGAAATCTTTGCGTTCAATTAAATATAAATCAAATCGCCACTTCAAAAATCAAATATCACGAGAATGGTTTGTGTTGGAACAGAGTAAAACTTTTATTAGAAACCATATTTGATTAAACTTTTGACATCCTTATCAGCAACGCTGATATGCTAGAAAACCCCACACAAGAATTATATCAAGATAAAGAGAGACCATCCGAATCCAATGAAGGTTCTAACCCCGAACCATCTACTTCAAAAATCGTTCTTCTGGATAATGAGTACGAATTACCTGATGCTGCGGAGGAAGAAAAGAGTTCCGAGTCTCGAGCCTTGTACAAAAATAATCAAAATAATTTCGCTCATAATTTAGATGAAGACGATAATCTCGAAGGCAATGATTCTTACATTTCTAGATTATACGAAGACTATATTGACGAGAATTCTAACCTTTCAGATGCACCACAGCGGGATGATATAGTAAATACAGATGGTAATTCAATTGATTCAGATGATGACGATGACATAGGAGATATTGTTGAAATTAGTGACGAAACAAAAATTGTCACGCCTGAATCTTTGAATCAATTTACAGAAACCAGGGATAGATTATCAATGATGAAAAATAGTTGCGTCATTTTCATAACCTGCAAGGGTGAACCAGATGACGATGGTGCTAAAGATCTCTTACGAACAAATAAAATTCCTAAAATCACCGATATCACTTTAGCGAGAGTGTCAAACAAATGGGAAATCGATATTGCATCGCGTTGCCCATACGCGAAACCAAACTTACAAATCTGGACCGCGAAATATTTACCGAAGCTTTAAGATCATTGATTAACGTAATACATGAATTAAATTTAACTTCTATCTCCATAACAAGAACTGCTAGAATTGATAACCTCAACTGGAGTGAGATAATTAGCCTATTAAAGATCATATTCACCGATGTACCTTGTCAAGTTCAAATCTGTACGAATCTCGTAAAGCTACCACCAATAGACGAAAGAATAGAAATCATCAACGAACGAAGAAAGTACAGAAGACCCAGAAAATGGGAGAATCGCAACGCCTCCCGACGCCCCTAACAGGGATTCAGCACCACTTCCCACAATCGAAGAACTACACGAACGCTTACGCCATCAAACGACAAGCCGCAGCGTATCGTTTGACAACGGGAGGGGAGGTGTCACATCCTCAGCACCACCATCCGATCCACATGCCTATATTCCTAAACACCCTTACTGAAAACCCACTATTTTTCCCTTTGACTTTAAACTATATTCGCTCTAAGTTACCAGCCGTAAGATCCCTGTAATACCCACTAGCCTTAAGTTATCGATCCTCAAGATTCCTACAATATTCATGAGTTTTGAAGTTATTAATCATTAAATCTTACAAGATTAACCAGTTCTACTAATAAATACTTAACCACATAAGTTTTACGTATTCAATAACAATCAAACTAATCTTAGAATTTATATATACATGTACTGTGACGTGATGGATTTTATCCACCGTGGATCCACGCCGCCCCCCATAGAACCCAGCTCCCGTATCGTTTCCTAGTATCTAGCTACCGTACCGCTATCGTTATCGTGCCGCCAGTACCTCCTCGGAACACTCCACATTCGCCTAGTTTAAGCTCACTGTCTGCCGTAAGATCCCATGTACATTGCAGGTTCGACCAGCTAGCAGCCGACAACGGACGGGATCCTCGGTCCTGGAGGACCCTCAACGCCTAGGCCGTAGTAGTCGCGGCTAGGCCCGAAAGTCCGTCCGCACGCTCGCCAAAACTCCTCCGCCAATAACCAACCGGCCTGATCACCCGGTTCGCAACGCCTCGCCAGATACGGCAGGGACCTAGGCCGGCGAAATCGCCTAGCGCCGCGAGACCTCCAGGCCAGCAACTAGAACATCGACCGGCGGATCTACGGAGCAAAGACTAGGCACTTACTCGAGACACAGGCATCAGCCATTGCGGATATACCGAACCACGTGCTCGACTTCTCTTTTCTCGAAAAACTGAAACCCGTATTCTCGCCCTCAGCCTTTTTTGTTGATCCCTTTTCTTTTGAACGACTATTAAAGTACCATTAAAATCTGTGAGTGGGTGATTGGGGTGCTAGCGGACCGTCGACCACACAGATTTTGCCGTGCCGTCCCGAAACGCAAGGTAGGCCCGTTTATCTAATTTTCCTCGACCGCCCGGCCATTGTCCTAACCGTTTTCGGCCCCGTGCTGACTGCGGCGTACCCTTCGGGAGGTTCTCTGGAGTCGGGTTGTCGTGGAAGGCGCCTACGCCTTGCCTATAAATTACACTCTCTTTTTGAATTGCTGAGGGGCATCAGGGTTAAAATAAGTTGAGTGTTCGAGGCAGGGAAAGATCCTGGATTGCCGTGCCGTCCGCCGTTTGAATCTTACGCGACGCCTGATTGGTTCAGGGCGCTCGCGTGGGTGACGACCGAGCGACGAGTGAGTGTGTGTGTGTGTGTTGCTCCCCCCCCCCCCCCCCCCCCTTACGACTACCGTCGAGAGTATCGCTGTCGCGCGTAGGAATTGTTGCGCTCGGCCGCGTGACTCGACGGAGTGAGAGAGGCGTACTCAGCGACGCGGCCCGGGTTATTCCTCGTCGCTCCTGCAAGAGCGCGCTCCGTCTCTGCCGTTTCGCTCTCTTCTCGTTCCCGTTAGCCTGGTGGCTTAGTGTTAATAGATAAGCTATCGGCGTACTTGCCGCCTTGCCGCCGAAATTGTGGAATCATTGTACCGCCCCCATTAACTACGTCCCCCCCGACTCGCTCACCCTAATCAGTTCCGTTCCGCGACCCTAGTGGTCGGTGACCCCTATATTACGCACTTGTTTTCTTTGGTCACTTGTTTTGTTCTTTGCCTACTTTCGTTGTAAGTGACGAGCGGGTGGGCGTAGCTCCGGAGTCCTCGAACTGTGAGGCTCCACAATAAAGTCGCAATCTTTCGCAACCCCGATATCGCCGCGTGTTTGCTTTCGCCCCCACGTTCCCCTCTCCCTGACTAGCCGAGTCTGTCGCTTTCGTCCCGTGGTTACGTTTCGCTTCCGCTTACGTACCGGACGGCACCCTTTGGTGCCTGGCGCCCAACTACAACCAGTATCGTTCTCGTCTTGGCTATATCTTCTCGATCTCGCTATCGATCCTAACAGTTGAGGAGCTGATCTTTGTGAGTAGGTTCGAGTCTTACCTTTCCCGGCCTTGTGCGGGACCGGCTCGAATTCACCGTTACAGTACATAGACATATATCTCATATATAAAAATAAAGTTAAGTTAATATAAGATTTAGCATCTTGCGCCAGCCTATTGTCATATTGAAGGGTTGAGGTGAGATGTTAATTTATCAACGAATATGAAATAAGGTTCAATTAACAAACAAATTATATATTTCACCAATATAATATCAGGAAAAGACCAGCTCAACGCAGCTGCATTTTGTATATGTGTGGATTGAGCCTTGTCTCATAGGGTTGATGGTATGAGAACACTTGAGCAAGAGATAATATAAACATTACCCCCGACGGATCTTTCGTTGAGGTCCGCACTTGCCTCATATAAGGGCCGGTCTTGCAACCACTAATATTCATTCAATTCTCAAATATTGGGTAAACTTCACGTCACTTTGCATCACGTCACTTCGCGTCACGGCACCTCAGTCTTACGAATCCTCGCAGATCATTCAATTTTTCTTGAATTGGAATTTTGCTCAAGAGTTATTTCATTCTTTAAACTTTTTACGAACAACTAAGCAAAATTACATTTTGTTTTGGAATAAAAATCACAAATCACGCACTTGTTAATTAAATCTTCTTTTTCATCATCACGAAATCACGTCCAGTAATCTTTATTCAAAGGTAAGCACCAATCCACCTATCATTTTTTTCCTTACCGCGTGCTTCCACCGGCAAGCACCCAATCACCCATTATTCCTCACACATCTAAATCAAGTGCATTAAAATTTATGCACCCTTGTAGATGAACTCAGTACCGCAACAACATAAGAAAAAGATTACTCGACGTGGAGGAAAGAAAGCCCGTGAGCAGCGGTTATTTTCCAAACTAAGAAGAATCAGGAAATTTCAGGAAACTTTAGCAAAACTTCTCGAAAATAAAACCCCTCAGTGGATAATCAACGATTTAACTTCACGAGTGAAAAGTGCCACGATAAGTGAACCTTCCATAATTCACTTAGAGTCAAGTGAATCAGAGACATCGACGGATTGTGATCTGGACAGTTTGGTGGAAACCGCTCTCACAGGACATATTATCGAATACCAGGGAACTTCGTCAACTGCAAATTTTTCCACAACCTCTGATCAATCGCTCGCTGCCCGCTCAACCCCCTAACCCGCTACGCCCGAAATTGATCAAGGTTTTTTTTTCATCAAATTAAGGTAAGGATCGATTTACTCAATAACTAAAAATCATAAAATTTCCTTAGAGCCATTTTTAGACGTAACAATATCATCTTTTATAAGAATTGCGTCAGTGGCCTCTTTTCTATATGTGGTTATCGTTCCTGGTTCTTTTACCGGGCGGAAATCGTGGTTTTCTATATTGTGTACTTTCCTATTCGTAATTTCTATATTATTGCCTGACTTTTCTTATTCACGATTCCTGTGTTCCTTTTGATTTCCATATGAGGTCAATTGTATTTTATATCGGATCAAGTTAATTCGTGTTTAGGGTTTTGCTCGTTTCGAGATTCCTATAACATCTTAATTAAAGCATATTCTGATAGTTTATGACAGTAATAATCAAATCTCTTGATACGTATTATATATATATAAAGGTATAAGTATATACCATGTCGTATACATGAATACGCATAGTTATATGCCGTTACTCGTAGTTGATATTATAATATTGGTATTAATTATATTCCAGCGGGACAATGATTGAATGTCAGTGTTTAGATATCAAATATTGTTCAAGGATATGGAATTTATAAGTGTGAACATTCGATGATTGGTTTGCTGTTGAATTATATTTTAGAATATGTTTGTGGTAACAATATGGGTTAATAGTTTGTTTATAATATTATATGTTGGGTCTGGTAGAATTTATATTATGTTGTGTTTCGAAATGAACATATAGTAGTTATCACCGAATACTCAAAAGTATTACAGTGTTCTATGCATATATGGGATTACCTTTCTATTGGTAATGTCAACCTCTATTGTCGGTAATTTATCCGTGATGGATTAAATGGCTGTTGGTGATATCAACAGAGTTCTGTCTGTAATAACTAGTATAGTAAAAGAAATCTATTTTAGTGAGTAATTATCTTATGAGTATAATATTTATGATCGAAGCAGGAGGATCTTCTTGGCTAGATTATCTAGGGGTAATAAGGATCTAACTCTTGAAAAGTTAGACGCAAAAATATATTAAGGCGAATTTCTACCATGAGATTCTGTTACTTTGAATCGTATAGTTATTTTAGTCGTACATTATTATTTAGTGAAAAAATGGTAGTGGTAATCCGGTCGGATGTTACACCTCCCTCCTTATTGAAGAATGGCGAGCCTGTTGCTCGATCATTCTTTTCTTGACTGATGTCACTGGTAGTGGCTTGCTTGGAGTTGGGATTTGCTCATTTCTAGATCTTAGATTGCATCATCTGTCGAATTTTCTGAGTTTTCCGTGATGAAGGGGATGATAATTCGTTGACCATGCGTTGTCATGACAGCATGAACTTGATGGTTTTGGAATATTTCCCTGATCGATAGAATGGCGTTATCTGATACCAATGCTATGATAAAACCTGGTTTGGTTTCGATGGGTTGATAACGTCGTTTGATTTTGATAGCTCTGATCGTAAAGATGTCCAAGTCTACGTAGGTGCGTGAGTATTTGTTGGGATTCGCTGTCTAGAGGGTGGTTCGATATGATCTCTGTGGTATCTTCGTTTCCTCTGATTCTTATGTAGTCGAATGGTGAGAATGTAGTTCGTGTGGCGAACAGGATTTCTTTTGTTCGATCCATGTCCTGGGAACAGGTACAGAAATTGTTCTTGAGTTTTGGAGCAATTTGTCGGTCTCACGGAGGGCTTCTTATTTATTTTTAGTTTTCGTGGTGTGTTGTCGTTGTTGATGCATTTCTAACAGCTGGTGTTGGGTACTGTGGCATTTCGTTTTCTGGAGTTGACTCTGGGTATAAGCGTAAATCGTTTATTATTGCTGCGTCAGGTGCTGTTGGTGCTTCCTGATGTTCCGATGATGGTTTTACCTGGTTTGCAAGGTGTAGGAGTAGGTTTGTAACCGAATTCCACACTGCGCATAAAATATGGAGACTCCATCCGTATGCTTTTTGTATGGCGTACCCGTGAATTATAGTGTCAATGCCAAATTTTAGTACTTTGAAACTTATCCATATTCCTATCATTCCTGCGCTGGCTGTTCCGAAATTTATAAACCAGCCCCACATTTTGGTCCAAGTATTTTCAATTATAGTTTTCATAACTTTGTCATCTAAGAATTGCATGATGGAAATGTGTTGATTAGCGACCGAGTGTCCTGTCATGCCTCGTACAACGTCGTTTAATAATCCAGGTCTTCCGACTGGGAACATTATGTGGTCACGTAGTCGTTCCAAATCTTCGGACGAATAGATTCCGCTGGTTGCTAGATCTCTGAGGTTGATGTACGTCCAAGTTGGTGTCGTCAGTGGTTGAATTATTTTTGGTGTAAGTCCTTCAGTGGGTTGGGGTGTAAGTTTGTACCATTTTTCATTTAAATAGTATATTACAGGTATAAAAGGATTACAATCTATTTGAGTTCCAGTTTTATATAACATGTGACTCTTAGGCGATATGAACATGATAACGTTTCCTTTATATACTGGTAATTGCTGATAACATTCTTCCGTTTTACGGATCTTAACTTCTACGGGTATGCATTTTAATACCTGAATGACTTCTCCGGCTATCATGGCCATGTAACCTGGGCCTTTCATTAAGTGATATGCGAATTCATCTGGTGTGAGTGTTGCTAGGCTTAAGGCATTTTTAAGGACTTCTTGTTCGAGTTTACATTCGTGTGTTAGTACATCTTGATAGAGAGTTGTCATTTGCATTCTTATGTGTCTTTCTACGTAAACGAATTTCGAGTTTACATAAGTGAATATATCTAAATTGTGTGTTGAAACTGGCTTCTTTTTTGTGAACGTCATCTGTACTGGATTTTCGATAATGAACAATTTTGGATGTTCTGTAGTGATTAATATATAACTACATATATTTTGTTGTCCTGTCTTTACAAGTGCAAAAGTGATGTCTTGTGTAGATAATGTATATACGACTTGTTGTATTTTATCCTTGTTTCGGATTTTTGTGCCTTTTCCTTCATGAAGAACGTCATATCGGTCAAAGTGACACGAATCTTTTGGTATTACTTCCCAAAAGGTATTTCCGTCTTCATTATCTATACAGTTTCCCTTGGCTAACTCGCAAATGGTCCCAGTACGTAATATGATTTTATTCGAGTTTAGATTATTTTTTGCAACATAATCCCACAAGGATATTTTAATGGAACCTTGGACAATTACATTATTCCATGTCCCGTATTCGTCTGTGTATTGAATTCCTTGGCAAGTGCCGTCTATATTAGATGTTCCTCCTAATGAGATAGGTCTCGATATCGTATTATTTGCTTCTAATGAATTGATGATGCCATTAAATCCGAATTTCCATGATTTATATAAATGCATATTTACACATTCTTCCTTGGATACAAGGTGGATATATTCTCTTAGTCCGTTAGTGACAGCTGATATATGAGAGTGCAGTCCACAAAAAAAAATTGTTCTCAAAATTTCTACTTTACATTGGATTACTTCCACATCTGAGTAATCTCCTAATTGTAATAGTTGGATTTTTACGGTGGTTACCGTTGGTTCGACATTAGGTAGGTCACACGACCCTATTTCTAGCAGCGATACTGTCGTTAGGTTCATAGTATCAGATCCACAATCGTAAGCAATCATGGAATGACCAATTTTGGTTAGCCACAACATTCCGATAAGGAAGCTAATTGGTTTATTACCCATGCTAGAGTTCTCTGATGGAGAGAGAAAAGAATTTAATTAGTTTGGCTTGATTGTAAGAATTTATAATAATCCCTTCTCTAAATAAAATAAGCATTATAAAGAACATTCAGGTGTATCGTCCAAATTTGATTAACGTGGTTAACATGTTGATTTCGTTTTCGAGAACGGGAGTCTTCTTTTGTTAATTTGGTAGATTTTTAATGACAGTCATTATGGTATATATGTAGAAGCTCGAGGATTTGATGATTGCGATTCTCGATTTCAGGTGTGTTTATAGGATCGGGTCGAGAAGTTTCAAGTGTTTGGGATGTACTAGGTTGAGGTGTATTGATTGCTAGCGTCTGGAAGGAATTAGTACCAAGTTGTGGGAGTTGTCGTTGACGTAGCCACAGGGCGAAGGCTATAGCATTTTACTCGGAGCCTGATAATCCCTTGCGTTTTTGGTCGTGAAGTTCGCAAGTCCCGATTGTATAGTTAACTTTCTTTGCCTGTAACATAATCTTTTATAATTGCCAAAGTTTGGATCAATCAATTTCGTTATTTAGCATATACACATTTGTATTTCTTTGATTGTAGTATGTCTAGTGTGCGCTTCTGAACATTTAAATTCATGAATTGATTATGAGTCTTACGAGCACCGGATTCGCGTGCCGATATGGGTTCGGAGAGTGATTTTAATAAAATTTTATTATTGTGTGTAGGATTTATTTCAGGGGTTTACTTGGTGGCGTTACAGTAAGTATATGAAATGACTTTTAATTATTTAGTTCATAGATTCGTTCGTTCCTTGTAGTTTCAATGAGTCATGGTCTTTTATGGTATGTCCCATATGGGTTTAAGTTCGTAAGTTGGTTGTGGTAGTGGTAATTTGTAAATCGTTGATGGATTCGGCGAATCGCCATCTTATCTCATTTTTGCTCTCGTAGCTTTAGTTTCGCGAGACGATTCGTTGGCGTATGGATTTCGGGTTCATTCATCACTTAGTTCTTCAAGAGGAACGGTCGTCGGAGATAATATATATACGATTAGTATTAAATTGGAGGTCTTGTGAATTTCTGGTGAGTTTCTTCATTAATATACAATATAACATGTGCCTTTATATGACACACAAAAAATAAAAGTGAAAAGGAGGAAGGAAAATTCAAAAAAATATTCTATTATGTTATAAAGGGATCTGTTTCGACTTCCAATAATTTGGATATGCTTTTGGGCGTTGATTGGCGTCGAGGCTTTGAAAAAAGATATCCGTCCATTGCCGTTGATAATGCACGTGGCACGGTTGAACAAGTGCGTTTGTCGGAAACCCCAGGAGAGGGTGATCAATATTCAAGAGAACCTGGATAACAATACGGGTGTGGGCCCGGAATCTCTCATTTTTCCGAGTTTTACCATCATGAGGAAATGTGATTCAGAGGGAAGCTACTGTCGTGGATATAGCCGATGTCTTCCGCAGAAATTTGAAAAAGAGATTGTAGAGGTTAAAGTTAGTGGGCTGGTCGGGGAATTAGTCGGCTTTATTCGTTCTATGGAGGTCACTCATCATAAAAGGTGCGGGCGCTCCTTGATTCGCTTCCCCTTTTCCTCGTATATGCGATTTTATTATACTAATAATTTTTTGTCCCTACATATTCATGGGGTTCGTTCTTATATTCATTAATGATGATTTTATAATTTTTATATTAACTTTGATGTTCTTATAATAAATTCGTTTGATTAATTCATTATGAGAGTGTGCGTATTTATTTTTATGGTTCGTAAGTAGCGTAAGATAAGGTAAACCCTACACTACCCTTTTTTTGTTGGTTACTATGTGTGGTTGAGTATACATATAGCGGAGTTGCGATTAGATATTAGGTGCATGCTGGAAACGACTTTTAAGATGTCATCCGTCCAAAGTGGGGATGAAAAGGGAGGGGCTAGTTATGTATATATATGCAGTCCCCTAGTTCGGGTAATCTTTTCCTACGGAGTCTTTCAGAATGCCGAACTCAAACGTATCGAAGCTCGCGCAGTTTTCCGTTACGGCTCACGCCTACGGGGATGGGGTAAGTAGATGGCTCGTACTGCGATTTTTGTTACAATTCCATAATAGGTAGTGTTTTTCTCAATACCTTTTCCTTTGTTCAGATCATCATGCAAAGCGGCGTCTTGAATACCCACGTGGCGAGGTTGCGGCTTCCGCAGGAGCCGGAGGCTCTGCATGGTCAGTACGTGGTGGAGGTGATCTGGTCCTCTAACTCGGTGAGTTGTGTCTTGGTTAATTAATTGATATGTATATGTATATTGGAAAGCATATGCATGTATGGTTTTTTTGTTTGATTATATAGTTCAGACTGTTCGGAAAGTTGCACCACGGCTTTAAAAACATCAACGCCATGGCTGAGAAGAGGGGGGACCGGGCCTTGCGCCGGTACATCCTGAAGAAGGCCGAGGACCGTATTTCTCTGGACTGCGGTCTAGAGGATTACGATTATTTCGGCCTTCGATGGATGCTGGGCGGGAGATGGGGGCAGGAGCATCCATATGCCAACTGGGATCATCCGGCCGCCTGTCTCCCGGGCCTGAACCCTCTCGACGCATATGAGATGGAGGGGTACTACGGTAAGAAATTGGTAAAATATCGCAATACATTCTCATGATTCCTTTGTAAGGTTTTTCTCTTTCCGCTTGTAATAAAGCCAGGTTTATTTTCGGGAATTTCAAGTAGAGGGGAAAAAGTTTCATAAGTCAATCTTTCTATTGACTCTTTTAGGTATTCACCTCGTGTGTAAGTACAATGGGGCGCGTTTTTCAAGTGGCGTGGTTCCACGTTCTAGAGAATTTAACTGATAATACCGATTTGTTATTTATTTTTGTTAAATATTAAGGGTTTTCTTGCTCTTTCCTCGTTAAAAATATGTTCTATTTATGTTGAGTTCTTTTGGTGTGTATTTATGATTTTAATTTCCGAAATTTGTTTTTCGGTTGTAGCTTGTTAAAGGGGCGGAGCATGGGCCCTGTATGCGGATCAGTGATGTGAAGGACAAGAGGAATCAACGTTACTCTATACGTAGAGAAAATGAGATCTGGGAGTGGAATCAGAATCAGCATTATAGGAACGACGAGGATTTCGACTTCCTGGGGATTCGTTGGCTTCAGGAACAGAAGTGGGGGAATGATCATCCCGCAGAGGATTGGGGGCATTGGGCCTGGCGATCTCCCGAGGGGATCTGGTCCGTGTATGACATGTCCGTTTTGTAAAAATACATGATTAAAAGTGTTACGCAAGTTAAGAAAGGAGTTTGAAAGATACGCGCTCCAAGCAAGTGCCAGCAGCGCCAGAGGTGGTACAAGAAAGGAACGGAGCAAAAAGAGGGAGTTAGTGGCTTTGGGGGGCCAAGGAACGCTACAGAAGGACAAATGTACAAAAACGAAATCGAAAAACATCGACATATAATAAATAAGATATCCAAGAAATATACAGCAGTTATTCATTCATACACCCCTACAATACGAAATACACAACAAAAAGAAAGGAGCTTTCTTGATTATTTTTGTCCCTTGACCGGATGAAGTTTGTGTGCTGGGTTTTGTGAATGTTATTTTATATTGGTTTAGATTTTAAGCTACATCTTTTGTTAGGGTTTTCTTTTCATAATTTCTTCCAAGTCGTATTGTTTTTCTTTTGCTCGTGTCGTATTTCTGAATTCTTCCATGATCTTCGGCGATGCAGAGGATTGATGCTGTTACGCGAGGGGTATGTTCAATAAGTTACCGTTTAAAAGTTTATTACGTTCCATTCTCTGCTTCTTCCTTTCGTGACCTACGAAGGGTATCGTAATTTTTGGATTTCCTAATATTAATACGTCATTATAGAGATCGATAATTGCGTTTGATTTATCGAGCAAGTCGAGTCCTATAATAAATGGAGCACTTGAGCCTTTCATTACCATTGAGTTTTGCTCAATTTTTGTCTCGGATATTTGTAAGGTTATAAGGACTCTTTCGACTGATATTGAGATTTTTTCTTGTAGTGCGGTTCGCAATTGTATGTGTGACACACATAGCCTAGGTACTCGATAAGGTGCTTGGTTTTCGATATGTTCCAATGTTTGCTGATTAATGCATGTTACTTGAGATCCGGTATCTATTAAAGCGTAAATGGGGACTTCCAATATTGATATTCTTATCATGGGTGGTGCATTATGATCGTTGAAGGTTGTCGTCAAATTCATTGCATTGGGTGGCGGAGGAGTATATACCGTAATATTGAAATTTTCCTTAAATTTGTGTTGTATTAAAGCTTTTACTTTAGGCCACTCCAGATTTCCTATCTCGCAATCGAATTATGGTATAGATAAGTCAGTTACCTTAAATCTTTCACATACTTCGTAAAGAGCCGTGAGAGATTTTGAAAGATTTTCATACGTTGGTTTTGATTTATGCGTGTCTCTAGTTATTAAGTAGACAATTTTTCTTTCGTCGTTGATTATTATTACTGAGCCTACGTCAAAACGGGGTCTATGCATAGGGAGGTTTCCGAATTTTTCGCAAAATTTCCTATATAAGCCGTCTTGAATTTCCAAATCTGCAGAAATACAAATTGCTAAAGCCGTGTCAGGATTTGAAGTGAGAATATCACCTGTAATTTCGTTGATTCGTGGCTCGAATCTTCCATGATGTTTTGGCCCTGTTTCAACTGTATTTGGTACATGAACAATTTTAGTACGATTTAAGTGTATAACTTTTGATTTTCCGTTTTCTATTTGGATTTTAATATTTTCTTTATCTAAAATTTCTAAGACTTCGTACGGTCCTTTATAGTGATCACCAAATTTTCCATCCTTCTCTTTTATAATGAATACTTGTTGGCCTATTTCAACTTGCTGTTTGTTTAATTTACGATCGTAATAGTGCTTATATCTCAGTTTTGCGTTTTCCAAATTTTCTTTCGCGTCTGACCTAATGTTATGGAATGTGTCTAATAGATCGGATATATATTCGTTATTTGATCTAATTTCATTATTGGTTGGAATATGACTCGAAGGTGTCCGTGCTATCCTTCCATAGACTAATTCGAACGGTGTATATTTAGTAGCTTCATGCGTGCTTGTATTGTATGAGAACATAGCTAATTCGATCCAATTATCCCAATCTTGTTTATCTTCAATGAATTGTTTTGAATATTCTACTAATACATGGTGAGATCTTTCTAATGAACCGTTTGATTGGGGATGGAAAGCAGTTGTTTTGCATTGTTGGATTTTAAAGTATTTTGCTATTGCTTTAAGGAGATTGCCTATAAAGGCTTGTCCCTGATCAGTTAATACGGCTCTGGTGCTCCGTGTTGACAAATAAATTTCTTAACAAAAGCTTCAGCGATTTCTTGCGCATCTGCTCGTTTTAATGGTATCGCTAAAGAATATCTGGTGAGGTTATCTTGCATAGTTAATAGGTATGAATAATCATTTTTCGTTGTTGGGAGTTTGCCTACAATATCCATTGATATTTTATCGAATGCCGTGGTAGAGGTGTCGGTTATAACCATCGGTTGTTTAGTTTTTACTCGTACTAACTTTTTCTTTTGACAGCTGACGCATTGTAGTATATATTTCTGAATATCTTCTGTTCAATTTTTCCAATAAAAGTTTTGTTTAATACGGCTATAGGTTTTTGTGACGCCCTTATGTCCACCTATAGCGGATGCGTGGGCTCCCTCGATGATAGCCAAGCGTTCCGATTCTGGCGGTTCGGCGATTTGGTTCAAGCAAATTAGGATTTTGACTGGTTCGTTAGTAACTGTGGTTCGGATTAGGTTAAAGATTGTCTCCCATGGTACTTCGTTGATACCTTCTTTAGTTTCGGAAGAATAGATCGCTGTCGTGTTTGATTGTTGTATTAGGGTTTTGAGTTCTAGAAATGCTTTTATCAATTGGGTTTCTCTATCGTCTTCGTCTGCTAATATAATGATAAATTGTTTCCTTGACTCTCTCTTTTTGTACCAAGTTTCTCTTTTTGCAATTCCAGCTCTGCCGAGGTTTACTGCTTTATTTCGTTCGAATAATAATTTTTCACCTGAGTCTATTGGTTTTCCGTTCTCGTCGGCAAACCATACGATTGTTCCCTTTTTAGTAGTGATATTGTCTCGTAGCATAATAATTTTCGATTGGTGTGCTGGATTTTTTGTCGCTGTATCCGTCAGATCTATGATACTTTCACGTGCATCATTATCTTCCTCATTTGATGAATCTTCGTCATCGGATGTATCTGGCGTGTGAGATACGTCTTTTGTTTTTGGGTCTTGTGTTACCGTTTCACTTTCGTCGTCATATCTTGCTATGTCTGCATTTCGTATGTCTGATTTATTGTTAGGGTCTACGCTTGGGTAGTCACAAATTATTACCTTGCATGGGTTATCGGAGAAGATTCTTCGAATTGGACTAATAACATCTTTCCACTCTATGCCTTCTATTCGCGAGGTCCTAGCTAACGTAATTGCGTCTAGCTGGAATTCAAGTACTGTATCTAATAGTGATTTCAGACTTTCTTCAAAGGTTTCTTTATCCAACTGGGTGTTCTTAGTTTCTTTGATCGGTAACCCTATGAAGCGTTTATCTCTTACTTCTAATACTCTGGCTCTTCCCAAGTTCAAGTCCGTATATTGTGGTAATTGGCCAGTAATTCTCAAATCTCGAGCGCCGTCATCACAGGGGTTATTGTTCAACGTTATAAAGAAAACACAGTTTCCCTTTTGGGTTGACAGGCTACCGTTGGTCGTTACGATACGCCCGTTATCTGGCGTCCCTGCGGTGCTGTAATCTGAGTCCGTTGGGGTTTCAATCTTCGCAGCATTTTTACAGCTTAGTGTTAGTATTTGAGTTCTAACGGGGTTTCTGGACAAAGCGTCTGCGTTTACGTTAGTTTTACCAGCTTTGTATACGACTTCATATTCGTATTCGGCTAATTTAATTTTCCATCGTAATAATCGTGAGGTAGGATCTTTGACTGAATGCAACCAGACTAGAGGTTTGTGGTCCGTTACTAAAGTGAACTTCCTTCCGTATAGATAAGGTCTGAAGTATTGAACGCTGTATACTATGGCCAATAATTCTTTTTCAATTGTTGAGTAATTTAATTCTGCACCGAGCAGAACTCTAGATACGTAGGAAATCGGCAAGTCTTTACCAATTTGTCCTTGACTGATTATACCTCCGATAGCAAAATGTGAGGCGTCCGTGGTTACGACGAATGGACGTGTAAAATCTGGATATTGAAGTATGGGTTGTCTACATAGCATCGTTTTGAGAGTTTCGAATGCGGTTTGTTGTTCACTTGACCATATAAAAATCGAGTCCTTTTTTAATAAATTGGAAAGAGGTTTTGCAATCTTTGAAAAATCTTTGATGAAACGTCTGTAATATCCAGCTAGTCCTAAAAATTATTTAATATTTCTCTGCGTTCTGGGTCGTGGGAATGATTCTACTGCTTCTAGTTTCTTGGGATCTGGTCGGACTCCGTCTTTACCGATAACGTGACCGAGATATCCGACTTCGCGTTTTAAAAATTCACATTTATCAGGCTGGAGTTTTAAGTTAGTTTTTCTTAATCTTTCGGCTAATTTATTGAATTTTATTTCATGGCCTTCTAATGAATCTGCATATATTACAATGTCATCAAGGTATACGAACATTTCTATTCCCTGCAATCCTGTTAATACTTGGTCCATTAGACGTTGGAAAGTCGCAGGTGCGTTTTTGAGTCCAAATGGCATTCTATTGAATTCGTAGTGACCATAAGGTGTTGTGAATGCTGTTTTACCCTTGTCTTTTTCGTCCATTTGAATCTGATGAAAACCGGAAGCTAAATCGAATACTGAAAAATATTTTGCGCCACCTAGTTGATCTAGGATATCTGTTATGTTCGGTAGCGGATATGCGTCTCCTAAAGTTTTCTCGTTGAGGGATCTATAATCTATAACCATGCGCCATCTTTTATTTTCATTCGAATCTGTTTTTTTTAGGGACTATCCACAATGGAGAGTTATACGAAGAGGTTGATGGCTGAATTATTCCGGAGTCTAATAATTCTCCGACTTGTTTTTGTATTTCTTCTTTATGTATTGGAGGATACCGGTATTGTTTGGTATTTATTGGCTGTTCATCCGTTGTAATTATTTTGTGCTTTGTTACGTTTGTACTTCCTAATATGTCTCCTGGTATATAGAAAATATCTGCATGATTTCTTATTAGTTCGTTGATACTGCGTTCTTCTTCCGTGTTTATATGCTCTAAGCGTAAGAGTGATTTTAATGTTTCTAACCTAGCGTTGGTTGAGTTGAATTTACTCTGCGTGTTCATAAAAAGATTAGGGGTGATCAAGGCTTTCTTATCGTTTAACCTTTCATAAGTTTTAGTATCCTTGTTTACAATGAATATGTCAATCATTTCTTTGTTCATCTCTTTATTTTTCGTATTTTTATTCTCATCGTTTGCTTCCAAATTTAGTATTTCTTTGGCTTGGATTTTAATCGGATCGTCATATATTTCTTCTTTCTGCAGGCCTTTTATTGAATTATCACTTGTTTTTTCTTCTTTTTGTTTTTGAGGTTTTCTCAATTTATCATATATTTCTTTGCCTTTTTGGATTTGTTTAATTTTATTTCCTTCCTTTTGGAGTTGCTGTGGGTTCTCTATCGTCTTTCCTTCTCTTTCTATTTGGACTTGTTCCATTGTATTTTCCTTCCTTGGAGTCGCTGGGGGTTATTGGATATTTTTCCTTCTGTAGTGATTTTTCTATATTTCATTAAATTGTTCATTATATTTGTTTCGTTGTGATTTTTATTTTTATTTGCAAGTTTTTGATACTCTTTTATTCTAACTCCGTTCCCATTTTCGGGCTTCTTATTTAGATTTTCATGAGTATTTTGGATTTCGTTGCCAATTTTTCGCTGGCTAGCTAGCTTTTTTGAATTCGTTTGGATGGGGATGCCTTCGTGGGACTTACACCTTGCAATTGTTGTTTCATTTTGGATCGGGATGCCCTCCTGGGTCTTACACCTTACAAGTTATGGATTTATTTTAGCTTCAATTTTGTTTTCAGGTTTATATACTTTGCTTCCTTGATTCATTTCATCTGGATTAATTGACATTGGAAATTCTGTCGAGTCACTTACTTCTTCTAATTTTTGAGGTGGTATCCTTAGTCTCTTCTCCGTACTTGATGTGTTGATCGCATGAAGATACGCTTTATTGTTTCGGTTACATACTATGGCACTACCTAAATATACGCCCGGACCTACATCTATGAGCGGTAAGTACCCTTGGGATAAATCAGATTGTACGAGGTTAACACAGATGCCAACTTGTGTTCTCGATGGAATTACGAATACTGAATCCGAGTTTTTGCTACAATCTTCCCCCGTCGAGGATTTTGATGATTGCTCGCTAAATTCAGACTGTATAACTGAGTGTTACGTCTAAAAATGGCTGTAAGGAAATTTTATGATTTCTTAGTTATTGAGTATATCGATCCTTACCTTAATTTGATGAAAAAAAACCTTGATCAATTTCGGGCGTAGCGGGTTAGCGGGTTGAGCGGGCAGCGAGCGGTTGATCAGAGGTTGTGGAAAAATTTGCAGTTGACGAAGTTCCCTGGTATTCGATAATATGTCCTGTGAGAGCGGTTTCCACCAAACTGTCCAGATCACAATCCGTCGATGTCTCTGATTCACTTGACTCTAAGTGAATTATGGAAGGTTCACTTATCGTGGCACTTTTCACTTGTGAAGTTAAATCGTTGATTATCCACTGAGGGGTTTTATTTTCGAGAAGTTTTGCTAAGGTTTCCTGAAATTTCCTGATTCTTCTTAGTTTGGAAAATAACCGCTGCTCACGGGCTTTCTTTCCTCCACGTCGAGTAATCTTTTTCTTATGTTGTTGCGGTACTGAGTTCATCTACAAGGGTGCATAAATTTTAATGCACTCGATTTAGATGTGTGAGGAATAATGGGTGATTGGGTGCTTGCCGGTGGAAGCACGCGGTAAGGAAAAAAATGATAGGTGGATTGGTGCTTGCCGGTGGAAGCACGCGGTAAGGAAAAAGAAAAATGATAGGTGGATTGGTGCTTACCTTTGAATAAAGATTACTGGACGTGATTTCGTGATGATGAAAACAAAGATTTAATTAACAAGTGCGTGATTTATTCCAAAACAAAATGTAATTTTGGTTAGTTGTTCGTAAAAAGTTAAAGAATGAAATAACTCTTGAGCAAAATTCTAATTCAAGAAAAATTGAATGATCTGCGAGGATTCGTAAGACTGAGGTGCCGTGACGCGAAGTGACGTGAAGTTTTCCCAATATTTGAAAATTTAATGAATCACGAGGATTTTTAAGTCTGTGGTGCCGTGATGCGAAGTGACGTGAAGTATACCCAATATTTGAAAATTTAATGAACGAATGAACGAATGAACGAATGAGCTTCGGTGGTTGCAAGACCGGCCCTTATATGAGGCAAGTGCGGACCTTAACGATAGATCCGTCGGGGGTAATGTTTATATTATCTCTTGCTCAAGTGTTCTCATACCATCAACCCTATGAGACAAGGCTCAATCCACACATATACAAAATGCAGCTGCGTTGAGCTGGTCTTTTCCTGATATTATATTGGTGAAATATATAATTTGTTTGTTAATTGAACCTTATTTCATATTCGTTGATAAATTAACATCTCACCTCAACCCTTCAATATGACAATAGGCTGGCGCAAGATGCTAAATCTTATATTAACTTAACTTTATTTTTATATATGAGATATATGTCTATGTACATGTATACCTATATAAATTCTAAGATTAGTTTGATTGTTATTGAATACGTAAAACTTATGTGGTTAAGTATTTATTAGTAGAACTGGTTAATGTTGTAAGATTTAATGATTAATCACTTCAAAACTCATGAATATTGTAGGAATCTTGAGGATCGATAACTTAAGGCTAGTGGGTATTACAGGGATCTTACGGCTGGTAACTTAGAGCGAATATAGTTTAAAGTCAAAGGGAAAAATAGTGGGTTTTCAGTAAGGGTGTTTAGGAATATAGGCAGGTGGATCGGATGGTGGTGCTGAGGATGTGACACTGAGATCACCGTTTTATTCTACATGTGTACCTTGTAGATTTTCTATATCGGTCTCAATTTCCGTGAAGCTACTGCAGTTGCCTTGCTGCATTGCAAACGAAGTCGTAATACCTTCCTGATTCGTAAATGGAATGCGTGTGGTACCAAACTCTAGCCATTCCTTTTCATAATTGATCTCAGCATCGTTGTCGGAAAAAAATTCTGAACCTATCACACCGTCTTGTGGGAAAGACGAATTTTCTGGGATAATATGGAATTTACTCTGCGTCCCTTCTACTTTTATGGGAATTTCTCCTAACGTTTTGATATCTGCGCCCGCGATTCCGCTCAATTTGTACTTTTTATTCTCATTTATTTCAATTTCTGGTTTGACGCAATTAATTTTTATAAGATTGAGGTCGGATCCGGTGTCCAACATGAGAGTACTGGGATTTTGCAATTCTTCTGCTCTGATCTCTATCGATGGGATCGTAGTTACGTGTCTTGGACTTGTAAATGTATTTAATAATTTTGCTATATATCTGTCAGTGTCTTCTTCTGACATTGGAATTTTTGAGAAAAAATTTTTAGAATTTTGAGCAGAATGAGTTGAATTTACATCGCGGCTCTTGATTTTGAATGATTCTATTCTTCCTCCAGGGGAGTGCTCTGTGCGATGGTTATAGCGCGGTTGGGTCTCGATGCGGTTTCCAAATTCGCGCCGGTATTCGGAGAACCTCTCGAGTTTTCCTGGTAAGCCGGTCGGTTGTCACGTAGCTCTTGATAGTGCCGATCATTTGTTTGTTTCTTACGACATTCATTTATAGTATGACCGTAATGCTTACAGTAGCGACACATAACTCGGTTTACGACTTGTCCAGAGTCTCGCGTTATGCTTCCATCATAACGTGGTGGTACCCGTGATTGCGGTTGACGAGTTCGTTGATCGCGTTGTTGGTTTGAATAACGGTTTCCGGCATTATATTGATTACGAGGAGAGTAGTTTGCTTGATTATTTTGATAAGGATACTGTCCTCTGGAATTATTGTTATTTCGCGGTGGATATTGATTTGAAAGTTGTTCTCTTGGATTTTGATTATTTCTACTCAAGTAATTAGGATTTTGGATTTGATCGCGAGGGTTTCTATTGTTATTAGTATTATTGGATCGACAATCTCGTGTCTCATGGTTTTGCTTCCCACAGATTGTACAACTACGGGGTTGGGCTTGTGCGTAATTGACTTTAGCTTCTGAAATTTTGTGTGATTGCTCTCCGCGTCTCAGTTGAAGTTTGATTTCTTCCTGTTTTTCAATTTTTCGTGCTTCATCTACGAGTTCTTTAAACGTACGTGGAATAATTGGAATTTTCCCGTCAATTTCTGGTTTCAATCCGCGTAGGAATGCTGATTTACCGTCTGCTTCTGTATTATTTTTGAATGCTTCGAAATTGTCGGTCCGTTGCTCTTGTTTGAAAGCTTGGAGGATGTCTGATATCGCTTCGCGTACCCGCGCTGCGTATGTAACGATATCTTCGTTTTTCTTCTGAAATATTCTACCTAATTCGCCTTGGCATAAATTTACTGATTTTACTGGACCATATATGTCATTAACTCGTGAAGTTAACTCATCGATAGTATTGAATTGTTCGTTTTCCAGAACACGTCGCGCGGCTCCCTTTATTTTATTACGTATGATTCGCGCGAGGTTTGATTCTATTTGAGGGGGTACCATATCTCGTGCATCTCTGCATCCTTGAACGAAAGCGCGGACTTGTGATGGATCACCATCGAATATTGGGACTGCTTCTAACGCGTCTTTGATGGGAATAAATGTATTGGATACGACTGCAGGGGCAGATGCTCCTGAATTATTTTCGTCTGGCATGATACGAACTTCTTTTACTTCTTGAACTTTGGAATTTGTGAACACAGATTCTGATTTGAAGTGCTGTGGTTTTGTCTTTTTTGTTGCGTTGAGCTGGTCTAAATCTCCTTCAAATAATTGTGTACCAAGCGTACTAGTAGATGCTCGGGTGACTCGCGGACTTGGGGTGGGTGTGACAGAACTTGCTGTACTTTCTGTTATTGTTTGTGGTATACCTTTTTGAGTACGAGGAGTATGAATGAGGGGAGCAAATTCCTTCTGGTTAGCTGACATTTACTTGTATTTTGGATGAAAGTACATGACTTTGGTCAGTATGATAGATAGATACTTTTGACGTTGTTACTTTTGAGTAGGATTTACGGGTTTGATCATCGAATCTCTTTAGTGTCCATCGGTCATTACATCCGTCACAAAAAGTTATTCGCGTACATAATGTTTGGTTTCCCGGCCGATGCACCATAAAATTTCTGTGACGTCGGATCAGACGTTCGTGACATGTAACTAGCACATTACTACCAGAAACATCGCAATGAACTACCCAGACGCACAATCAGTAGTTGTGGGTCACCAATTACCGACTAAGTACTGAAGTTAGAAGTTCAATGATACTCAGGGAATTTCCTCTATTATGGAAATTATAACTGTGTTGATTCAAGAGAAATGATTATTTTAGTATCTGGATTTGATTCGTCTTACCTTGAGGATTCTGCCGTTAACTGAAGTTGATGAAGCGAACTCAGGATTATGAATTGGATTATTTAATGTAAAACGAGAGTCATTAACACCTTTATCTTTGATTTATTGATGTAATATACGTGTGATAATTTATAAGTAGAAAAGATGTAATGAAGTAATTATAAAGATGAACTTCGATTTAGAAATATGCTTTGAATAAGTTCTACTAGTTGTTTTATTGAAAGAAGTATTCTGAACAACTAGGGCGCTAAGGTAAAATCAGGAATGTGTTTCGTGCTATTTTATACTTTCGAAAATATACTTCAATGGTTCCAGTTTAATGTCGTCTTTTGAATTTAATCGTCTAATGTTACTCTGATAATCTTTGATATGTTTTAGTACTCTGATATTATCTTATTGACAATCTTCGATACACTTAACAATTGATACTTAATACTTAGCTCTTAGCTCTTGCTTAACGCTCTCTTAACACGATCTTAACGCTCTCTTAACGCGATCTTAGCACATATTCTTAACGCTCTTAACACACCATCTTCGCGATGATCGTCAATTGTCTTGCCTTTTTATAGTTTTGTAATCTGGGCGAGGCCTGGTAATTTCTATGGTGGTGGAAGATTAGTGTCGTGTGAACTTGTTCATTATTTTACAGGATATTGCCTTTTATGGATCTAAGTTATCATCTTTTATAAGAATTGCGTCAGTGGCCTCTTTTCTATATGTGGTTATCGTTCCTGGTTCTTTTACCGGGCGGAAATCGTGGTTTTTTATATTGCGTACTTTCCTATTCGTAGTTTCTATATTATTGCTTAACTTTTCTTATTCACGATTCCTGTGTTCCTTTTGATTTCCATATAAGGTCAATAGTATTTTATATTGGATCAAGTTAATTTGTGTTTAGGGTTTTGCTCGTTTCGAGATTCCTATAACATCTCAGTCAAAGCATATTCTGATAGTTTATGACAGTAATAATCAAATCTCTTAATACGTAATATATATATATATAAAGGGATAAGTATATACCATGTCGTATACATGAATACGCATAGTTATATGCTGTTACTCGTAGTTGATATTATAATATTGGTATTAATTATATTCCAGCGGGACAATGATTGAAGGTCAGTGTTTAGATATCAAATATTGTTCAAGGATATGGAATTTATAAGTGTGAACATTCGATGATTGGTTTGCTGTTGAATTATATTTTAGAATATGTTTATGGTAACAATATGGGTTAATAGTTCATTTATAATATCATATCTTGGGTGTGGTAGAATTTATATTATGTTGTGTTTCGAAATGAATATATATAGTAGTTATCACCGAATACGCAAAAGTATTACAGTGTTCTATGCATATATGGGATTACCTTCCTATTGGTAATGTAAACCTTACTAACGACCACGATATCTGTCGAACCGGACGATAAAAAAAGTTGTGCTTTGCCATAAATATCATTGGCACTGGGATCTAGATCCCTGTTGATTTCGGGCAAGATTCGACATCGCGATAAAAAGATATCCGCGAGGCAACCGCGAAGCGCTACACACACGACATACATGCACTCACACAATAACGCCGGTAGCTCACGGCATCACACATGCGTACTCCCAGAACAGCTGGCGACGTCACGCGAGGTAGTACATACCGTAACGGTACATACATACAGAAAGTAAACAGACTCGTTTCCTGCCAAACGGACGATTCATTCGCACGAACCAAAGGATATAGACGGAGAGCTAGCCACGGAAATAGGGCAGCAATTTATAGAACGATTAAAACCACCTAATCAGTCTGCCTTAACATCATTATTAATTGATTCGGGCGCCTGGCAGCTTTTCATTGGTGGGGGTGGGCGTGGTACGGCCGTAAAGGGGTTGAAAAATCAATTGAAGGTGTTCAATTTATAGAGCGCTGGTTTTTGGTGTGATTGTAGCTAATTATGTTAAAAATTCGAAAATAATATTGCCAGGCGATTTTTTTGGTGGAAAAAGAGAGCCAGGTGACGTTAAAGGTGCGTAAAAAAGTGCCGAAGTCGTCTCATTTATAGAGGGCTGGGACTAAATTTATTCGTCACATTTAACCCTCAGGATAGTGTGTGTAAAATGACAGGCGGAAATATTGAGCCGAACACCTTGCCAGGCGCCGATAAAGAGCGAGAAATGCGCGCGTGATAGTCAATCAGATGCTACAGTTGTTTTTTAATATGAACGTTGTACGTCATTCTATTGTTATGGATTAGAGGGAGAACATTTTTTATTGATTATTGTTTATTATTTTCAAGCAGTCTTAACATTTACAATGTTAATTGTTTATCTTTTATCAATTAATATCATGCAATTTTATTTGTTTATTTAATTTCATGCACGTACGTAATTGTACATGAAAACACGGTAGCTGAAACGGCTAGATATCTTGATAATTATTCTGAATATTTAAGTATGAAAATTACCGTTATAACTGTTCATGAAAAAAAACTATCAATACTCCATAATAAGAATAAAAATTTATTAAAATTTATTAAATTGTATAAAATTTTAAAATTTCTGAATTTATAAAATTTTATAAAAATTTTTCATTTATAAATTTATAAAATTTATAAAAATTAAAATTTATTAAAAAAAATATTTTAAGTATGAAATATTAATATCAAGGTTTCTTGGACTGTTTGCTCCTCTATCCGATAATTCTCGTAATCTGTACGATGAAGTAGAAGTTTTCGCTATTTTTGAGTTTTAATTTTAATTTTAATTTTAATTTTTTTTTAATTTTTATCTTATATATTTTTTCTTTATTTTTATTATATAGAATTGATATGTTTTTTTCATAACGAGTTATAACAGTAATTTTCATACATTAATATTTAGAATAATTATCAAGATATCTAGCCGTTTCTGTTACTGTGTTTTTGATTGATTGGTAAAAAATAAACAATTAACGTAGTGAATGTTAATACTGCTTAAAAATAATGAATAATAATGAATAAAAAATGTTCTCCCTTTAATCCATAACAATGGAATGACGTACAACGTTCATATTAAGAAATAACTGTAGCATCTGATTGACTATCGTGCGCGCATTTCTCGCTCTTTATCGGCGCCTGGCAAGGTGTTCGGCTCAATATTTCCGCCTGTCATTTTACACACACTATCCTGAGGGTTAAATGTAACGAATAAATTTAGTCCCAGCCCTCTATAAATGAGACGACTTCGGCACTTTTTTACGCACCTTTAACGTCACCTGGCACTACTTTTCCACCCAGCAAATCGCCTGGCAATATTATTTTCGAATTTTGAACATAATTAGCTACAATCACACCAAAAGCCAGCGCTCTATAAATTGAACACCTCCAATTGATTTTTCAACCCCTTTACGGCCGTACCACGCCCACCCCCACCAATGAAAAGCCGCCAGGCGTCCGAATCAATTAATAATGGTGTTAAGGCAGACTGATTAGGTGGTTTTGATCGTTCTATAAATTGCTGCCCTATTTCCGTGGCTAGCTCTTAGGCTAATAAGATTTCTCGGTAAATATGAATTTCACACATCACGGCCGATGGCAGCGCGACGCTTGCAGCAAGTGACGTCACGCAGTCTCCTCGCGGCAGCATGCCCATAGTGCGTTGACAGCTTTGACCGGTATCAGGGATATTTAATGATAATAGTAATAACGCTAAATCAACTCGACCGATAAAAATTAGAGTTACACAACAATGGTAATTCAATTGACGTAGACGGCATATAATATTCGTATGCGTATTTAATAATAATTCAACTATAAATGCAGACATATATTCTATTCTAACCTCAGATTTGGAATTCGGAATCGTTTACTGCGAAGAGCAGCGAAATCCATTATTTTTATAATTTTATTATGTCTTACAGTTTATGGTCGACTTACGAAAGGAAGTTGACTGAGTCTCATTTGGTTATTTTCAACAGCGAAAAGTCCGATGCTCAACGTGGCAACATATGTATCACAGTTGACGACAGAGTTGGATACGAGGGCAATTAGAGCGAAGCGCTATGGCAGGTCCGAATATGTATTATTATTATTATTATTGTTATTATTATCATTATTATTACAAGAATGCAAAATAATTTTATGAAAATTATTTGTGCTGAGCTGAAACAATTAGACAATCATTTCTCACGTTCATTCGTTCGAACTGCACTTTTAACGAGGTTCAAGCTTATAGCGTCGATGCACTCTGATAGTTGAACAAAACTCTGTGATTCAAGACTGCTATACTATAAATCAGAAAATTGTTCTGCGCAATTGGACAGTCGTTGTGTTCTTCAGTTGTCATGTTCAGATCCTGAAATGAAGGATCTTCGTCCGCAATCTTTTCTTGCGTCAGAGCTCCGAACCTCAACCACATGTTTAGAAACCATTTGCATACAGAGAAATTATCGAGTATGTGGAAAAAAAGTGTACAACCCGCACGTAATAATACAACTCATGTTTCTCACAGTTTTTCGATGGCAGATTCATTCCCACGAGCGCACCTCGAAGAACATTGGGCAATACCTGAGCGATTGCTACTCGACCTACGAAGCAAATCATAGACAAATCTGCATCTAGTATGGGACATTCTCCTCGATAAACCAACAATTACCGCAGGAGACGAGTGACTTTCGCTAGGCGTTATATTAGCCACGTTTTGATGTTTTCATGGTAAAAGATTATTGAAAAATTATACATATGTTGGATATAGAACTTGAGTGATTATTGTCGATTGAGGATTTTATCTACGCAATTATTTGATGACCTATTTTCATTTATGGTTTGCATAGGAAAAAATATGATGTTCAGAATAATTGTGAAACTTTCATCGAATGACGGGACTTATATATTATCTATTACAGTTTGTGGATACCGAAATTATTGCACTCAGTACATCTCAAAGAGAAATGGGCAACAAATAAGTCCTTGCCGCATAACCTACGGAGCATTATTGTACGCGATACATGCCGATAAACTCAAGAAGAGAACCGCTCCCACGCGGAGCCATATTCATGTGAATTTGAGTAATCGTTGCCGATCGAGGATTTCAGCAAAGCAATCATATATTGAGCTTAAATCAGATAATATATTTGTTATAAGGTGATGTGTGTCATTAATGAAGTTAGTTATTATGATTTCCATTTACATGCCGAACGAAGAGCCCTATGCTACGTTTACGAAACTCATAATCCATGATATAAAATGAATCATCCAATAAACTTGAGAGCAAAATGATAACACCGTTCGTATTATTCTTCGCAATATACCTTGTATTCATCCTTGAAACCAATTATGACAATATATTATTATTATTATTATTATTATTATTATTATTATTATTATTATTATTATTATTATTATTATTATTGACCAGAAAAAAATTTACATTAAATACACTTACATCAAGTAGTGTCACTACTAAATCCTACAGAGGTGAACGTAGTCACCTGTGCGTAGGCCTGGTACTAATTATCTTAAAATCAATATAAATTAATAATTAACAAAGGTAAAATTCAAATATTCAACATAGAACATAAACTAATAGTTTTCTTGTATCCATATCTTTAGCTGTTCCTTTTTTTTTTTTAACATTACCATATGTCTTGAATTCACTTGGTAATTCATTGAAAGTATTCACTGCATTCACTTTACTGCTCTTCATACTAACTGTTTTATTTCTTTGTGCTAGGACTATGCTTTTATTCGTTGTTTTGTTGGTTGATTTACTATACATTTCCTTAAATTCATCATAGTGACATATTAGAGCTTCTAACTGATACGTCTGTTTGATGTTCATAGGACTATCATTTGCAATAAACTCATTCTTGTTGATAATTTTCGTTATTCTATTTTGGTGATTTTGTAGCAGATTTCAATTATTAGAATATGCACCACCCCATGCAGCTATGCCATAAGTGATGATGCTATGGAAGAGAGCGTAATATAATAATTTTAACGTTTTTGTTTTCATGAATTTAGAGATTTTACGAACAACATTAATTAGATATTTAGTTTTGCTGATTACATATTCTATATGCTCATGCCATTGCATTCTATAATCAAAAATGATACAAAGGTATTTGTGTTTTTCAGCTCCTATATGAGATTTTCATTATTGATTTTAATACTGATTTCACTTGGTACACTATTACAGTAATTTCCAAATGCCACGAATACACATTTGTCGATATTCAATGAGAGTTTATTGCTCGCAAGATAGTTGCTTATTGTTTGCAAATAAGTATTAATTTTTGCTTCAACAGCTTTCCAATCTTTATCAATAGCTATCGCAGCTGTATCATCCGCAAAAGATATAATTGTGTCGTTAGGCATGTTCAGTAGTAGATCATTAACATACAAGATGAAGAGTAGTTGCCCCAGTACAGTTCCCTCAGGCACCCCGGTAGTAACTTTGATATAATCACTCGCACAATCATTTACCATGACACTCTGGTATCTATCTGTAAGATAGCCTTTGATAATATGATATGCTTTCCCTCTTATGCCGCAGTTATACAATTTGTTTAACAATATATTATTATTAACCGTATCGAATGCTTTGGTAAGGTCCAAAAAGATTACGGCTACAGGATTGCTTTTATCTAATTTTTCATAAATTAAATTAGTTAAAAATGATAGTGCATCATTTGTACTTATGTTTTTTAGAAACCCATATTGCCTTTTGGATAATAGTTTATATTTATTGATAAAACTGATAATTCTATTAAAAATTGCTCTTTCAAAAATTCTAGCAATGTTGGAGATTAGAGAATTGGGTCTATAATTAGAAGGCGATTGCTTACTATTTGCTTTATATATTGGTTTGATTTCTGCCTTTTTTTTTTAGTGAATTGGGCCATACAGTTTTTTCTATACTTAAGTTAATTATGTGTACTATTGGGTCTGTGGTGAAATCAGTTAACAATATTATTGTTTTTGCATTGATTTTGTCAACTCCACCAGTTTTAGGTTTTAAATTCTTGATTAGATTTATAATTTCAATCGGATCAGTAGGTGAGATAAATATAGTGTGCGGATTTATTGGGGAACATTGGATATTGTTTTCTAGTGGTTGGCAAATTTTACTACTCAGTTTCTCTCCAATACTACTAAAGTAGGTATTCATTGTATTTGAAATCATACGTGGGCCAGTTATTTTAATATTATTGCTGCTTTCATCATTAAAATATTTCATTTTTTCAGCCTTCTTGGGCCCTTTACCAATCTTTTGATTCACGATATCCCAAAGATTTTTGGGATTATTTAAATTGCTCCCAACTAGATCGCTATCGTGTCTCAGCTTAGCTTCCTTGATCACTTCATCTAATATTTTGGCATATTTTTGATATTCATCTCTCAATACTTGATTTCTTGGCTGTCTATGCCACACCTTATATAGAAATTCTTTTCTATTGCATGATACCATTATAGCCTTGGTAATCCATTTTTTCCCAGGTTTTGATTTTTTTACTTCAGTCGCGAACTTAATACATTCCCTAATATATCTTATTAAAGTATCAGTAGCTTCATTGGGGTCATGCATTGTCCAAATTGTTTCCCGATTCATGCTTTGAGCTATATTTACTATCTTATTATAATTTATTTTTGAACATTCAGTTTTAAATATATTATTTCTCATCTTTTTTATTGATAGAAAGAGTGGATAATGATCATTGAATAGGTTGGTTAATTTAAAGGCAGTATGTTCAATACAGTTTAGCTTGATGAAAATATTGTCAATGCATGATCCTTCGCTACAGTCTAGTGTAGATGGCCTAGTGATAGTTTGAAAACATGGTATAAAACTATTTTCTAGGAAGATACTTGAGAGCTCGTGGCTATAGTTATCTAATTTGAGTAGATCTATATTGTAGTCTCCAATTACTAAATGATTTTTACATTTTTTTTTTTACAAGCTAAATAATTTTTCAAATCCTTAATGAACTCTACCTCATGTAGATCATGTGATCTATACAGTGCTGATATTTCGAGTTTATCGTTATTATTTAAATCAATACGAGTGTTTAGTAAACATAGTCTTCCCTCATTTACAATAGTAGTCCTCTCATTTAAATTATCCTGTATATAAATTACTACTCCATCTGCGATATTTATATGACTGTTATTATAATATATTTTATACCCTGCTATTGTAAAAAATTTATAATATTCAAGTACTCTAGTTTCTGTACAAACTATGATGCACGGCTTGACTTCAAGGCTGCCAATGAAGGCTTCCAATTTCGGAAAGTTAGCATTTAAACTCCTTATGTTCACGTAAAGAATACTATCACCACTGCGTTTTACATAGTTATTGAGAGACTCAACGTCATAAGAAAACTTTTTCTAATTTCATTATTTCATATTGTACGCCTTCATTAAAATTAAGATCCGTATAAAAATATCTTAAGTATGTTGCACGCTATTGATTTGGTTTGTTGTTTGTATTACTGTGATCATTATCATTATTATTACATGCTCTGGCGAATCTTGCTCCTCTCTTGGTCCAGATAAACGTATTCTGTACCCGCTTATTCGTACCATTATTCATCATTCTATTCTCTACAATACGGAACGGCGTGCCGATCGAACGATGATTTACGTCAAATATCTCCGGTTCTGGGTCGGAGGACGGAACGGAATTCCAACTATCCCAGCGCAGGCCTTCCTTGGCGCCGGTCTCTGGCGAACGGTCGGATAGACGCGTCGCGCCGGCGGTTGGACGTCCGGTGGCACCTGAAATATGAATACACTGTGTTACAATTGCTCGCTAGCTGCTTCCATTTATTTGATATTCTGATCACTACACTATAAAACGATAGACAACTGAAATCTGATACGACGCCGGTTTACCATTCGGCGATGATTCTCCTCGAAGATCTCTGGTCCTGGTCGAGAGTACGAAATGGTATTCCAACGATCTCGGCGTAGGCTTCGGTCGGCTTCCGTCTCTCCGGGTGATATTCGTACAGTGTCATTCCACGAAAGGTTGGATATTCGGCGGCACATAAAATTTAAATGAATCATTTGTCATCCACTCGATTGGACGAAAATTCGATTGATATCGCGGTAGAAAACCGAGCGCTGTAAGGAGACAGGTGTGGCAAAAAACACGATAGCGTCGCATACACGAATACTACGTTTCAGAAAATCAATGGAAAATGTTCGCCTGACGCGAAAATCATGTTTCCGTCTTCCGTGCACGGTTCCCGATCTTCCCATCCCCCTCCCATCCCCTATCTATCGACGCGAACTCCAAAATCTCTACGTGCGCCCTGGTACGTTACATCGAAACGCAAGATCCGTGTGATCGGTAAAGCAATAAAAAAAAATTGGTTATCACACGCCTAGCTAATTGTTATTTTCGGCTGACATGGGCTGGTCCCTAGCTAGCCTATCCCCGATGTACCCGCGTGGGCGCTGTCAAGTCCGCTTCTTCGGAAAGTTTACGCTGCGTCCGTGCTACAAGAAGCGTGGATCGACGAGATCTCAATAGATGTCCACGAGCCCAACCTACGCACTAAGAGGCTACCTTGTTCCCAGGCCGGCACTCCGTTTCTGGGGGGGGTAGCGCTCCGAACGTAGGCTAGCGGGATACCCTGAGCTTTCGCGATGCCAAGGAAGCGTCGGAAACCTCCGTTGATTTCCACCACGACTCGGCTCCGGACAACGCGGGGTGGAACTTTCGCATCGTGGCACCAGGCCGACGATATTCCACGGCCGTTGCCACGGAGGCGAGCGGGAAAGAAAACAACGGAACGCTCACAACGATTCGTTTCCGAGTCGGACTCGAGGCGCAAGCTTTGCCGACGAACCAGAATGCTCGAACAAAATTACATCGTAACGAGAGCCGTGTGATCGGTAAAGCATTAGAAAAAAATTGTTCATCACACGCCTAGCTGATGAGAATCTCAGTACGCCGTGCAGGGTCTTCGGCAGTTCTATTTCCCAAATACCCCCGCGAATGCCAGACGATATCTCATTACACCGTGAGATTTTCAATCGCAATATTTTCAATCGCGCGAAAGGTTTCATATTCGGCGGCGCGTGAAACGTGAATAAATCTTACGCGTCATTCGCTCGATCGCGGACGGATATATTCGAGTGATATCGCAGTGGGGAAACCGGACGCTGCAAGGAGATAGGTGAGGCAAAAGACGCGATAGCGTCGCATACACGCATACTACTTTTCAGAAAATCAATGGAAAATATTCGAATAACGCGAAAATCATGTTTCCGTCTTCCGTGCTCGGTTCCCGACCTTCTATTTCCGAAATACCCGCGCCAATGCCGGACGATATATTATTACACGGTCAGATTTTCAAGTACAATTTTCGCTTCGTCGCGTATTCACCCGCTCGGACAACTTTGCTGATCTCTCGAAATTTGAGGTAGAGGAGGATTGCGGGACGTAATTATACGACTTACCGTCGTACTCCGTGCGGCGAATGATTACGAATCTCCGCGTTGCCTCTTTCGTTCTGCTCGTACAGCGTGCGCCGGCCTCGAATAGTCGATCGACAAATCGGTCCGGGTGCTCCGGGTCCGAAGGATCTGTGAAAGAAAGAAAAAATGAATAGGAGTAAGAGATCTTTGCGTCGCTTATTTTCACTCGACGCTCGGTCGGTTCGTATCAATTTTGATCATGAACCGAGGCAGAGTCAAGATTCGCTCGCGGTTTACAGAAATTCACGAAATCCCGGCTTCAATATTCACCTATGTAAAGAACCCGGCACCCGACATGTTCAAAAATCAATTTTCAAAATTTCCGTCCATTCTAAATCGTTTGTAGTTGCTTGTGGTGAAGAAATTTTCGTTTGTAGTAAAAAACCGAAGAAGATACAGCGTTTCGAAAAATGGGGCTCACCCCACTTTGAAATTCTTGAAAATCGTAGAAAGCTGTAGGTGCGGAATCGTTTGTAGTTAATTGTGGTGAAAGAAATTTTCTTTGTAGTACTCCGGGAAAAAAGTTACAGCCGTTTTTTGACTTTCGAAACATCAAAATTCAGAAAATTCTTTCGCTACAATCAATTGCAAACGATTCTGCGTTCGTAGGAACGTTGATATCCGATGCACCTCAAAAATGATTGAATTTTGATTTTTCGAGAATTGAAATATGACTGCAACTTTTTTCCCGGACTACTACGAACGAAATTTCTTTCACTACAATTAACCACAAACGATTGCGCACCTACAGCTATTTACGATTTACAAAAATTTCAAAGTGGGATGAGCCCCATATTTCGAAACGCTGTGTCTTCTTTGGTTTTTTACTGCAAACGAAAATTTCTTTACCACAAACAACTACAAACGATTTAGAATCGATAGAAATTTTGAAAATTGATTTTTGAACATGTCGGGTGACAGGTCCACATAGGTTGAGTTCTATATTCGCACGATACTCGTAATTTTTAACGCGAAGTCAAAAATAAGCGAATTAAGAATATCAAAACAACGATTCGCATACACAATTTCATGCCAAAATTATAACATTGAAAAGTGTATGGAAGATTCCGTGCCAAGTCACCTAGCCTTCGGCCCGGACCCTTTTTAATTCAGCTAATTTTTTACCGTTTTGCCACAGCATATCTTGCAGAAAACATTCATGATTTCTTCCGATTTGTAATGGATCTCTTGGACAAGAGACCCAAATTCTTTTTGGAGTTCTTCGGGAATGAATTTACAAGATGTAAGGAGAGAACAAAAATTATATTTTAATGTAAGAGTTATACAAATTTATATACAATATTCGACGGATTAGAATTTTTAGGAGTATACTGCTTGAAGGATTGGAACGAATTGTGCTTTGGAGGGTTTTTGGATTTTTGAAGTAAAGATGGAAAAGTGATTGGAAGGAGGTGTGGGTGGTAACTATTAGTAGAGGGGAACCAATTAGAAGAAGAGGGGTTGGAGTTTGGATTAGAAATGGAAAGTTTTGTATTCTGAGGGATTTTCCTGGAGGTGCAGCTCCAAGGGACTCTTGAAGAAAGAAGGCCATAAAACTATGGAACGTTTACGGAAATAGGGGTTTTGCGAGGAGTAGGTAGGAGGGACCGTTTATGATGGATTAGGAGCTTTGGGTTTTTCCAGACAAAAGAATTTATAAAAGGAAATGAACAAATATTCGAGTAGTAATTACTATACAGTATTTAACTAAATATATATATATATAATGAAAACTATAAGTAATGATTATCATGACTAAACTATATTAGTATAGGTCGGTACATTACACCTCCCTTCTTAGAATAAAGATAAAGTTTATTATTTAATATTTATCTTTAATAAGACTACCTTCCCTATGAAAAGAGCGTGGTTCGGGATGTGGATGTATTTCTATTTCATCATCTGATTCGGACATATCATATCGTATTGCATCTTCGCTCATTTCGGGAATCGGTTTAGGTGTGACACTGCGACGGCGAACATGTTTTGATAATTTAATAGTTTCTGTCGTCTTATCGTTATGAACATGTGAGCTTTGATTATCTCCTACATTGAATGTTAAACAATTCACAATTTTTGTACAAGAACTTTCTTCGTCATGGCGATGATTTTGATTCTTCTTTCGTCTACAGCATTTTATGAATATGTATATCAAATAAAGAACAATAAAAATACATACGGCATAACCAATGTATGTAAAAATAGAAATTCTTCGATGAAGGTCTTTGTTTAACAAAATTTCGTCCGTCATTTTAGAAATTGTCTTTAACTTATGGCTAGCTACTTCTAAATTATCTAAATTTATATTGGTAATTGGTATTTGCTTAAATACTGGTAAAATACTCATATTAGGTTTATGCTTAATGCAACAATCATCGTCGGAAATGTTGAAAGATGGGGTTATCGAAGAATAATTGCTTTCGAAGGAAGTTTCAGCGATCAAAATTGCGGATGGTGTGTAAGCTTTTACAATGCGCGTTCAAATCCAGTATGCCTGTACCAGAGAGAATAATGTCGCGTGGTTGGGAATTCCTTTCGCACGTGATCGTCACGTCGCTTTTCTTCGGCAAGACAAATGCCCATTGATTCTTATTGAGTAGTTTATGCCAAATTTCGTTTGATATTTGAATTACGCGAGTATCGCATGATTCAGGAATGCGTTCGTTCGAGAATAGAAGTTCAATTTCACAAGTAGTTTTGACGTGACTTGTGAAAATTGGCTTCGTCATTTTGCAAATGTATATATTTTCAGAAGTCGTTTTGCAGTCAAGTAAGTCGTCTAGCATTGCGTACTGTATTTTGGTAGTAGACATGGCGAGGTATTTAGTCGAAGGTTGGATAAAGGGGTAGGCTTTGTCGTCCCGTTGGATAGGCATTGGAATTAGAGAATAGAGATGGAATGTTGTTTCGGATACTAGCGGATTGCTAATTACGTAGATTAGTCTGTTATTCATGTAGAAAACTTGTAAGGTTACTAGGTTTAAGAGTTCGTGAGCAAATGAGTGATCTAATCTGAGTGGATAGTGAAGACCTGTAGGTACGTATTTTACAGTTTTTTGTAGTTCGTCGATGTATCGAGTAGGTGATATTATTCTCGGATGTAACGTATGTTGTTTTTCTTATGTTTTATTATATAGCGAATATGCATGCTTTAATCTATCAGCGTGCACTACCATTTGTCTTTTCTTCACTAAAATCGTAACATTTACTGGTGAATTTACTTTGATAATTGGATAAGGACCAGTGTATTTAGGAGTTAGTTTTTTTGATTTTGTGAATTGCTCGGTCGATAAGTATACTTTGTCTCCGACTTTGTATTCTATGTTTTTAGTTCTTTTGTCGTAGTATTCTTTATTTCTTTCTTTGGAATTTATAATGTTATCTTTTGCTATTTCGTGAGATTTTTGTAGTTTTAACTTGAGGTCGTCCGTATAGTCGTCATATGTATATTTGAATTCTGGATCTTTTGTGAGTGCAGTTGGGATTTCTGCTTTGTGACCAAAAACTAATTCGTACGGTGTGAAATTCGTAGTTGTATGTGTGGTGGTATTATAAGAAAACATTGCAAAGTCTAGCCATTCGTCCCAATCTGTTTGGTCTGGTTTTATGTAATGTCTTAAATAGTCAGCGAGAGGAGCGTGACTTCTTTCTAATGCACCATTTGTTTGCGGACGATATGCTGTCGTTTGAGTTTGTTTAATTTTAAAAAGTTTGGCGACGTCTCTAAGTAAGTTAGAAGTAAAATCTTTACCTTGGTCGGTGAGTATAGATTTAGGTATCCCGAATTTGCAAATAAATTCTTTGGTTAGTTTTCTGGCGATAGTGATTGCCTCGTGGTTTGGAATAGCGTATGCTTGCGAGAATTTGGTAAGATCGTCTTGTAGCGTTAATGCGTATTTATTTCCAGTTTCTGTTAAAGGTAGGGGACCAACTATGTCAAGGAATATTTTTTCAAAAGGGTAGGATGAGGTAGAGGTTATTTGCATAGGTTTGCGGTTCTTTTTTCGGATTAACTTATTTGATTGACAGGATTGGCAAGTTTTTATAAAATTGGCTATGTCCCTTTTCATTGTCGTCCATTTGTAATTTTCTTTAATTCGTTTATAAGTTCGGTGAAAGCCTGAGTGTCCGGCAGATGGAGTGGAATGGTATTCGTTTAGGATTTGATGTACTTGTTCTGGTGTTGGTTCAGAAATCGTGTTGAGACATATTTTGACATTAATGTTTGAACCTCTGAATATATAACGGATCATTGTTCTGACTTTCTCCCATTTTAAACGATCGAATCCTGTTCCTAATCGTGGAAGTTTGATTGATGATTTTTCATATTTTATTAAAAGATTTTTGAGTGTGAGTAATACTGTGAATATTTCTTCGTAAGTTGTTCTATCCCAATAATTTTCTTTTACTACGAGATAAAATATTAGGTTATTTTTATTCTTTAAAGTTATCACGTCGTGGATATTTATGTTTTGTGATTTTAGGATTTCGAAGGGGTCAAATCGTTCTTTGAATTCGCTCGCGATTGGATCGTTCATCTCAAGATCCTTGGAAATGCAAGTTGCGTAGTTATCGTTAGTCGAAAATATTGATTCATTAATTTCCTCGATGTTTTCATTAATTATGATTGAATTTTGCAGTTTGTTTAAGAAATCAGCGTAGGAGTGATCAGTGTTACTCTTAATTGTATTAATCGCGATGTTTGATTCGAATTCGGTTGTTTTATTTATACGACTTAAAGCATCTGCGTTAGAGTTAATTTTTCCGGGTTTGTATTCGATTTTATAACCATACTCTTCTAGTTTTAATCGCCAGCGGACCAATCGAGATCCTGGCTCCTTGAGACTGAATAACCATGTTAAAGGTCGGTGATCTGTTAGTATTATGAATTTCCGTCCAAAGAGGTATGATCTAAAGTGCTTGACAGCCCAAACGATGGCTAAGAGTTCGCGTTCTATCGTCGAATAATTACCTTCTGCTGAATTGAGAGTTCGACTTGCGTAAGCGATGGGAAAATCGTGTGAGTCGTAATTTTGAGATAATACTGCGCCAATAGCAAAGTTGCTAGCATCGGTTGTTAAAATAAATTCTTTAGTAAAATCGGGGTAACGTAAAATTGGTTCGCTTATTAGATGTGATTTAAGTTTTTCGAAAGAAAGTTGTTGGTTGCTTGTCCAAGTAAAGACTATGTCTTTTTTCAAAAGTGACGTTAGAGGTTTAGAAATTTGACTGAAGTTTTTTATGAAGCGTCTATAATAGCCTGCAAGACCTAGAAATGATTTTATGTCTTTAGGTGATTGAGGAATGGGAAAGTTTTTTACAGCTTCGATTTTTGATGGATCTGGTTTTACACCTTTTTCCGATATTAAATGTCCAAGATACATGACTTCGCGTCTTAAAAATTCACATTTATCTGGTTGAATTTTAAGATTATGTTCAACTAGTCGATTAAAGATTTCACGTAGTTTTTTGGAATGTGTCGTTAAAGAGTCTGCGTAAATAACAATGTCATCTAAGTAAACAAGGCATCGAATTCCTTGTATTCCAGCGAGTACAGAATTCATTAAGCGTTGGAATGTAGCAGGAGCGTTTTTTAGACCAAATGGCATTCGATTAAATTGATAATGACCCAGTGGGGTTGAGAATGCGGTTTTCTCTGCGTCTTTCGGATTCATTTGAATTTGATGGAAACCCGATGCAAGATCGAGAGTCGTAAAATATTTTGAACTACCTAACTGATCTAGAATATCAGCAATGTTAGGTAACGGATACGCATCTCCGACTGTGGTGTCATTCAATTTTCTATAATCGATCACGACTCGCCATTTTACTTTTCCGGACGCATCGCGTTTCTTTGGAACTACCCAAAGTGGTGAATTCCATGGAGAGATCGATGGTTTTATTATGTCGTCTTTTAACATTTTATTTATTTGATTGTTAACTTCTTCTTTGTGTATTTCCGGATAACGATAAGTTTTTACAGCGATTGGATTTTGTGAATTTGTTGTTATACTATGAGTGACTGTATCCGTACAGCTTAATTTATCTCCGTCGAGATGGAATATGTGGTTGAATTCTTCGCATATTTTAAGCAATGATTCACGTTCTTCTTTATTTAAGTGATTAGTTCTTAAATTTTCGTATAGCTTATTTAATCTTTCGGATCTTGGATCGATAGACCTATTTATGGTTGTACTATTCGATTGGTTATCGCTCTCGAAGTTTAGTATATTTCGTACATTTTCTTCAAGAGGTTCTAGAAGAACTCGAGGTTTTTCAATTTTTACTTCGGATTCTGTCGTATTTATAATAGAGGTTATTCCTTCTGATTCAGTATCGGCTTTTATGATGCTTTGACATAGAAAAATACCTGCTTGGAGTTCGCTGTTTGGGATAACGCCTTCAATAATCTCTGGATTCATTATGCGAACAGGTATAAAGGTTTCGGATCGGGGTGGAATGGAAATAAGGTTAGAGTCTTCGTCCGTAAGGGTTTTGTCCGTATCGTTAGGAGTTAGTGCACTTAATTCTAAATTGGATTGGTTAGCTTGATTTTGTATATTATCCTTAAACGTTTCATTTTGGTTTAGCTGGTTTTCGAGGAGTTGCATTGTAATTGAACCGGTAGGAAAATGAAGTAGGTTATTCTCGTAATCAATCTGTAATTTAAGATGTGCAAGAATGTCATTACCGAGTATCCCAGGGAATTTAATTGGAAAGTCGTTTTCCACTATATGAAAAGTGCATGTATACATCTGATTATTGACTTTTAGGTTTAGATAGCAATATCCGATGGATTCGAAAGGTTCGGGGGTTAGACCTCTGATTTTCAATTTAACGCCTTCATAGCAAGGAGTGTCTCCCTTGAGGTTTGAAATTTTAATTATAGAGATATCGGCACCAGTGTCTAGGAGTAAGTTAACGGTCTTTTCTTTCGCTTCTTGGATTTCGATTGGAATATGAGTCGTAACGCCTTGTAATGCCAAATTTAGATTTATTCTGCCTTGATATTGTGAACGTTCCTCGGTGCGGCAGCCATCGGGGAGTTGTTGGAGTTTAAAGTGTTAGTATTTGGGTAATTATTAGTCTGATTAGAATTGTAATTTTGTCGATTTTGATTTTGGTATGAGTTAGGATTCTGTCGATTTTGATTTGAATTATAATTTTGTCGATTTTGATTTTGGTGTGAGTTGGAATTCTGTCGATTTTGGTTTGAATTGAAATTTTGTCGTCTGTTATTGTTGTAAGCTCGTTTCCTGCATTCGTCAATTGTATGACCTAGATTTTTACAATATGCACAAGATTTCGTCGCGTGATTTGATTGATTCCGCGGGGTATTGAAATTTCCGGATGCCCCTTGATTATTCGATTTGAAATGTCTTACATTTGATTCTTGTTTCATCTGTGAGTTGAATCGTCTGGGAATATTTGTTTGTCTGTTAGAATAGCAGTTTATCGTAGTATGACCTGTCTTGTTGCAATTTGAACAATGTCTTGTGTCTCTGAAATTCAAATTTTGAAATTTTTCTATTACTTACGCGATTTTTGTTCGTTTTCTTCTGCTATCGCGTATTGTATTGCGTCTTCTAAATTTCCGGGTCTTTGGGATTTTACGATAATGGAAAGATCTCTATTGAGTCCCATTAAGAAGACATTCAGAGCTTGGTTTTGCAATAATTTTACACATGCTGTCCGTTCTACTAGTGATAAAGAGTCTTCTAAGCTATTTGTCAATTTGATTAGGCAATTTTCGATTTTTTGAGAATAGGAAATTACATCTTCGTCGCGGGTTTGTTTACAAGAGGATAGTTCTAGTTGCCATTGACCATGCGAACGTCTTTCTGAGTATGCTTCTAGAAGATAGGTTTTAAGAGCTTGCCAGTCAGAAAAAGAACGATTTCGAATTAGGGCTCGTGCATTTCCCGTGATTTTTGTCTCTATGATCGCGAAAAGTACAGGTTTCATATGACCGGCTACAAAAGACATGGCTTTATCGCAATTATCGCAAAATTCATGCAGTTTTGCTTTATTTCCGTCGAAGGTTGTCAGCATTTTTTCAGCTAATTCTATCTTAATTACTGCTGCTTCTGTCATTTTGAATAGACTAGATTGGATGCTCGTAAAGATTTATATAGTCGGACTTAAACGATAGGTAATTGTTTGACTTACAATATGCAGATAAGGATAATTATCATGTCGATGGGGATAATTCAGTGATGATTTGGCGGTTCTCTTCTGTGTTGAAGGATGTAGAATATGTAGATCTTCGTCGACTTTGTAGGTCGTTAGGAGTTGTCCTCGATGTAGTGCTCGGGTTACGTTGAATTTGCAGATCTCGTCGATTGTTGATTTCCAGATTCAGTGGTTCGTTAGGTTTGGTTTCGTAGTTTTGTCGGATTGGTAGGTTTAGTAAGTTGTTGATTTGGTAAATTCAGTATGTTTTAGTAGAATTCCGTTGATTTAGTAGAATTTCGTTGATTTAGTGGATTCAGTGAGATTTAGTAGAACTTCGTTGATTTAGTAGATTCAGTGAGATTTTAGTAGAATTTCGTCGATTCAGTAGATTCAGTGAGATTTAGTAGAGTTTCGTTGATTTAGTAGATTCAGTGAGATTTAGTAGAATTTCGTTGATTTAGTGGATTCAGTGAGATTTAGTAGAGTTTCGTTGATTTAGTAGATTCAGTGAGATTTAGTAGAGTTTCGTTGATTTAGTAGATTCAGTGAGATTTAGTAGAGTTTCGTTGATTTGGTAGATTCAGTGAGATTTAGTAGAATTTCGTTGATTTAGTAGATTCAGTGAGATTTAGTAGAATTTCGTTGATGTAGTAGATTCAGTGAGATTTAGTCGAATTTCGTTGATTTAGTGGATTCAGTGAGATTTAGTCGAATTTCGTTGATTTAGTGGATTCTCACTTATCTTGTTCCCGTTTGAACTCTTCTCGAGATGGCAGCGAATAAGCCGAAGCTCTGCACACTCGGATATATACGAAATTTTGCAATAGGCGACTCGTGCCTCGTTGATTGCGTCTTCGTTTCAGGATAATCTTCACTTCTGACACCAATTTTGTAATGAATCTCTTGGACAAGAGACCCAAATTCTTTTTGGAGTTCTTCGGGAATGAATTTACAAGATGTAAGGAGAGAACAAAAATTATATTTTAATGTAAGAGTTATACAAATTTATATACAATATTCGACGGATTAGAATTTTTAGGAGTATACTGCTTGAAGGATTGGAACGAATTGTGCTTTGGAGGGTTTTTGGATTTTTGAAGTAAAGATGGAAAAGTGATTGGAAGGAGGTGTGGGTGGTAACTATTAGTAGAGGGGAACCAATTAGAAGAAGAGGGGTTGGAGTTTGGATTAGAAATGGAAAGTTTTGTATTCTGAGGGATTTTCCTGGAGGTGCAGCTCCAAGGGACTCTTGAAGAAAGAAGGCCATAAAACTATGGAACGTTTACGGAAATAGGGGTTTTGCGAGGAGTAGGTAGGAGGGACCGTTTATGATGGATTAGGAGCTTTGGGTTTTTCCAGACAAAAGAATTTATAAAAGGAAATGAACAAATATTCGAGTAGTAATTACAATACAGTATTTAACTAAATATATATATATATAATGAAAACTATAAGTAATGATTATCATGACTAAACTATATTAGTATAGGTCGGTACATTACAGATTTAATATCCCAAATCTTAGGATAGTCTATACCGTTTCCCTGGTACTGAATCGGCAAAGAATATCAAATAACTTTCGAAAATCTATTTAATATAATATAATAATATAGTGATAATAATAATTTTATATGAGAACTTATGTTAACCTCAAAATTTGATCAAAAGAAATAGCAATTCTGTTTAGGTATTCAATATGATTTCATCATTATACATCGACACATTATAAGTTGACGTTTACAATTATCGAGTGATATATTTACATTATCATTCAATACTTGCCATCTCTCTTTCAATAATTACGCGAAATTGAAGTAAAAGTAGATAATCCAAACAAAGAACGGGTTCCAAAAATCGAGATCTCAATTGCGGTTGGCACTATTGATTCACTCAACGGTTGAACTTGTGGGATTCGGAAAATATTTAATTGAGAGGCGCTTAAAGTTCATATAAACTCGGCTACACAACTACGATACAGCAGAAATTCACTTTTACTTTCCGAACATTTTTTTTCCACGAACTCTGAGACCCTGACTCTTCAGGAATCGGATATTTTGAGGTTTTAGCTGCTTGAGAGGTGCGTGACGACTGTGTGTTCCCCGGCATGCTGACTCTCTTTTATAACTGTGACTGGCTTTGGTTTCAAACACGATACCCATTATGATTTCACATGCAGTGTTATCGTTACCAATTCACCTTGGAAATTGATTAACCGTCCGTCTTGATCCACTATTTTGAGCTGAAGATGATCTATTGCTCGGGCGTTGATCGGGAGGTAAATGACATTCGTCGGTACTTCGATGATCTTATATCCCGGTGGAACGACAGGGATAAATTCGTGGATGGTGTGAACTCGTTGTTCGTTGACGTACGCACCCGTGGTGATGTTGCACTCGACTCGTAAGGAGTTAACTTTGAGAATGGTAACCGGCAAGTCGGATGTGTGAGTTAGATTAGCCTCGAGAATGCGTGGAGCGAATCCCAAGAGGCGACCGATAGAGTCAGCGGGTTGAAAATTTATCCAACGATCGCACTTGATTTCGCTGCACAGCGTATTGTTGTTGGCACGTAGACTGAATGAGATATTTCGCTGGGACAATACTTTCTGTAGATGATTCTCGATATCTTCAATTTCGTAGCTTCCAGTGGGTATTGTTATGACTTCGCTCTCTGCGATGTAAAGCTTGTTGTTCCCCTCATCAATGTTAGGAATCGCGTTGAGGGTTAGCAATTGAACGAGTCCCAATGTATAAGTTTTGAACGGTGACAGCTCGATGGGGGGAAAATAGTGGGCGTTCAGTACGGAGGATGTACCAGAAAGCGTTAATGTAAGCGAATCACTCATGGTGGTTGATGCTTGACTGGTGTTCTACGTAATACGCCAGTACGTTTTATAACAATCCACTTAAGAAGTTCAGACACAGGTGTCTGCATATAACAGTATTATATTTTTGATATTGTTCATAATTGTACATTACAATGCTACCAACACCATGATATTCCATCAGATCTTCAGGTGGTTGCAGATTTCCAAAGCTGTCAAAGTAAAAGACTTCGCGGTTCTTCTTTCTGTATGCAACCCAGTGTGTACCAGGGCCGTCCTTATCATCAAGATTTACAATAGCAGCTTCGAACTTTCTAGGTCCACCTTTGGGCATATCATTTCGCATGTAAACTCCTCGAAAGCGTGGAATTTTCATAATCCTTGCGTACTTTAGAAGATCGAGATCCGTGAGTGCTCGGTGTGGTAGCTTTACGCGTTTTTTTGTTCCAAATGTAGACCAAGACCCGTCTTGTATGGTTTCAGGTATAGTCCCTTACCCAAGGCAATTGCCTCCATTGTCTGATTATGACGTTGTCGCTCTTGCAATTCACGTTTTGCAGCGCTTGCATCGTTTACAGCTTTTGCGATACCAGCTGCTCCCCCTACTAGAGCTCCGGTAGCGCTCAACCCAGCGAACAGAGGTATCAGAAAGGGTAAGAATCCCCCGATTTTGGTTGGTACAGGTAAAATGCGGGGAGTTTGCACTCTACTCCTACCTCCAACAGTTTTTACAGCTTCGCGTGCTCCGTGAAGAGCTGATTTGACGGGATCGGAGTTGCTGCTTGATCGCATGGAATCTCTTGCCGCTTTTACTATCCGCTTCAGAGAGACTTTTTTCTTTCTCCCACCTTTACAACGTCTGGTTGTAGTTTTCTTCCTCGATATACCCATACCAAGTTTTCTTTTCACTTTCATTGCGTTAGTTACACCCCAGGCGACTGCTTTTTCTGCAAGACTCGCGTCTTTGGCGAAAACGCGTTGCCAGGCTTTCTCCGCGAGTACTTTATCCGCGTCGTGTCGAGCGGCAAGATTATCTCGATCTTTCCAGTACGCGATATCGTGTTCCTTGCACGCAGCGTCGGGAGGATTGATGCCTGCACTGTTAAAAATTTCGATTGCAAATTTACTAAAAAGTGTAGGAAGTTTTTTACATACACGGTATAGTAAAATTTACTATACATCGATTCCGTAATTTTGAAAACTGATTTTGCAAATTCAATGTACTTTCATACTAATTTCAATGTACAATGACGCACTAATTTCAATAAACTTGACTTCTGTTATCAAAATCAGGGTTAGCAAATTGAATATACATAAGTACTTGAATTTTCATAAATATGTGCATTTCGTGTCATGTACCCGTGGAGTGATTTTCATAAACATGCGTATATTGAATTTAGTACACATCAGTAGTTAAATTGAAAACCATATCTGAAAATGTAGCATACCGGTATAGTATTTTTATTAAACATTCGTGTATTAAATTTACCATACGTGAGTTGTTAAATTAAAAACCATTTTTGAAAATCTGAGGCACTGGTATGGTATTTTTACTTAACATTCGTGTATTGAATTCGATACAATTGAGTAGTTCCATTACAAACCATCTCTGAAATCTAATACAACGGTATAGTATTTTTACTGACCATTAGTGTATTGAATTTAATGCAATTGAGTAGTTTTATCGAGAAACATCTCTGTATATTTGATACACTAGTATACGCTGGTACCTTTCATGGAAGGGTATTAAATCTAAAATACTGGTATAATGGTTAATACCAAAATTTATTATCGTTTACAATTGATGTATTATTAATATATTTATTTTTAATGTTTATATTATTTATACATATATATATATATATATATATATATATTTGTTTATTGTTCATATATTAGAGTTGAATTTATTCAATCCAAACTTGGACAGAGTCGAACTTTCATTTATCGCATAATAGGTAAGTACGTGGTTCCAATTTTTTTTTTTTCTTTTTTTTAACAATTTGAGTTTAAATGAGCTTATATAATGATTGATTCCTTATTACACGTATACATTAAAACTATAGCAGCCTACATTGTTTACATTGCAGAACTTATTTTTCTTAATGAATTATTAAAGCTTATTTGTTTTAATTATTAGAGCTTCTTTTTCTTAATGGATTATCATATTGTTGCCAAGGATGGCAGCAACGTAATAATTATTTAGGTCCCGAGAAGAATAAGATAAACGGCAAAAACATTTTCAATGTAAAAAATTCCGCCAAGTACAAAATTTCATAACAGGCAAAAACGTTTTAATTATAAAAAATTGAGCAAATTAAAAAAAAAAAAAGACAAAAACTGAGTACGATAAAAGTCGTGAAATGATAAAAGATGACCAAGTCAAGCCATAATCAACTCAAAAACTTCCGCACGTCTAGGTAGTGAAATCAAACAAATCGCCAAGTACTAACGAATTACTCAAAAGTTTACATTATACGACATTCACAAAGAATATTTTCATTAATCGAACCTACTTGGCGGGCACATTCATAAAAATGAATATCACGATTTACTTATCAGAATTATTTACAATACACTTTATTCTATTGTTCGTTTTTTTACAAAATTAATTAATTTTTTAAACGGAATCACAATAATACCTTTTTTTTTCAAAAGTAGTAGTTACACGTAGAAAATTCTATAGGAAAATTCACGATAATTTCATAGTAATCGTGAATTTTCGTAACGCCGTTACATATCGGCGTAGTAAAGATTCGGAAATAAAATCAGTTAAATATCATATACATCGGTTATATATATAATGTTATACATATATACATATCAGTCACATACAATCGATATATAAATATTTAAATAGAGTTATATATATAAATAATTTTATACATATATAATCAGTCACATATACAATCAATATATTTGGAGATTAATAATCTTGCATTGTAGTGGACTTTACGAAATGAATGTGCCCGCCAAGTAGGTTCGATTAATGAAAATATTCTTTGTGAATGTCGTATAATGTAAACTTTTGAGTAATTCGTTAGTACTTGGCGATTTGTTTGATTTCACTACCTAGACGTGCGGAAGTTTTCGAGTTGATTATGGCTTGACTTGGTCATCTTTTATCATTTCACAACTTTTATCGTACTCAGTTTTTGTCTTTTTTTTTTTTTTAATTTGCTCAATTTTTTATAATTAAAACGTTTTTGCCTGTTATGAAATTTTGTACTTGGCGGAATTTTTTACATTGAAAATGTTTTTGCCGTTTATTTCACTTCTTTTTGGGAGATTACGATTTACTTATTAGAATTAATTACAATACACTTTATTCTATTGTTCGTTTTTTACTAAATTAATTAATTTTTTGAACGGAATTTAAAAAACTAAATTTAAAAAAATAAATTTTTTTTTTTATATCTCCGCCGTAAAATATTTGTATATCTTTCTCGTCTTCAACTCGTTTCTACCAAAGTATACCCTGATAGAGCAGCGGATCCTGAGGTATGAACGACGTGTTCGTAGATAATACTTTCAAAAATGCATTAATAAAATAAATGCATTTATTTCATAAATTTTTAATATATATATGACCCCTAACAAAAAATTTTATTTTTATTCTTATACTTGTCGGCGATTCGCTCGTGCTAATCTTAATTACAACCAATAATGGCATATCGATAGACAAACATCCTAAAACAGTTTATTTATTTTAAAATAATCAAAATATATTTAAAATTAATACATTAATTTCATCAATTGAAGTACCCCACCGCGATTTACAAATTTTCAATACATAGATTAAGCCTTCTCTAACTTTGACGAATATAGTACCAATATGCCTGTACAACAATTTTCAATTAAAAAATCCCCTTTCAACTCCTATTCACAGTGAAATTACGAATTTTAACTAATTTTCTACAAAATTCTTACGCAACTATGACGTTTGCACCCGAACCCAACTGTTTGTACCATTGAACTACCATCTCATGGGATATTTACTGTACATTCATGAGATACGCATATAAATATTGAGTTATCTGAGATGCGATCAACACATCAATTACAGTCTATAATTTTAATTTTATCCATAAACTTAATGCACTTTCATTACATATAACAATAAACAATTTGAATAATATACACTTAGCGCATTCTTAGCTTCATAGCCCAGGCTTAGCCCACATTTTTATAGTAAAATAATTATATAAAATTTCCTTCTATGCCCCATATTTGATGATTAATTCCCTCCATTATGGTCATTATATGTATATGTATCGTTTAACATTTTTTCTGTCCTATACACCTCATACAGCATATAGTGCGTTAATCGTCGCTTGGTCTTGTCATTTCCTTTATAACAAAAATCATGCTATCGTCTTGTCTCTCTATATGGTCGTCTTGTGTTGTGTCCATTCTTCTGCTGCTCACAGCATCACTAAAAGCATGTAAACAAGAGTAATTACTTCTTGGTTTTCTGCGCACCCAATAACATAAAGATTAGCGGTAGGTTGATAATTTTATAATGATACATTCATTAAAATGTAATATTAATTAAATATTCTCATTATTCATTTTAATTAGACTAGTTTATCTAAATTTCGTTATGTGGCGCATACATTAGGTTAATTTAACCGTGATAAAATATAATAATAATTTTCGAGTACCGTACCGTTTTTTGAGTTTCACCCCGAGTTTCACATTTAGGGTCTCCTCTACGTACGCCGCTCTACAGCGTGCTAAACATTTTCTCAATTTTGTATCCCATATTTTATAATTCCATGCTTCTTCCTTTCCTCCTTTCCTTCCTGAGCTTTACTCTACAGATTAAAATTCATCCCGCCATTACAAGTCTTTCACTGTGTATTATCAGTGATTGAGGTTCGCGACTTCTGTACAGTAAACATAAGTACATATAAATAAATCGAGCTTCGAACGCCATAATATTTATTATATAAAATTCATAAAAATATTAATCAATTTTTTACGTATTCAAACTCTGAGTGAGGTGAGTGTGTATGAAAAGTTCGTTTATTGAAAATTATAATGCTTAATCTTACTCAAACGTATCTTTTCATATACACCTATTCTTATTTTTTCACAATGTAGTATGAAATAATAATATCATAAAAACAGCACCACATTCCGGGTGAAGCTAACCTACCTGTAAAATCACGTTTGTGTAGGCTAAAATTTTATAAGGCAACCAAATCATCGGTCGTGTCACTGATATTCACTCAACAATGGCATTCAAATTTTATTACACGAATCTTTCTACGGAAGTAACACAGTGCAATAATTTATTTAATAATATTACTTGACTCGTAGTTTGACACGTACGGTTGCAGCTATTCTGACAGGCCATTCGTATAGCCATCTTTTTTCTTGTTGTCCACGATCGATTATTGTGTTTCAAATCATCGTCATGCGATTACTGCTACACAAATCGATTGCTCGTTATTACGATAGTGTAACATCCGACCGGAATACCACTACCATTTTTCACTAAATAATAATGTACGACTAAAATAACTATACGATTCAAGTAAGAGAATCTCATGGTAGAAATTCACCTTAATATATTTTTACGTCTAACTTTTCAAGAGTTAGATCTGTATTACCCCTAGATAATCTAGCCAAGAAGATCCTCCTGCTTCGATCATAAATATTATACTCATAAGATAATTACTCACTAAAATAGATTCCTTTTACTATACTAGTTATTACGGACAGAACTCTGTTGATATCAGCAGCAGTCACTCAATCCATCATGGATAAATTACCGACAATAGAGGTTGACATTACCAATAGAAAGGTAATCCCATATATGCATAGAACACTGTAATACTTTTGAGTATTCGGTGATAACTACTATATGTTCATTTCGAAACACAACATAATATAAATTCTACCACACCCAACATACGATATTATAAATAAACCATTAACCCATATTGTTACCATAAACATATTCTATAATATAATTCAACAGCAAACCAATGATCGAATGTTCACACTTATAAATTCCATATCCTTAAACAATATTTGATATCTAAACACTGACATCCAATCATTGTCCCGCTGGAATATAATTAATACCAATATTATATCATCAACTACAAGTAACAGCATATAACTATGCGTATTCATGTATACGACATGGTATATACTTATACCTTTATATATATATATTATGTATTAAGAGATTTGATTATTACTGTCATAAACTATCAGAATATGCTTTGATTAAGATGTTGTAGGAATCTCGAAACGAGCAAAACCCTAAACACAAATTAACTTGATCCAATATGAAATACTATTGACCTTATATGGAAATCAAAAGGAACACAGGAATCGTGATTAAGGAAAGTTAAGCAATAATATAGAAATTACGAATAGGAAAGTACACAATATAGGAAACCACGATTTCCGCACGGTAAAAGAACCAGGAACGATAACCACATATAGAAAAGAGGCCACTGACGCAATTCTTATAAAAGATGATATCTTAGATCCATAAAAGGCAATATCCTGTAAAATAATGAACAAGTGCACACGACACTAATCTTCCACCACCATAGAAATTACCAAGCCTCGCCCAGATTACAAAACTATAAAAAGGCAAGACAATTGACGATCAGCGCGTTAAGATGGTGTGTTAAAAGAGCGTTGAGATCGGTGCGTTAAGAGCACGTTAAGAATATGCGTTAAGAGCACGTTAAGAAAGTTAAGAGTGTTAAGCAAGAGCTAAGAGCTAAGTATCCAGTATCAATTGTTAAATGTATCGAAGATTGTCAATAAGATAATATCAGAGTACTAAAACACATCAAAGATTATCAGAGTAACATTAGACGATTAAATGCAAAAGACGACATTAAACTGGAACCATTTAAGTATATTTTCTAAAGTATAAAATCACCACGAAACATATTCCTGATTTTACCTTAGCGCCCTAGTTGTTCAGAATACTTCAAAATACTTCTTTCAATTAAACAACTAGTAAAACTTATTCAAAGCATATTTCTAAATCAAAGTTAATCTTTATAATTACTACATTATATCTTTTCTACTTATAAACTATCACGTATATTATATCAATAAATCAAAGTGTTAATGACTCTCGTTTCACATTAAATAATCCAATTCATAATCCTGAGTTCGCCTCATCAACTTCAGTCAACGGCAGAATCCTCAAGGTAAGACAAATCAAATCCAGATAATAAAATAATCCTTTCTCTTGAATCAACACAGTTATAATTTCCATAATAGAGAAATTCCCCCAAGTATCATTGAATTTCTAACTTGTCCAGTGTACTTCAGTACTTAGTCGGTAATTGGTGACCCACAACTACTGATTGTGCGTCTGGGTAGTTCATTGCGATGTTTCTGGTAGTAATGTGCTAGTTACATTTCACGAGCGTCCGATCCGACGTCACAGAAATTTTATGGTGCATCGGCCGGGAAACCAAACATTATTTACGCGAATAACTTTTTGTGACGCATGTAATGACCGATGGACACTAAGGAGATTCGATGATCAAACCCGTAAAATCCTACTCAAAAGTAACAAAGTCAACAGTATCTATCTATCATACTGACCAAAGTCATGCACTTTCATCCAAAATACAAGTAAATGTCAGCTAACCAGAAGAAATTTGCTCCCCTAATTCATACTCCTCCTACTCAAAAGGGTATACCACAAGTAATAACAGAAAGTACAGCAAGTTCTGTCACACCCACCCCAAGTCCGCGAGTCACCCGAGCATCTACTAGTACGCTTGGTACACAATTATTTGAAGGAGATTTAGACCAGCTCAACGCAACAAAAAAGGCGAAACCACAGCACTTCAAACCAGAATCTGAGTTCACAAATTCCAAAGTTCAAGAAGTAAAAGAAGTTCGTATCATGCCAGACGAAAATAATTCAGGAGCATCTGCCCCTGCAGTCGTATCCAATACATTTATTCCCATCAAAGACGCGTTAGAAGCAGTCCCAATATTCGATGGTGATCCATCACAAGTCCGCGCTTTCGTTCAAGGATGCAGAGACGCACGAGATATGGTACCCCCTCAAATAGAATCAAACCTCGCGCGAATCATACGTAATAAAATAAAGGGAGCCGCGCGACGTGTTTTGGAAAACGAACAATTCAATACTATCGATGAGTTAACTTCACGAGTTAATGACATATATGGTCCAGTAAAATCAGTAAATTTATGCCAAGGCGAATTAGGTAGAATATTTCAGAAGAAAAACGAAGATATCGTTACATACGCAGCGCGGGTACGCGAAGCGATATCAGACATCCTCCAAGCTTTCAAACAAGAGCAACGGACCGACAATTTCGAAGCATTCAAAAATAATACAGAAGCAGACGGTAAATCAGCATTCTTACGCGGATTAAAACCAGAAATTGACGGGAAAATTCCAATTATTCCAAGTACGTTTAGAGAACTCGTAGATGAAGCACGAAAAATTGAAAAACAGGAAGAAATCAAACTTCAACTGAGACGCGGAGAGCAATCACACAAAATTTCAGAAGCTAAAGTCAATTACGCACAAGCCCAACCCCGTAGTTGTACAATCTGTGGGAAGCAAAACCATGAGACACGAGATTGTCGATCCAATAATACTAATAACAATAGAAACCCTCGCGACCAAATCCAAAATCCTAATTACTTGAGTAGAAATAATCAAAATCCAAGAGAACAACTTTCAAATCAATATCCACCGCGAAATAACAATAATTCCAGAGGACAGTATCTTTATCAAAATAATCAAGCAAACTACTCTCCTCGTAATCAATATAATGCCGGAAACCGTTATTCAAACCAACAACGCGATCAACGAACTCGTCAACCGCAATCACGGGTACAACCACGTTATGATGGAAGCATAACGCGAGACTCTGGACAAGTCGTAAACCGAGTTATGTGTCGCTACTGTAAGCATTACGGTCATACTATAAATGAATGTCGTAAGAAACAAACAAATGATCGGCACTATCAAGAGCTACGTGACAACCGACCGGCTTACCAGGAAAACTCGAGAGGTTCTCCGAATACCGGCGCGAATTTGGAAACCGCATCGAGACCCAACCGCGCTATAACCATCGCGCAGAGCACTCCCCTGGAGGAAGAATAGAATCATTCAAAATCAAGAGCCGCGATGTAAATTCAACTCATTCTTCTCAGAATTCTAAAAAATTTTTCTCACAAATTCCAATGTCAAAAGAAGACACTGACAGATATATAGCAAAATTATTAAATACATTTACAAGTTCAAGATGCGTAACTACGATCCCATCGATAGAGATCAGAGCAGAAGAATTGCAAAATCCCAGTACTCTCATGTTGGACACCGGATCCGACCTCAATCTTATAAAAATTAATTGCGTCAAACCAGAAATTGAAATAAATGAGAATAAAAAGTACAAATTAAGCGGAATCGCAGGCGCAGATATCAAAACGTTAGGAGAAATTCCCATAAAAGTAGAAGGGACGCAGAGTAAATTCCATATTATCCCAGAAAATTCGTCTTTCCCACAAGACGGTGTGATAGGTTCAGAATTTTTTTCCGACAACGATGCTGAGATCAATTATGAAAAAGAATGGCTAGAGTTCGGTACCACACGCATTCCATTTACGAATCAGGAAGGTATTACGACTTCGTTTGCAATGCAGCAAGGCAACTGCAGTAGCTTCACGGAAATTGAGACCGATATAGAAAATCTACTAGGTACACATGTAGAACAAAACGGTAATCTCAGTTATACAGAGCCCGAATTTAGCAAGCAATCATCAAAATCCTCGACGGGGGAAGATTGTAGCAAAAATTTGGATTCAGTATTCGTAATTCCATCGAGAACACAAGTTGGCATCTGTGTTAACCTCGTACAATCTGATTTATCCCACGGGTACTTACCGCTCATAGATGTAGGTCCGGGCGTATATTTAGGTAATGCAATAGTATGTAACCGAAACAATAAAGCGTATCTTTATGCGATCAACACATCAAGTACGGAGAAGAGACTAAGCATACCGCCTCAAAAATTAGAAGAAGTAAGTGACTCGACAGAATTTCCAATGTCAATTAATCCAGATGAAATGAATCAAAGAAGCAAAGTATATAATCCTGAAAACAAAATTGAAGCTAAAATAAATCCAAAACTTGTAAGGTGTAAGACCCAGGAAGGCATCCCGAACCAAAATGAAATAAAACTTGTAAGGTGTAAGACCCAGGAAGGCATCCCGAACCAAAATGAAATAAAACTTGTAAGGTGTAAGACCCAGGAAGGCATCCCGAACCAAAATAAAACAAAACTTGTAAGGTGTAAGACCCAGGAAGGCATCCCGATCCAAAATGAAACAAAAACTGTAAGGTGTAAGACCCACGAGGGCATCCACATCCAAACGAATTCAAAAAAACTAACTAGCCAGCGAAAAATTGGCAACGAAATCCAAAATACTCATAAAAGTCTGAATAAGAAGTCCGAAAATGGGAACGAAGTTAGAATAAAGGAGTATCAAAAATTTGCAAGTAAGAATAAAAATCAAAACGAAAGAAATATAATGAACAATTTAATGAAATATAGGAAAATCACTACAGAAGAAAAAATATCCGATAACCCCCAGCGACTCCAAAGAAGGGAAAATACAATGGAACAAATCCAAACAGAAAAGGAAGGAAATAAAATTAAACAAATCCAAGAAGGAAAAGAAATATATGATCAATTGAGAAAACCTCAAAAACAAGAAGAAGAAAAAACAAGCGATAATTCAATAAAAGGCCTGCAGGAAGAAGAAATATACGACGATCCAATCAAAATCCAAGCCAAAGAAATACTAAATTTGGAAGCAAATGATGAGAATAAAAATACGAAAAATGAAGAGATGAACAAAGAAATGATTGACATATTCATTGTAAACAAGGATACCAAAACTTATGGAAGGTTAAACGATAAAAAAGCCTTGATCACCCCTAATCTTTTCATGATTACGCAGAGTAAATTCAACTTAACCAACGCTAGGTTAGAAACATTAAAATCACTCTTACGCTTAGAGCATATAAACACGGAAGAAGAACGCAGTATCAACGAACTAATAAGAAATCATGCAGATATTTTCTATATACCGGGAGACATATTAGGAAGTACAAACGTAACAAAGCACAAAATAATTACAACGGATGAACAGCCAATAAATACCAAACAATACCGGTATCCTCCAATACATAAAGAAGAAATACAAAAACAAGTCGGAGAATTATTAGATTCCGGAATAATTCAACCATCAACCTCTTCGTATAACTCTCCATTGTGGATAGTACCTAAAAAACCAGATTCTAAAGGAAATAAAAGATGGCGCATGGTTATAGATTATAGATCCCTCAACGAGAAAACTTTAGGAGACGCATATCCTCTACCTAACATAACAGATATCCTAGATCAACTAGGTGGCGCAAAATATTTTTCAGTATTCGATTTAGCTTCCGGTTTTCATCAGATTCAAATGGACGGAAAAGACAAGGGTAAAACAGCATTCACAACACCTTATGGTCACTACGAATTCAATAGAATGCCATTTGGACTCAAAAACGCACCTGCGACTTTCCAACGTCTAATGGACCAAGTATTAACAGGATTGCAGGGAATAGAAATGTTCGTATACCTTGATGACATTGTAATATATGCAGATTCATTAGAAGGCCATGAAATAAAATTCAATAAATTAGCCGAAAGATTAAGAAAAACTAACTTAAAACTCCAGCCTGATAAATGTGAATTTTTAAAACGCGAAGTCGGATATCTCGGTCACGTTATCGGTAAAGACGGAGTCCGACCAGATCCCAAGAAACTAGAAGCAGTAGAATCATTCCCACGACCCAGAACGCAGAGAAATATTAAACAATTTTTAGGACTAGCTGGATATTACAGACGTTTCATCAAAGATTTTTCAAAGATTGCAAAACCTCTTTCCAATTTATTAAAAAAGGACTCGATTTTTATATGGTCAAGTGAACAACAAACCGCATTCGAAACTCTCAAAACGATGCTATGTAGACAACCCATACTTCAATATCCAGATTTTACACGTCCATTCGTCGTAACCACGGACGCCTCACATTTTGCTATCGGAGGTATAATCAGTCAAGGACAAATTGGTAAAGACTTGCCGATTTCCTACGTATCTAGAGTTCTGCTCGGTGCAGAATTAAATTACTCAACAATTGAAAAAGAATTATTGGCCATAGTATACAGCGTTCAATACTTCAGACCTTATCTATACGGAAGGAAGTTCACTTTAGTAACGGACCACAAACCTCTAGTCTGGTTGCATTCAGTCAAAGATCCTACCTCACGATTATTACGATGGAAAATTAAATTAGCCGAATACGAATATGAAGTCGTATACAAAGCTGGTAAAACTAACGTAAACGCAGACGCTTTGTCCAGAAACCCCGTTAGAACTCAAATACTAACACTAAGCTGTAAAAATGCTGCGAAGATTGAAACCCCAACGGACTCAGATTACAGCACCGCAGGGACGCAAGATAACGGGCGTATCGTAACGACCAACGGTAGCTTGTCAACCCAAAAGGGAAACTGTGTTTTCTTTATAACGTTGAACAATAACCCCTGTGATGACGGAGCTCGAGATTTAAGAATTACCGGCCAATTACCACAATATACGGACTTAACCTTGGGAAGAGCCAGAGTATTAGAAGTAAGAGATAAACGCTTCATAGGGTTACCGATCAAAGAAACTAAGAACACCCAGTTGGATAAAGAAACCTTTGAAGAAAGTCTAAAATCACTATTAGATACAGTACTTGAATTCCAGCTAGACGCAATTACGTTAGCTAGGACCTCGCGAATAGAAGGCATAGAGTGGAAAGATGTTATTAGTCTAATTCGAAGAATCTTCTCCGATAACCCATGCAAGATAATAATTTGTGACTACCCAAGCGTAGACCCTAACAATAAATCGGATATACGAAATGCAGACGTAGCAAGATATGACGACGAAAGTGAAACGATAACACAAGATCCAAGAACAAAAGACGTATCTCACATGACGGATACTTCCGATGACGAAGATTCGTCAAATGAGGAAGATAATGATGCACGTGAAAGTATCATAGATCTGACGGATACAGCAACAAAAAATCCAGCACACCAATCGAAAATTATTATGCTACGAGACAATATCACTACTAAAAAGGGAACAATGGTATGGTTTGCCGACGAGAACGGAAAACCAATAGACTCAGGTGGAAGATTATTATTCGAACGAAATAAAGCAGTAAACCTCGGTAGAGCTAGAATTGCAAAAGGAGAAACTTGGTACAAAAGGAGAAAATCAAGGAAACAATTTATCATCATATTAGCAGACGAAGACGATAGAGAAACCCAATTGATAAAAGCATTTCTAGAACTCAAAACCCTAATACAACAATCAAACACGACAGCGATCTATTTTTCCGAAACTAAAGAAGGTATCAACGAAATACCATGGAAGACAATCTTTAACCTAATCCGAACCACATTTACTAACGAACCAGTCAAAATCCTAATTTGCTTGAACCAAATCGCCGAACCGCCAGAATCGGAACGCTTGGCTATCATCGAGGAAGCCCATGCATCCGCTATAGGTGGACATAAAGGCGTCACAAAAACCTATAGTCGTATTAAACAAAACTTTTATTGGAAAAATTTAAAAGAAGATATTCAAAAATATATACTACAATGCGTCAGCTGTCAGAAGAAAAAGTTAGTACGAGTAAAAACTAAACAACCGATGGTTATAACCGACACCTCTACCACGGCATTCGATAAAATATCAATGGATATTGTAGGCAAACTCCCAACAACGAAAAATGATTATTCATACCTATTAACTATGCAAGATAACCTCACCAAATATTCTTTAGCTATACCATTGAAGCGAGCAGATGCGCAAGAAATCGCTGAAGCTTTTGTTAAGAAATTTATTTGTCAACACGGAGCACCCAGAGCCGTATTAACTGATCAGGGACAAGCCTTCATAGGCAATCTCCTTAAAGCAATAGCAAAATACTTTAAAATCCAGCAATGCAAAACAACTGCTTTTCCATCCCCAATCAAACGGTTCATTAGAAAGATCTCACCATGTATTAGTAGAATATTTAAAACACTTCATTGAAGATAAACAAGATTGGGATAATTGGATCGAATTAGCTATGTTCTCATACAATACAAGTACGCATGAAGCTACTAAATACACACCGTTCGAATTAGTCTATGGAAGGATAGCACGGACACCTTCGAGTCATATTCCAACCAATAATGAAATTAGATCATATAACGAATATATATCCGATCTATTAGACACATTCCATAACATTAGGTCAGACGCGAAAGAAAATTTGGAAAACGCAAAACTGAGATATAAGCACTATTACGATCGTAAATTAAACAAACAGCAAGTTGAAATAGGCCAACAAGTATTCATTATAAAAGAGAAGGATGGAAAATTTGGTGATCACTATAAAGGACCGTACGAAGTCTTAGAAATTTTAGATAAAGAAAATATTAAAATCCAAATAGAGAACGGAAATCAAAAGTTATACACCTCAATCGTACTAAAATTGCTCATGTACCAAATATAGTTGAAACAGCGCCAAAACATCATATAAGATTCGAGCCACGAATCAACGAAATTACAGGTGATATTCTCACTTCACATCCTGACACGGCTTTAGCAATTTGTATTTCTGCAGATTTGGAAATTCAAGACGGCTTATATAAGAAATTTTGCGAAAAATTCGGAAATCTCCCTATGCATAGACCCCGTTTCGACGTAGGCTCAGTAATAATAATCAACGACGAAAGAAAAATTTTCTACTTAATAACTAGAGACACGCATAAATCAAAACCAACGTATGAAAATCTTTCAAAATCTCTTACGGCTCTTTACGAAGCATGTGAAAAATTTAAGGTAACTGACTTATCCATACCACAATTCGATTGCGAGATGGGAAATCTCGAGTGGCCTAAAGTAAAAGCTTTAATACAACACAAATTTAAGGAAAATTTCAATATTACGGTATATACTCCTCCGCCACCCAATGCAATGAATTTGACGACAACCTTCAACGATCATAATGCACCACCCATGATAAGAATATCAATATTGGAAGTCCCCATTTACGCTTCAATAGATACCGGATCTCAAGTAACATGCATTAATCAGCAAACATTGGAACATATCGAAAACCAAGCACCTTATCGAGTACCTAGGCTATGTGTGTCACACATACAATTGCGAACCGCACTACAAGAAAAAGTCTCAATATCAGTCGAAAGAGTTCTTATAACCTTACAAATATCCGAGACAAAAATTGAGCAAAACTCAATGGTAATGAAAGGCTTAAGTGCTCCATTTATTATAGGACTCGACTTGCTCGATAAATCAAACGCAATTATCGATCTCTATAATGACGTATTAATATTAGGAAATCCAAAAATTACGATACCCTTCGTAGGTCACGAAAGGAAGAAGCAGAGAATGGAACGTAATAAAATTTTAAACAATAACTTATTAAACACACCTACCGCGTAACAGCATCAACCCTCTGCATCGCCGAAGATCATGGAAGAATTCAGAAATACGACACGAGCAAAAGAAAAACGATACGACTTGGAAGAAATTGCGAAAAGAAAACCCTAACAAAAGATGTAGCTTAAAATCTAAACCAATATAAAATAACATTCACAAAACCCAGCACACAAACTTCATCAGGTCAGGGGACAAAAATGATCGAGAAAGCTCCTTTCTTTTGATCATGTATTTTTACAAAATGGACATGTCATACACGGACCAGATCCCCTCGGGAGATCGCCAGGCCCAATGCCCCCAATCCTCTGCGGGATGATCATTCCCCCACTTCTGTTCCTGAAGCCAACGAATCCCCAGGAAGTCGAAATCCTCGTCGTTCCTATAATGCTGATTCTGATTCCACTCCCAGATCTCATTTTCTCTACGTATAGAGTAACGTTGATTCCTCTTGTCCTTCACATCACTGATCTGGATACAGGGCCCATGCTCCGCCCCTTTAACAAGCTACAACCGAAAAACAAATTTCGGAAATTAAAATCATAAATACACACCAAAGGAACTCAACATAAATAGAACATATTTTTAACGAGGAAAGAGCAAGAAAACCCTTAATATTTAACAAAAAATGAATATTATCAGTTAAATCGCCCACAACGTGAAACCACGCCACTTGAAAAACGCGCCCCACTGTACTTACACATGAGGTGAATACCCGAAAGAGTCAATAGAAAGAACGACTTATGAAATTTTTCCCCTCTACTTGGAATTCCCGAAAGTAGACCAAAACTCTATTGCAAATAGAAAGAGAAAAACCTTACAAAGGAATCATGAGAAGGTATTGCAATATTTTACCAATTTCTTACCGTAGTACCCCTCCATCTCGTAGGCGTCGAGAGGGTTCAGGCCCGGAAGACAGGCGGCCGGATGGTCCCAGTTAGCATATGGATGCTCCTGCCCCCATCTTCCGTCCAACATCCATCGAAGGCCGAAATAATCGTAGTCCTCGAGACCGCAGTCCAGAGAAATACGTTCCTCGGCCTTCTTCAGCATGTACCGGCGCAAGGCCCGGTCCCCTCTCTTCTCTGCCATGGCGCTGACGTCCACAAAGCCGTGGTGCAACTTACCGAACAGTCTGAACTATATAATCAAACAAAAAAATCATATATGCATATGCTTTCCAATATACATATACACATCAATTAATTAACCAAGACACAACTCACCGAGTTAGAGGACCAAATCACCTCCACCACGTACCGACCATGCAGCGCCTCCGGCTCCTGCGGAAGCCGCAACCTCGCCACGTGGGTGTTGAAAACGCCACTTTGCATGATGATCTAAACAAAGAAGAAGATGTTGAGAAAAACACTACCTATTATGGAATTGTAACAAAAATTGCAGTATGAGCCATCTACTTACCCCATCTCCGCAGGCGTGAGCCGCAACGGAAAACTGCGCAAGCTTCGATATGTTCGGCATTCTGAAAGACTCCGTAGGAAAAAGATTACCCGAACTAGGGGACTGCATATATATACATAACTAGCCCCTCTCTTTTCATCCCCACTTTGGACGGATGACATCTTAAAAGTCGTTTCCAGCATGCACCTAATATCTAATCGCAACTCCACTATATGTATACTCAACCACACATAGTAACCAACAAAAAAAGGGAAACCCTACCTTATCTTACGCTACTTACGAACCATAAAAATAAATACGCACACCCTCATAATGAATTAATGAAACGAATTTATTATAAGAACATCAAAGTTAATACAAAAATTATAAAATCATCATTAATGAATATAAGAACGAACCCCATGAATATGTAGGGACAAAAAATTATTAGAATAATAAATCGCATATACGAGGAAAAAGGAAAGCCTAATCCAACAATCGGAAATACGGCTTACGAGATTTACGAATCAAGGAGCACCCGCACCTTTTATGATGAGTGATCTCCATATAACGAATAAAGCCGACTAATTCCCCGACCAGCCGACTAACTTTAACTTCTACAACCTCTTTTTCGAATTTCTGCGGAAGACATTGGCTATATCCACGACAGTAGCTTCCCTCTGAATCGCATTTCCTCATGATGGTAAAACTTGGGAAATTGAGAGATTCCGGACCCACACCCGTATTGTTATCCAGATTCTCTTGAATATTGATCACCCTCTCCTGTGGTTTTCGACAAATGCACTTGTTCAACCGTGCCACGTGCATTATTAACGGCAATGGACGAGTATCTTTTTTCAAAGCCTCGACGCCAAACAACGCCCAAAGGCATATCCAAATTATTGGAAGTCGAAACATATCCCTTTATAACATAATAGAATATTTTTGTATTTTTCCTCTTCCTCTTCACTTTTATTTTTGTGTGTCATATAAAGGCACATGTTATATTGAATATTAATGAAGAAACTCACCAGAAATTCACAAGACCTCCAATTTAATATTAATCGTATATATATATTATCTCCGACGACCGTTCCTCTCGAAGAACTAAGTGATGAATGAACTCGAAATTCATACGCCAACGAATCGTCTCGCGAAACTAAAGCTACGAGAGCAAAAATGAGATAAGATGGCGATTCGCCGAATCCATCAACGATTTACAAATTACCACTACTAAGACCACAACCAACTTACGAACTTAAATCCATATGGGACATACCATAAAAGACCATGACTCATTGAAACTACAAGGAACAAACGAATCTATGAACTAAATAATTAAAAGTCATTTTATATACTTACCGTAACGCCACCAAGTAAACCCCTGAAATAAATCCTACACACAATAATAAAATTTTATTAAAATCACTCTCCTAACCCATATCGGCACGCGAATCCAGTGCTCGTAAGACTCATAATCAATTCATGAATTTAAATGTTCAGAAGCGCACATTAGACATACTACAATCAAAGAAATACAAATATGTATATGCTAAATAACGAGATTGATTGATCCAAACTTCGACAATTATAAAAGATTATGTTACAGGCAAAGAAAATTAACTATACAATCGGGACTTGCGAACTTCATGACCAAAAACGCAAGGGATTATCAGGCTCTAAGCAAAATGCTATAGCCCTCGCCTTGTGGCTACGTCAACGACAACTCCCACAACTTGGTACTAATTCCTTCTAGACGCTAGCGATTAATACACCTCAACCTAGTACATCCCAAACACTTGAAACTTCTCGACCCGATCCTATAACCAGACCTGAAATCAAAAATCGCAATCATCAAATCCTCGAGCTTCTACATACCCTAATGACTGTCATCAAAAATCTACCATATTAACAAAAGAAGACTCCCGTTCTTGAAAACGAAAATTAACATGTTAACCACGTTAGTCGAATTCGGACGATACACGTGAATGTTCTTTATAATGCTTATTTTCCATTATAATATTTCATTAACCCTAACACATTAGACTAACACGTACGCTATAACCAAGGAAATATTACTAATCCATATACATGCATGCATATCGAGAAAACGAACAACCAACTAATTCATTAACCAGTTCTAAAATCTATTAAAGATCCCTAACATAATCACCTGTATTGTACTCTAATCTAATAATAATCATCTGTAGAACAGAGATGATAAAGAGAAGGGATTATTATAAACTCTTACAATCAAGCCAAACTAATTAAATTCTTTTCTCTCTCCATCAGAGAACTCTAGCATGGGTAATAAACCAATTAGCTTCCTTATCGGAATGTTGTGGCTAACCAAAATTGGTCATTCCATGATTGCTTACGATTGTGGATCTGATACTATGAACCTAACGACAGTATCACTGCTAGAAATAGGGTCGTGTGACCTACCTAATGTCGAACCAACGGTAACCACCGTAAAAATCCAACTATTACAATTAGGAGATTACTCAGATGTGGAAGTAATCCAATGTAAAGTAGAAATTTTGAGAACAATTTTTTTTTGTGGAATGCACTCTCATATATCAGCTGTCACTAACGGACTTAGAGAATATATCCACCTTGTATCCAAGGAAGAATGTGTAAATATGCATTCATATAAATCATGGAAATTCGGATTTAATGGCATCATCAATTCATTAGAAGCAAATAATACGATATCGAGACCTATCTCATTAGGAGGAACGTCTAATATAGACGGCACTTGCCAAGGAATTCAATACACAGACGAATACGGGACATGGAATAATGTAATTGTCCAAGGTTCCATTAAAATATCCTTGTGGGATTATGTAGCAAAAAATAATCTAAATTCGAATAAAATCATCTTACGTACTGGGACCATTTGCGATTTTGCCAAAGAAAACTGTATAGATAATGAAGACGGAAATACCTTTTGGGAAGTAATACCAAAAGATTCGTGTCACTTTGACCGATATGACGTTCTTTATGAAGGAAAAGGCACAAAAATCCGAAACAAGGATAAAATACAACAAGTCGTATATACATTATCTACACAAGACATCACTTTTGCACTTGTAAAGACAGGACAACAAAATATATGTAGTTATATATTAATCACTACGGAACATCCAAAATTGTTCATTATCGAAAATCCAGTACAGATGACGTTCGCAAAAAAGAAACCAGTTTCAACACACAATTTAGATATATTCACTTATGTAAACTCAAAATTCGTTTACGTAGAAAGACATATAAGGATGCAAATGACAACTCTCTATCAAGATGTACTAACACACAAATGTAAACTTGAACAAGAAGTCCTTAAAAATGCCTTAAGCCTAGCAACACTCACACCAGATGAATTCGCATATCACTTGATGAAAGGCCCAGGTTACATGGCCATGATAGCCGGAGAAGTCATTCATGTATTAAAATGCATACCCGTAGAAGTTAAGATCCGTAAAACGGAAGAATGTTATCAGCAATTACCAGTATATAAAGGAAACGTTAGCATGTTCATATCGCCTAAGAGTCACATGTTATATAAAACTGGAACTCAAATAGATTGTAATCCTTTTATACCTGTAATGTATTATTTAAATGAAAAATGGTACAAACTTACACCCCAACCCACTGAAGGACTTACACCAAAAATAATTCAACCACTGACGACACCAACTTGGACGTACATCAACCCCAGAGATCTAGCAACCAGCGGAATCTATTCGTCCGAAGATTTGGAACGACTACGTGACCACATAATGTTCCCAGTCGAAAGACCTGGATTATTAAACGACGTTGTACAAGGCATGACAGGACACTCGGTCGCTAATCAACACATTTCCATCATGCAATTCTTAGATGACAAAGTTATGAAAACTATAATTGAAAATACTTGGACCGAAATGTGGGGCTGGTTTATAAATTTTGGAACAGCCAGCGCAGGAATGATAGGAATATGGATAAGTTTCAAAGTACTCAAATTTGGCATTGACACCATAATTCACGGATACGCCATACAAAAAGCATACGGATGGAGTCTCCATATTCTATGCGCAGTGTGGGATTCGGTTACAAACCTACTCCTACACCTTGCAAACCAAGTAAAACCATCATCGGAACATCAGGAAGCACCAACAGCACCTGACGCAGCAATAATAAACGATTTACGCTTATACCCAGAGTCAACTCCAGAAAACGAAATGCCACAGTACCCAACACCAGCTGTTAGAAATGCATCAACAACGACAACACACCACGAAAACTGAAAATAAATAAGAAGCCCTCCGTGAGATCAACAAATTGCTCCAAAACTCAAGAACAATTTCTGTACCTGTTTCCAGGACATGGATCGAACAAAAGAAATCCTGTTCGCCACACGAACTACATTCTCACCATTCGACTACATAAGAATCAGAGGAAACGAAGATACCACAGAGATCATATCGAACCACCCTCTAGACAGCGAATCCCAACAAATACTCACGCACCTACGTAGACTTGGACATCTTTACGATCAGAGCTATCAAATTCAAACGACGTTATCAATCCATCGAAACCAAACCAGGTTTTATCATAGCATTGGTATGCCAGATAACGCCATTCTACTGATCAGGGAAATATTCCAAAACCATCAAGTTCATGCTGTCATGACAACTCATGGTCAACGAATTATCATCCCCTTCATCACGGAAAACTCAGAAAATCCGACAGATGATGCAATCTAAGATCTAAAAATGAGCAAATCCCAACTCCAAGCAAGCCATTACCAGTGACATCAGTCAAGAAAAGAATGATCGAGCAACAGGCTCGCCATTCTTCAATAAGGAGGGAGGTGTAACATCCGACCGGAATACCACTACCATTTTTCACCAAATAATAATGTACGACTAAAATAACTATACGATTCAAGTAAGAGAATCTCATGGTAGAAATTCACCTTAATATATTTTTACGTCTAACTTTTCAAGAGTTAGATCTGTATTACCCCTAGATAATCTAGCCAAGAAGATCCTCCTGCTTCGATCATAAATATTATACTCATAAGATAATTACTCACTAAAATAGATTCCTTTTACTATACTAGTTATTACGGACAGAACTCTGTTGATATCAGCAGCAGTCACTCAATCCATCATGGATAAATTACCGACAATAGAGGTTGACATTACCAATAGAAAGGTAATCCCATATATGCATAGAACACTGTAATACTTTTGAGTATTCGGTGATAACTACTATATGTTCATTTCGAAACACAACATAATATAAATTCTACCACACCCAACATACGATATTATAAATAAACCATTAACCCATATTGTTACCATAAACATATTCTATAATATAATTCAACAGCAAACCAATGATCGAATGTTCACACTTATAAATTCCATATCCTTAAACAATATTTGATATCTAAACACTGACATTCAATCATTGTCCCGCTGGAATATAATTAATACCAATATTATATCATCAACTACAAGTAACAGCATATAACTATGCGTATTCATGTATACGACATGGTATATACTTATACCTTTATATATATATATTATGTATTAAGAGATTTGATTATTACTGTCATAAACTATCAGAATATGCTTTGATTAAGATGTTGTAGGAATCTCGAAACGAGCAAAACCCTAAACACAAATTAACTTGATCCAATATAAAATACTATTGACCTTATATGGAAATCAAAAGGAACACAGGAATCGTGATTAAGGAAAGTTAAGCAATAATATAGAAATTACGAATAGGAAAGTACACAATATAGGAAACCACGATTGCCGCACGGTAAAAGAACCAGGAACGATAACCACATATAGAAAAGAGGCCACTGACGCAATTCTTATAAAAGATGATATCTTAGATCCATAAAAGGCAATATCCTGTAAAATAATGAACAAGTGCACACGACACTAATCTTCCACCACCATAGAAATTACCAAGCCTCGCCCAGATTACAAAACTATGAAAAGGCAAGACAATTGACGATCAGCGCGTTAAGATGGTGTGTTAAAAGAGCGTTGAGATCGGTGCGTTAAGAGCACGTTAAGAATATGTGTTAAGATCGTGTTAAGAAAGTTAAGAGTGTTAAGCAAGAGCTAAGAGCTAAGTATCAAGCATCAATTGTTAAATGTATTGAAGATTGTCATTAAGATAATATCAGAGTACTAAAACACATCAAAGATTATCAGAGTAACATTAGACGATTAAATTCAAAAGACGACATTAAACTGGAACCATTTAAGTATATTTTCTAAAGTATAAAATCACAACGAAACATATTCCTGATTTTACCTTAGCGCCCTAGTTGTTCAGAATACTTCAAAATACTTCTTTCGATTAAACAACTAGTAAAACTTATTCAAAGCATATTTCTAAATCAAAGTTAATCTTTATAATTACTACATTATATCTTTTCTACTTATAAACTATCACGTATATTATATCAATAAATCAAAGTGTTAATGACTCTCGTTTCACATTAAATAATCCAATTCATAATCCTGAGTTCGCCTCATCAACTTCAGTCAACGGCAGAATCCTCAAGGTAAGACAAATCAAATCCAGATAATAAAATAATCCTTTCTCTTGAATCAACACAGTTATAATTTCCATAATAGAGAAATTCCCCAAGTATCATTGAATTTCTAACTTGTCCAGTGTACTTCAGTACTTAGTCGGTAAATGGTGACGCACAACGACTGATTGTGCGTCTGGGTAGTTCATTGCGATGTTTCTGGTAGTAATGTGCTAGTTACATTTCACGAGCGTCCGATCCGACGTCACACTATTGTCACACTATTGTGACGTCACACTATTGTCACAATAGTGTGACGTCACAATAGTGTGACGTCGGATCGGACGCTCGTGAAATGTAACTAGCACATTACTACCAGAAACATCGCAATGAACTACCCAGACGCACAATCAGTAGTTGTCGGTCACCAATTACCGACTAAGTACTGAAGTACACTGGACAAGTTAGAAATTCAATGATACTTGGGGAATTTCTCTATTATGGAAATTATAACTGTGTTGATTCAAGAGAAAGGATTATTTTATTATCTGGATTTGATTTGTCTTACCTTGAGGATTCTGCCGTTGACTGAAGTTGATGAGGCGAACTCAGGATTATGAATTGGATTATTTAATGTGAAACGAGAGTCATTAACACTTTGATTTATTGATACAATATACGTGATAGTTTATAAGTAGAAAAGATATAATGTAGTAATTATAAAGATTAACTTTGATTTAGAAATATGCTTTGAATAAGTTTTACTAGTTGTTTAATTGAAAGAAGTATTTTGAAGTATTCTGAACAACTAGGGCGCTAAGGTAAAATCAGGAATATGTTTCGTTGTGATTTTATACTTTAGAAAATATACTTAAATGGTTCCAGTTTAATGTCGTCTTTTGAATTTAATCGTCTAATGTTACTCTGATAATCTTTGATGTGTTTTAGTACTCTGATATTATCTTAATGACAATCTTCAATACATTTAACAATTGATGCTTGATACTTAGCTCTTAGCTCTTGCTTAACACTCTTAACTTTCTTAACACGATCTTAACACATATTCTTAACGTGCTCTTAACGCACCGATCTCAACGCTCTTTTAACACACCATCTTAACGCGCTGATCGTCAATTGTCTTGCCTTTTCATAGTTTTGTAATCTGGGCGAGGCTTGGTAATTTCTATGGTGGTGGAAGATTAGTGTCGTGTGCACTTGTTCATTATTTTACAGGATATTGCCTTTTATGGATCTAAGATATCATCTTTTATAAGAATTGCGTCAGTGGCCTCTTTTCTATATGTGGTTATCGTTCCTGGTTCTTTTACCGTGCGGCAATCGTGGTTTCCTATATTGTGTACTTTCCTATTCGTAATTTCTATATTATTGCTTAACTTTCCTTAATCACGATTCCTGTGTTCCTTTTGATTTCCATATAAGGTCAATAGTATTTTATATTGGATCAAGTTAATTTGTGTTTAGGGTTTTGCTCGTTTCGAGATTCCTACAACATCTTAATCAAAGCATATTCTGATAGTTTATGACAGTAATAATCAAATCTCTTAATACATAATATATATATATAAAGGTATAAGTATATACCATGTCGTATACATGAATACGCATAGTTATATGCTGTTACTTGTAGTTGATGATATAATATTGGTATTAATTATATTCCAGCGGGACAATGATTGGATGTCAGTGTTTAGATATCAAATATTGTTTAAGGATATGGAATTTATAAGTGTGAACATTCGATCATTGGTTTGCTGTTGAATTATATTATAGAATATGTTTATGGTAACAATATGGGTTAATGGTTTATTTATAATATCGTATGTTGGGTGTGGTAGAATTTATATTATGTTGTGTTTCGAAATGAACATATAGTAGTTATCACCGAATACTCAAAAGTATTACAGTGTTCTATGCATATATGGGATTACCTTTCTATTGGTAATGTCAACCTCTATTGTCGGTAATTTATCCATGATGGATTGAGTGACTGCTGCTGATATCAACAGAGTTCTGTCCGTAATAACTAGTATAGTAAAAGGAATCTATTTTAGTGAGTAATTATCTTATGAGTATAATATTTATGATCGAAGCAGGAGGATCTTCTTGGCTAGATTATCTAGGGGTAATACAGATCTAACTCTTGAAAAGTTAGACGTAAAAATATATTAAGGTGAATTTCTACCATGAGATTCTCTTACTTGAATCGTATAGTTATTTTAGTCGTACATTATTATTTGGTGAAAAATGGTAGTGGTATTCCGGTCGGATGTTACACCTCCCTCCTTATTGAAGAATGGCGAGCCTGTTGCTCGATCATTCTTTTCTTGACTGATGTCACTGGTAATGGCTTGCTTGGAGTTGGGATTTGCTCATTTTTAGATCTTAGATTGCATCATCTGTCGGATTTTCTGAGTTTTCCGTGATGAAGGGGATGATAATTCGTTGACCATGAGTTGTCATGACAGCATGAACTTGATGGTTTTGGAATATTTCCCTGATCAGTAGAATGGCGTTATCTGGCATACCAATGCTATGATAAAACCTGGTTTGGTTTCGATGGATTGATAACGTCGTTTGAATTTGATAGCTCTGATCGTAAAGATGTCCAAGTCTACGTAGGTGCGTGAGTATTTGTTGGGATTCGCTGTCTAGAGGGTGGTTCGATATGATCTCTGTGGTATCTTCGTTTCCTCTGATTCTTATGTAGTCGAATGGTGAGAATGTAGTTCGTGTGGCGAACAGGATTTCTTTTGTTCGATCCATGTCCTGGAAACAGGTACAGAAATTGTTCTTGAGTTTTGGAGCAATTTGTTGATCTCACGGAGGGCTTCTTATTTATTTTCAGTTTTCGTGGTGTGTTGTCGTTGTTGATGCATTTCTAACAGCTGGTGTTGGGTACTGTGGCATTTCGTTTTCTGGAGTTGACTCTGGGTATAAGCGTAAATCGTTTATTATTGCTGCGTCAGGTGCTGTTGGTGCTTCCTGATGTTCCGATGATGGTTTTACTTGGTTTGCAAGGTGTAGGAGTAGGTTTGTAACCGAATCCCACACTGCGCATAGAATATGGAGACTCCATCCGTATGCTTTTTGTATGGCGTATCCGTGAATTATGGTGTCAATGCCAAATTTGAGTACTTTGAAACTTATCCATATTCCTATCATTCCTGCGCTGGCTGTTCCAAAATTTATAAACCAGCCCCACATTTCGGTCCAAGTATTTTCAATTATAGTTTTCATAACTTTGTCATCTA
>CAUJGY010000181.1:0-75000 GCA_963170745.1 Phymatocera aterrima
TTTGGATTCAGCGGGTCAAAATACACCTATGAACCCACCCATCAAAGTTCGACTTCGATTCTGGAGAAAGATATTTGCGATCATCTCTTTTTCGTACTATGCGAAATAACTTTTTTCCAAGCATATTTTTGGTCATCGAAGCTTGGATTCTCGGATTCAGCGGGTCAAAATACACCTATAAACCCACCCATCAAAGTTCGATTTCAATTCTGGAGACAGATATTTTCGATCATCTCTTTTTCGTACCATGCGAATTAACTTATTTCCAAGCATATTTTTGGTCATCAAAGTTTGGATTTTCAGATTCAGCGGGTCGAAATACACCTAGAAACTCACCCATCAAAGTCCGATTTCGATTCTGAAAAAAAATATTTTCGATCATCTCTTTTTCGTACCATGCGACATAACTTTTTTCCAAGCATATTTTTGGTCATCAAAGCTTGGATTGTCGGATTCAGCGGGTCGGAATACACCTATAAACCCACCCATCAAAGTTCGATTTTGATTCTGGAGACAGATATTTTCGATCATCTCTTTTTCGTACCATGCGAAATAACTTTTTTCTCAGCATATTTTTGGGCATCAAAGGTTGGATTTTCGGATTCAGCGGGTCGAAATACACCCAGAAACTCACCCATCAAAGTCCGATTCCGATTCTGAAAAAAAATATTTTCGATCATCTCTTTTTCGTACCATGCGGAATAACTTCTTTCCAGGTGTATTTTCGTGTAACGAAGGTTGGATTTTTGGATTCAGCGGGTCAAAATACACCTATGAACCCACCCATCAAAGTTCGACTACGATTCTGGAGAAAGATATTTGCGATCATCTCTTTTTCGTACCATGCGAAATAACTTTTTTCCAAGCATATTTTTGGTCATCGAAGCTTGGATTCTCGGATTCAGCGGGTCAAAATACACCTATAAACCCACCCATCAAAGTTCGATTTCGATTCTGAAAAAAAATATTTTCGATCATCTCTTTGTCGTACCATGCGAAATAACTTCGTTCCAGGTGTATTTTCGTGTAACAAAGGTTGGATTTTTGATTCAGCGGGTCAAAGTACACCTATGAACCCACCCATCAAAGTTCGATTTTGATTCTGGAGACAGATATTTTCGATCATCTCTTTTTCGAACCATGCGAACTAACTTTTTTCCAAGCATATTTTTGGTCATCAAAGGTTGGATTTTCGGATTCAGCGGGTCGAAATACACCTAGATACTCACCCATCAAAGTCCGATTTCGATTCTGGAAAAAAATATTTTCGATCATCTCTTTTTCGTACCATGCGAAATAACTTTTTTCCAAGCATGTTTTTGGTCATCAAAGCTTGGATTCTCGGATTCAGCGGGTCGAAATGCACCTAGAAACTCACCCATGAAAGTCCGATTTTGATTCTGAAAAAAAGTATTTTCGATCATCTCTTTTTCGGACCATGCGAAATAACTTCGTTCCAGGTTTATCTTCGTGTAACAAAGGTTGGATTTTTGGATTCAGCGGCTCAAAATACACCTATGAACCCACCAATCAAAGTTCGATTTCGATTCTGAAGACAGATATTTTCGATCATCTCTTTGTCGTACCATGCGAAATAACTTTGTTCCAAGCATATTTTTGGTCATCAAAGGCTGGATTTTCGGATTCAGCGGGTCGAATTACACCTAGAAACTCACCCATCAAAGTCCGATTTTGATTCTGAAAAAAAATATTTTCGATCATCTCTTTTTCGTACCATGCGAAATAACTTTTTTCCAAGCATATTTTTGGTCATCAGAGGTTGGATTTTCGGATTCAGCGGGTCGAAATACACCTAGAAACTCACCCATCAAAGTCCGATTTCGATTCTGGACAAAAATATTTTCGATCATCTCTTTTTCGGACCATGCGGAATAACTTTTTTCCAAGCATATTTTTGGTCATCAAAGTTTGGATTTTCGGATTCAGCGGGTGGGAATACACGTAGAAACTCACCCATTAAAGTCCGATTTTGATTCTGAAAAAAAATATTTTCGATCAACTCTTTTTCGTACCATGCGAAATAACTTTTTTCCAAGCATATTTTTGGTCATCAAAGGTTGGATTTTCGGATTCAGCGGGTCGAAATACACCTAGAAACTCACCCATCGAAGTCCGATTTTGATTCTGAAAAAAAATATTTTCGATCATCTCTTTTTCGTACAATGCGAAATAACTTCTTTCCAGGTGTATTTTCGTGTAACAAAGGTTGGATTTTTGGATTCAGCGGGTCAAAATACACCTATGAACCCACCCATCGAAGTTCGATTTTGATTCTGGAGACAGATATTTTCGATCATTTCTTTTTCGTACCATGCGAAATAACTTGTTTCTAAGCATATTTTTGGTCATCAAAGGTTGGATTTTCGGATTCAGCGGGTCGAAATACACCCAGAAACTCACCCATCAAAGTCTGATTCCGATTCTGACAAAAAATATTTTCGATCATCTCTTTTTCGTACCATGCGGAATAACTTCTTTCCAGGTGTATTTTCGTGTAACAAAGGTTGGTTTTTTTGATTCAGCGGGTCAAAGTACACCTATGAACCCACCCATCAAAGTTCGATTTTGATTCTGGAGACAGATATTTCCGATCATCTCTTTTTCGAACCATGCGAAATAACTTTTTTCCAAGCATATTTTTGGTCATCAAAGGTTGGATTTTCGGATTCAGCGGGTCGGAATACACCGAGAAACTCACCCATCGAAGTCCGATTCCGATTCTGAAAAAAAATATTTTCGATCATCTCTTTTTCGTACCGTGCGAAATAACTTTGTTCCAAGCATATTTTTGGTCATCAGAGGTTGGATTTTCGGATTCAGCGGGTCGAAATACACCTAGATACTCACCCATTGAAGTCCGATTTTGATTCTGAAAAAAAATATTTTCGATCATCTCTTTTTCGTACCATGCGAAATAACTTCTTTCCAGGTGTATTTTTGTGTAACAAAGGTTGGATTTTTGGATTCAGCGGGTCAAAATACACCTATAAACCCACCCATCAAAGTTCGATTTCGATTCTGGAGACAGATATTTTCGATCATCTCTTTTTCGTACCATGCGAAATAACTTTTTTCCAAGCATATTTTTGGTCATCAAAGCTCGGATTTTTGGATTCAGCGGGTCGGAATACACCCAGAAACTCGACCATCGAAGTCTGATTTTGATTCTGAAAAAAAATATTTTCGATCATCTCTTTTTCGTTTCATGCGGAATAACTTCTTTCCAGGTGTATTTTCGTGTAACAAAGGTTGGATTTTTGGATTCAGCGGGTCAAAATACACCTATGAAACCACCCATCAAAGTTCGATTTTGATTCTGGAGACAGATATTTTCGATCATCTCTTTTTCGTACCATGCGAAATAACTTTTTTCTCAGCATATTTTTGGTCATCAAATGTGGGATTTCCGGATCCAGCGGGTCGAAATACACCCAGAAACTCACCCATCAAAGTCTGATTCCGATTCTGGAAAAAAATATTTTCGATCATCTCTTTTTCGTACCATGCGAAATAACTTTTTTCCAAGCATATTTTTGGTCATCAGAGGTTGGATTTTCGGATTCGGCGGGTCGAAATACACCTAGGAACTCACCCATTAGAGTGCGATATTGATTCTGAAAAAGAAAATTTTCGATCATCTCTTTTTCGTACCATGCGAAATAACTTTTTTCCAAGCATATTTTTGGTCATCAAAGCTTGGATTGTCGGATTCAGCGGATCGAAATACACCTATAAACCCACCCATCAAAGTTCGATTTCGATTCTGGAGACAGATATTTTCGATCATCTCTTTTTCGTACCATGCGAAATAACTTTTTTCCAAGCATATTTTTGATCATCAAAGGTTGGATTTTCGGATTCAGCGGGTCGAAATACACCCAGAAACTCACCCATCGAAGTCTGATTCCGATTCTGAAAAAAAATATTTTCGATCATCTCTTTTTCGTACCATGCGGAATAACTTCTTTCCAGGTGTATTTTCGTGTAACAAAGGTTGGTTTTTTGATTCAGCGGGTCAAAGTACACCTATGAACCCACCCATCACAGTTCGATTTCGATTCTGGAGACAGATATTTTCGATCATCTCTTTTTCGTACCACGCGAAATAACTTTTTTCCAAGCATATTTTTGCTCATCAAAGTTTGGATTTTCGGATTCAGCGGGTCGAAATACACCTAGAAACTCACCCATCGCAGTCCGATCTTGATTCTGAAAAAAAATATTTTCGATCATCTCTTTTTCGTACCATGCGAAACAACTTTTTTCCAAGCAGATTTTTGGTCATCAGAGGTTGGATTTTCGGATTCAGGGGGTCGAAATACACCTAGAAACTCACCCATTAAAGTCCGATTTTGATTCTGAAAAAAAAAATTTTCGATCATCTCTTTTTCGTACCATGCGAAATAACTTTTTTCCAAGCATATTTTTGGTCATCAGAGTTCGGATTTTCGGATTCAGCGGGTCGGAATACACCTAGAAGCTCACCCATCAAAGTCCGATTTTGATTCTGAAAAAAAATATTTTCGATCATCTCTTTTCCGTACCATGCGGAATAACTTCTTTCCAGGTGTATTTTCGTGTAACAAAGGTTGGATTTTTGGATTCAGCGGGTCGGAATACACCTATAAACCCACCCATCAAAGTTCGATTCCGATTCTGGAGACAGATTTTTTCGATCATCTCTTTGTCGTACCATGCGAAATAACTTTTTTCCAAGCATATTTTTGGTCATCAAAGGTTGGATTTTCGGATTCAGCGGGTCGAAATACACCTAGAAACTCACCCATCGAAGCCCGATTTTGATTCTGAAAAAAAATATTTTCGATCATCTCTTTTTCGTACCATGCGAAATAACTTCGTTCCAGGTGTATTTTCGTGTAACAAATGTTGGATTTGTGGATTCAGCGGTTCAAAATACACCTATAAACCCACCCATCAAAGTTCGATTCCGATTCTGGAGACAGATTTTTTCGATCATCTCTTTGTCGTACCATGCGAAATAACTTTTTCCCAAGCATATTTTTGGTCATCAGAGGTTGGATTTTCGGATTCAGTGGGTCGAAATACACCTAGAAACTCACCCATTAAAGTCCGATTTTGATTCTGAAAAAAAATATTTTCGATCATCTCTTTTTCGTACCATGCGAAATAACTTCTTTCCAGGTGTATTTTCGTGTAACAAAGGTTGGATTTTTGGATTCAGCGGGTCAAAATACACCTATGAACCCACCCATCGAAGTTCGATTTTGATTCTGGAGACAGATATTTTCGATCATTTCTTTTTCGTACCATGCGAAATAACTTGTTTCTAAGCATATTTTTGGTCATCAAAGGTTGGATTTTCGGATTCAGCGGGTCGAAATACACCCAGAAACTCACCCATCAAAGTCTGATTCCGATTCTGACAAAAAATATTTTCGATCATCTCTTTTTCGTACCATGCGGAATAACTTCTTTCCAGGTGTATTTTCGTGTAACAAAGGTTGGTTTTTTTGATTCAGCGGGTCAAAGTACACCTATGAACCCACCCATCAAAGTTCGATTTTGATTCTGGAGACAGATATTTCCGATCATCTCTTTTTCGAACCATGCGAAATAACTTTTTTCCAAGCATATTTTTGGTCATCAAAGGTTGGATTTTCGGATTCAGCGGGTCGGAATACACCGAGAAACTCACCCATCGAAGTCCGATTCCGATTCTGAAAAAAAATATTTTCGATCATCTCTTTTTCGTACCGTGCGAAATAACTTTGTTCCAAGCATATTTTTGGTCATCAGAGGTTGGATTTTCGGATTCAGCGGGTCGAAATACACCTAGATACTCACCCATTGAAGTCCGATTTTGATTCTGAAAAAAATATTTTCGATCATCTCTTTTTCGTACCATGCGAAATAACTTCTTTCCAGGTGTATTTTTGTGTAACAAAGGTTGGATTTTTGGATTCAGCGGGTCAAAATACACCTATAAACCCACCCATCAAAGTTCGATTTCGATTCTGGAGACAGATATTTTCGATCATCTCTTTTTCGTACCATGCGAAATAACTTTTTTCCAAGCATATTTTTGGTCATCAAAGCTCGGATTTTTGGATTCAGCGGGTCGGAATACACCCAGAAACTCGACCATCGAAGTCTGATTTTGATTCTGAAAAAAAATATTTTCGATCATCTCTTTTTCGTTTCATGCGGAATAACTTCTTTCCAGGTGTATTTTCGTGTAACAAAGGTTGGATTTTTGGATTCAGCGGGTCAAAATACACCTATGAAACCACCCATCAAAGTTCGATTTTGATTCTGGAGACAGATATTTTCGATCATCTCTTTTTCGTACCATGCGAAATAACTTTTTTCTCAGCATATTTTTGGTCATCAAATGTGGGATTTCCGGATCCAGCGGGTCGAAATACACCCAGAAACTCACCCATCAAAGTCTGATTCCGATTCTGGAAAAAAATATTTTCGATCATCTCTTTTTCGTACCATGCGAAATAACTTTTTTCCAAGCATATTTTTGGTCATCAGAGGTTGGATTTTCGGATTCGGCGGGTCGAAATACACCTAGGAACTCACCCATTAGAGTGCGATATTGATTCTGAAAAAGAAAATTTTCGATCATCTCTTTTTCGTACCATGCGAAATAACTTTTTTCCAAGCATATTTTTGGTCATCAAAGCTTGGATTGTCGGATTCAGCGGATCGAAATACACCTATAAACCCACCCATCAAAGTTCGATTTCGATTCTGGAGACAGATATTTTCGATCATCTCTTTTTCGTACCATGCGAAATAACTTTTTTCCAAGCATATTTTTGATCATCAAAGGTTGGATTTTCGGATTCAGCGGGTCGAAATACACCCAGAAACTCACCCATCGAAGTCTGATTCCGATTCTGAAAAAAAATATTTTCGATCATCTCTTTTTCGTACCATGCGGAATAACTTCTTTCCAGGTGTATTTTCGTGTAACAAAGGTTGGTTTTTTGATTCAGCGGGTCAAAGTACACCTATGAACCCACCCATCACAGTTCGATTTCGATTCTGGAGACAGATATTTTCGATCATCTCTTTTTCGTACCACGCGAAATAACTTTTTTCCAAGCATATTTTTGCTCATCAAAGTTTGGATTTTCGGATTCAGCGGGTCGAAATACACCTAGAAACTCACCCATCGCAGTCCGATCTTGATTCTGAAAAAAAATATTTTCGATCATCTCTTTTTCGTACCATGCGAAACAACTTTTTTCCAAGCAGATTTTTGGTCATCAGAGGTTGGATTTTCGGATTCAGGGGGTCGAAATACACCTAGAAACTCACCCATTAAAGTCCGATTTTGATTCTGAAAAAAAAAATTTTCGATCATCTCTTTTTCGTACCATGCGAAATAACTTTTTTCCAAGCATATTTTTGGTCATCAGAGTTCGGATTTTCGGATTCAGCGGGTCGGAATACACCTAGAAGCTCACCCATCAAAGTCCGATTTTGATTCTGAAAAAAAATATTTTCGATCATCTCTTTTCCGTACCATGCGGAATAACTTCTTTCCAGGTGTATTTTCGTGTAACAAAGGTTGGATTTTTGGATTCAGCGGGTCGGAATACACCTATAAACCCACCCATCAAAGTTCGATTCCGATTCTGGAGACAGATTTTTTCGATCATCTCTTTGTCGTACCATGCGAAATAACTTTTTTCCAAGCATATTTTTGGTCATCAAAGGTTGGATTTTCGGATTCAGCGGGTCGAAATACACCTAGAAACTCACCCATCGAAGCCCGATTTTGATTCTGAAAAAAAATATTTTCGATCATCTCTTTTTCGTACCATGCGAAATAACTTCGTTCCAGGTGTATTTTCGTGTAACAAATGTTGGATTTGTGGATTCAGCGGTTCAAAATACACCTATAAACCCACCCATCAAAGTTCGATTCCGATTCTGGAGACAGATTTTTTCGATCATCTCTTTGTCGTACCATGCGAAATAACTTTTTCCCAAGCATATTTTTGGTCATCAGAGGTTGGATTTTCGGATTCAGTGGGTCGAAATACACCTAGAAACTCACCCATTAAAGTCCGATTTTGATTCTGAAAAAAAATATTTTCGATCATCTCTTTTTCGTACCATGCGAAATAACTTCTTTCCAGGTGTATTTTCGTGTAACAAAGGTTGGATTTTTGGATTCATCGGGTCAAAATACACCTATAAACCCACCCATCAAAGTTTGATTCCGATTCTGGAGACAGATATTTTCGATCATCTCTTTTTCGTACCATGCGAAATAACTTTTTTCCAAGCATATTTTTGGTCATCAGAGTTCGGATTTTCGGATTCAGCGGGTCAAAATACACCTAGGAACTCACCCATTAAAGTCCGATATTGATTCTGAAAAAAAAAATTTTCGATCATCTCTTTTTCGTACCATGCGAAATAACTTTTTTCCAAGCATATTTTTGGTCATCAAAGTTCGGATTTTTGGATTCAGCGGGTCGGAATACACTTAGAAACTCACCCATCAAAGTCCGATTCCGATTCTGAAAAAAAATATTTTCGATCATCTCTTTTTCGTACCGTGCGAAATAACTTTATTCCAAGCATATTTTTGGTCATCAGAGGTTGGATTTTCGGATTCAGTGGGTCGAAATACACCTAGAAACTCACCCATTGAAGTCCGATTTTGATTCTGAAAAAAAATATTTTCGATCATCTCTTTTTCGTACCATGCGAAATAACTTCTTTCCAGGTGTATTTTCGTCTAACAAAGGTTGGATTTTTGGATTCAGCGGGTCGAAATACACCTATAAACCCACCCATCAAAGTTCGATTTCGATTCTGGAGACAGATATTTTCGATCATCTCTTTTTCGTACCATGCGAAATAACTTTTTTCCAAGCATATTTTTGGTCATCAAAGGTTGGATTTTCGGATTCAGCGGGTCGAAATACACCTAGAAACTCACCCATCGAAGTCCGATTTTGATTCTGAAAAAAAATATTTTCGATCATCTCTTTTTCGGACAATGCGAAATAACTTCGTTCCAGGTGTATTTTCGTGTAACTAATGTTGGATTTGTGGATTCAGCGGGTCAAAATACACCTATAAACCCACCCATCAAAGTTCGATTCCGATTCTGGAGACAGATATTTTCGATCATCTCTTTGTCGTACCATGCGAAATAACTTTTTCCCAAGCATATTTTTCGTCATCAGAGGTTGGATTTTCGGATTCAGTGGGTCGAAATACACCTAGAAACTCACCCATTAAAGTCCGATTTTGATTCTGAAAAAAAATATTTTCGATCATCTCTTTTTCGTACCATGCGAAATAACTTCTTTCCAGGTGTATTTTTGGTCATCAGAGTTCGGATTTTCGGATTCAGCGGGTCGGAATACACCTAGAAGCTCACCCATCAAAGTCCGATTTTGATTCTGAAAAAAAATATTTTCGATCATCTCTTTTTCGTACCATGCGGAATAACTTCTTTCCAGGTGTATTTTCGTGTAACAAAGGTTGGATTTTTGGATTCAGCGGGTCGGAATACACCTATAAACCCACCCATCAAAGTTCGATTTCGATTCTGGAGACAGATATTTTCGATCATCTCTTTTTCGTACCATGCGAAATAACTTTTTCTCAAGCATATTTTTGGACATCAAAGGTTGGATTTTCGGATTCAGCGGGTCGAAATACACCTAGAAACTCACCCATCGAAGTCCGATTTTGATTCTGAAAAAAAATATCTTCGATCATCTCTTTTTCGTACCATGCGGAATAACTTCGTTCCAGGTGTATTTTCGTGTAACAAATGTTGGATTTGTGGATTCAGCGGGTCAAAATACACCTATAAACCCACCCATCAAAGTTCGATTCCGATTTTGGAGACAGATATTTTCGATCATCTCTTTGTCGTACCATGCGAAATAACTTTTTCCCAAGCATATTTTTGGTCATCAGAGGTTGGATTTTCGGATTCAGTGGGTCGAAATACACCTAGAAACTCACCCATTAAAGTCCGATTTTGATTCTGAAAAAAAATATTTTCGATCATCTCTTTTTCGTACCATGCGAAATAACTTCTTTCCAGGTGTATTTTTGGTCATCAGAGTTCGGATTTTCGGATTCAGCGGGTCGGAATACACCTAGAAGCTCACCCATCAAAGTCCGATTTTGATTCTGAAAAAAAATATTTTCGATCATCTCTTTTCCGTACCATGCGGAATAACTTCTTTCCAGGTGTATTTTCGTGTAACAAAGGTTGCATTTTTGGATTCAGCGGGTCGGAATACACCTATAAACCCACCCATCAAAGTTCGATTCCGATTCTGGAGACAGATTTTTTCGATCATCTCTTTGTCGTACCATGCGAAATAACTTTTTTCCAAGCATATTTTTGGTCATCAAAGGTTGGATTTTCGGATTCAGCGGGTCGAAATACACCTAGAAACTCACCCATCGAAGTCCGATTTTGATTCTGAAAAAAAATATTTTCGATCATCTCTTTTTCGTACCATGCGAAATAACTTCGTTCCAGGTGTATTTTCGTGTAACAAATGTTGGATTTGTGGATTCAGCGGTTCAAAATACACCTATAAACCCACCCATCAAAGTTCGATTCCGATTCTGGAGACAGATTTTTTCGATCATCTCTTTGTCGTACCATGCGAAATAACTTTTTCCCAAGCATATTTTTGGTCATCAGAGGTTGGATTTTCGGATTCAGTGGGTCGAAATACACCTAGAAACTCACCCATTAAAGTCCGATTTTGATTCTGAAAAAAAATATTTTCGATCATCTCTTTTTCGTACCATGCGAAATAACTTCTTTCCAGGTGTATTTTCGTGTAACAAAGGTTGGATTTTTGGATTCATCGGGTCAAAATACACCTATAAACCCACCCATCAAAGTTTGATTCCGATTCTGGAGACAGATATTTTCGATCATCTCTTTTTCGTACCATGCGAAATAACTTTTTTCCAAGCATATTTTTGGTCATCAGAGTTCGGATTTTCGGATTCAGCGGGTCAAAATACACCTAGGAACTCACCCATTAAAGTCCGATATTGATTCTGAAAAAAAAAATTTTCGATCATCTCTTTTTCGTACCATGCGAAATAACTTTTTTCCAAGCATATTTTTGGTCATCAAAGTTCGGATTTTTGGATTCAGCGGGTCGGAATACACTTAGAAACTCACCCATCAAAGTCCGATTCCGATTCTGAAAAAAAATATTTTCGATCATCTCTTTTTCGTACCGTGCGAAATAACTTTATTCCAAGCATATTTTTGGTCATCAGAGGTTGGATTTTCGGATTCAGTGGGTCGAAATACACCTAGAAACTCACCCATTGAAGTCCGATTTTGATTCTGAAAAAAAATATTTTCGATCATCTCTTTTTCGTACCATGCGAAATAACTTCTTTCCAGGTGTATTTTCGTCTAACAAAGGTTGGATTTTTGGATTCAGCGGGTCGAAATACACCTATAAACCCACCCATCAAAGTTCGATTTCGATTCTGGAGACAGATATTTTCGATCATCTCTTTTTCGTACCATGCGAAATAACTTTTTTCCAAGCATATTTTTGGTCATCAAAGGTTGGATTTTCGGATTCAGCGGGTCGAAATACACCTAGAAACTCACCCATTAAAGTCCGATTTTGATTCTGAAAAAAAATATTTTCGATCATCTCTTTTTCGTACCATGCGAAATAACTTCTTTCCAGGTGTATTTTTGGTCATCAGAGTTCGGATTTTCGGATTCAGCGGGTCGGAATACACCTAGAAGCTCACCCATCAAAGTCCGATTTTGATTCTGAAAAAAAATATTTTCGATCATCTCTTTTTCGTACCATGCGGAATAACTTCTTTCCAGGTGTATTTTCGTGTAACAAAGGTTGGATTTTTGGATTCAGCGGGTCGGAATACACCTATAAACCCACCCATCAAAGTTCGATTTCGATTCTGGAGACAGATATTTTCGATCATCTCTTTTTCGTACCATGCGAAATAACTTTTTCTCAAGCATATTTTTGGTCATCAAAGGTTGGATTTTCGGATTCAGCGGGTCGAAATACACCTAGAAACTCACCCATCGAAGTCCGATTTTGATTCTGAAAAAAAATATCTTCGATCATCTCTTTTTCGTACCATGCGGAATAACTTCGTTCCAGGTGTATTTTCGTGTAACAAATGTTGGATTTGTGGATTCAGCGGGTCAAAATACACCTATAAACCCACCCATCAAAGTTCGATTCCGATTTTGGAGACAGATATTTTCGATCATCTCTTTGTCGTACCATGCGAAATAACTTTTTCCCAAGCATATTTTTGGTCATCAGAGGTTGGATTTTCGGATTCAGTGGGTCGAAATACACCTAGAAACTCACCCATTAAAGTCCGATTTTGATTCTGAAAAAAAATATTTTCGATCATCTCTTTTTCGTACCATGCGAAATAACTTCTTTCCAGGTGTATTTTCGTGTAACAAAGGTTGGATTTTTATATTCATCGGGTCAAAATACACCTATAAACCCACCCATCAAAGTTTGATTTCGATTCTGGAGACAGATATTTTCGATCATCTCTTTTTCGTACCATGCGAAATAACTTTTTTCCAAGCATATTTTTGGTCATCAGAGTTCGGATTTTCGGATTCAGCGGGTCGGAATACACCTAGAAGCTCACCCATCAAAGTCCGATTTTGATTCTGAAAAAAAATATTTTCGATCATCTCTTTTTCGTACCATGCGGAATAACTTCTTTCCAGGTGTATTTTCGTGTAACAAAGGTTGGATTTTTGGATTCAGCGGGTCAAAATACACCTATGAACCCACCCATCGAAGTTCGATTTTGATTCTGGAGACAGATATTTTCGATCATCTCTTTTTCGTACCATGCGAAATAACTTGTTTCTAAGCATATTTTTGGTCATCAAAGGTTGGATTTTCGGATTCAGCGGGTCGAAATACACCCAGAAACTCACCCATCAAAGTCTGATTCCGATTCTGACAAAAAATATTTTCGATCATCTCTTTTTCGTACCATGCGGAATAACTTCTTTCCAGGTGTATTTTCGTGTAACAAAGGTTGGTTTTTTTGATTCAGCGGGTCAAAGTACACCTATGAACCCACCCATCAAAGTTCGATTTTGATTCTGGAGACAGATATTTCCGATCATCTCTTTTTCGAACCATGCGAAATAACTTTTTTCCAAGCATATTTTTGGTCATCAAAGGTTGGATTTTCGGATTCAGCGGGTCGGAATACACCGAGAAACTCACCCATCGAAGTCCGATTCCGATTCTGAAAAAAAATATTTTCGATCATCTCTTTTTCGTACCGTGCAAAATAACTTTGTTCCAAGCATATTTTTGGTCATCAGAGGTTGGATTTTCGGATTCAGCGGGTCGAAATACACCTAGATACTCATCCATTGAAGTCCGATTTTGATTCTGAAAAAAAATATTTTCGATCATCTCTTTTTCGTACCATGCGAAATAACTTCTTTCCAGGTGTATTTTCGTGTAACAAAGGTTGGATTTTTGGATTCAGCGGGTCAAAATACACCTATAAACCCACCCATCAAAGTTCGATTTCGATTCTGGAGACAGATATTTTCGATCATCTCTTTTTCGTACCATGCGAAATAACTTTTTTCCAAGCATATTTTTGGTCATCAAAGCTCGGATTTTTGGATTCAGCGGGTCGGAATACACCCAGAAACTCGACCATCGAAGTCTGATTTTGATTCTGAAAAAAAATATTTTCGATCATCTCTTTTTCGTTTCATGCGGAATAACTCCTTTCCAGGTGTATTTTCGTGTAACAAAGGTTGGATTTTTGGATTCAGCGGGTCAAAATACACCTATGAAACCACCCATCAAAGTTCGATTTTGATTCTGGAGACAGATATTTTCGATCATCTCTTTTTCGTACCATGCGAAATAACTTTTTTCTCAGCATATTTTTGGTCATCAAATGTGGGATTTCCGGATCCAGCGGGTCGAAATACACCCAGAAACTCACCCATCAAAGTCTGATTCCGATTCTGGAAAAAAATATTTTCGATCATCTCTTTTTCGTACCATGCGAAATAACTTTTTTCCAAGCATATTTTTGGTCATCAGAGGTTGGATTTTCGGATTCGGCGGGTCGAAATACACCTAGGAACTCACCCATTAAAGTGCGATATTGATTCTGAAAAAGAAAATTTTCGATCATCTCTTTTTCGTACCATGCGAAATAACTTTTTTCCAAGCATATTTTTGGTCATCAATGCTTGGATTGTCGGATTCAGCGGATCGAAATACACCTATAAACCCACCCATCAAAGTTCGATTTCGATTCTGGAGACAGATATTTTCGATCATCTCTTTTTCGTACCATGCGAAATAACTTTTTTCCACGCATATTTTTGATCATCAAAGGTTGGATTTTCGGATTCAGCGGGTCGAAATACACCCAGAAACTCACCCATCGAAGTCTGATTCCGATTCTGAAAAAAAATATTTTCGATCATCTCTTTTTCGTACCATGCGGAATAACTTCTTTCCAGGTGTATTTTCGTGTAACAAAGGTTGGTTTTTTGATTCAGCGGGTCAAAGTACACCTATGAACCCACCCATCAAAGTTCGATTTTGATTCTGGAGACAGATATTTCCGATCATCTCTTTTTCGAACCATGCGAAATAACTTTTTTCCAAGCATATTTTTGGCCATCGAAGGTTGGATTTTCGAATTCAGCGGGTCAAAATACACCTAGGAACTCACCCATTAAAGTCCGATATTGATTCTGAAAAAAAAAATTTTCGATCATCTCTTTTTCGTACCATGCGAAATAACTTTTTTCCAAGCATATTTTTGGTCATCAGAGTTCGGATTTTCGGATTCAGCGGGTCGGAATACACCTAGAAGCTCACCCATCAAAGTCCGATTTTGATTCTGAAAAAAAATATTTTCGATCATCTCTTTTCCGTACCATGCGGAATAACTTCTTTCCAGGTGTATTTTCGTGTAACAAAGGTTGCATTTTTGGATTCAGCGGGTCGGAATACACCTATAAACCCACCCATCAAAGTTCGATTTCGATTCTGGAGACAGATATTTTCGATCATCTCTTTTTCGTACCATGCGAAATAACTTTTTTCCAAGCATATTTTTGGTCATCAAACTTCGGATTTTCGGATTCAGCGGGTCGGAATACACCTAGAAACTCACCCATCAAAGTCCGATTTTGATTCTGAAAAAAAATATTTTCGATCATCTCTTTTCCGTACCATGCGGAATAACTTCTTTCCAGGTGTATTTTCGTGTAACAAAGGTTGCATTTTTGGATTCAGCGGGTCGGAATACACCTATAAACCCACCCATCAAAGTTCGATTTCGATTCTGGAGACAGATATTTTCGATCATCTCTTTTTCGTACCATGCGAAATAACTTTTTCTCAAGCATATTTTTGGTCATCAAAGGTTGGATTTTCGGATTCAGCGGGTCGAAATACACCTAGAAACTCACCCATCGAAGTCCGATTTTGATTCTGAAAAAAAATATCTTCGATCATCTCTTTTTCGTACCATGCGGAATAACTTCGTTCCAGGTGTATTTTCGTGTAACAAATGTTGGATTTGTGGATTCAGCGGGTCAAAATACACCTATAAACCCACCCATCAAAGTTCGATTCCGATTTTGGAGACAGATATTTTCGATCATCTCTTTGTCGTACCATGCGAAATAACTTTTTCCCAAGCATATTTTTGGTCATCAGAGGTTGGATTTTCGGATTCAGTGGGTCGAAATACACCTAGAAACTCACCCATTAAAGTCCGATTTTGATTCTGAAAAAAAATATTTTCGATCATCTCTTTTTCGTACCATGCGAAATAACTTCTTTCCAGGTGTATTTTCGTGTAACAAAGGTTGGATTTTTATATTCATCGGGTCAAAATACACCTATAAACCCACCCATCAAAGTTTGATTTCGATTCTGGAGACAGATATTTTCGATCATCTCTTTTTCGTACCATGCGAAATAACTTTTTCCAAGCATATTTTTGGTCATCAGAGTTCGGATTTTCGGATTCAGCGGGTCGGAATACACCTAGAAGCTCACCCATCAAAGTCCGATTTTGATTCTGAAAAAAAATATTTTCGATCATCTCTTTTTCGTACCATGCGGAATAACTTCTTTCCAGGTGTATTTTCGTGTAACAAAGGTTGGATTTTTGGATTCAGCGGGTCAAAATACACCTATGAACCCACCCATCGAAGTTCGATTTTGATTCTGGAGACAGATATTTTCGATCATCTCTTTTTCGTACCATGCGAAATAACTTGTTTCTAAGCATATTTTTGGTCATCAAAGGTTGGATTTTCGGATTCAGCGGGTCGAAATACACCCAGAAACTCACCCATCAAAGTCTGATTCCGATTCTGACAAAAAATATTTTCGATCATCTCTTTTTCGTACCATGCGGAATAACTTCTTTCCAGGTGTATTTTCGTGTAACAAAGGTTGGTTTTTTTGATTCAGCGGGTCAAAGTACACCTATGAACCCACCCATCAAAGTTCGATTTTGATTCTGGAGACAGATATTTCCGATCATCTCTTTTTCGAACCATGCGAAATAACTTTTTTCCAAGCATATTTTTGGTCATCAAAGGTTGGATTTTCGGATTCAGCGGGTCGGAATACACCGAGAAACTCACCCATCGAAGTCCGATTCCGATTCTGAAAAAAAATATTTTCGATCATCTCTTTTTCGTACCGTGCAAAATAACTTTGTTCCAAGCATATTTTTGGTCATCAGAGGTTGGATTTTCGGATTCAGCGGGTCGAAATACACCTAGATACTCACCCATTGAAGTCCGATTTTGATTCTGAAAAAAAATATTTTCGATCATCTCTTTTTCGTACCATGCGAAATAACTTCTTTCCAGGTGTATTTTCGTGTAACAAAGGTTGGATTTTTGGATTCAGCGGGTCAAAATACACCTATAAACCCACCCATCAAAGTTCGATTTCGATTCTGGAGACAGATATTTTCGATCATCTCTTTTTCGTACCATGCGAAATAACTTTTTTCCAAGCATATTTTTGGTCATCAAAGCTCGGATTTTTGGATTCAGCGGGTCGGAATACACCCAGAAACTCGACCATCGAAGTCTGATTTTGATTCTGAAAAAAAATATTTTCGATCATCTCTTTTTCGTTTCATGCGGAATAACTTCTTTCCAGGTGTATTTTCGTGTAACAAAGGTTGGATTTTTGGATTCAGCGGGTCAAAATACACCTATGAAACCACCCATCAAAGTTCGATTTTGATTCTGGAGACAGATATTTTCGATCATCTCTTTTTCGTACCATGCGAAATAACTTTTTTCTCAGCATATTTTTGGTCATCAAATGTGGGATTTCCGGATCCAGCGGGTCGAAATACACCCAGAAACTCACCCATCAAAGTCTGATTCCGATTCTGGAAAAAAATATTTTCGATCATCTCTTTTTCGTACCATGCGAAATAACTTTTTTCCAAGCATATTTTTGGTCATCAGAGGTTGGATTTTCGGATTCGGCGGGTCGAAATACACCTAGGAACTCACCCATTAAAGTGCGATATTGATTCTGAAAAAGAAAATTTTCGATCATCTCTTTTTCGTACCATGCGAAATAACTTTTTTCCAAGCATATTTTTGGTCATCAATGCTTGGATTGTCGGATTCAGCGGATCGAAATACACCTATAAACCCACCCATCAAAGTTCGATTTCGATTCTGGAGACAGATATTTTCGATCATCTCTTTTTCGTACCATGCGAAATAACTTTTTTCCACGCATATTTTTGATCATCAAAGGTTGGATTTTCGGATTCAGCGGGTCGAAATACACCCAGAAACTCACCCATCGAAGTCTGATTCCGATTCTGAAAAAAAATATTTTCGATCATCTCTTTTTCGTACCATGCGGAATAACTTCTTTCCAGGTGTATTTTCGTGTAACAAAGGTTGGTTTTTTGATTCAGCGGGTCAAAGTACACCTATGAACCCACCCATCAAAGTTCGATTTTGATTCTGGAGACAGATATTTCCGATCATCTCTTTTTCGAACCATGCGAAATAACTTTTTTCCAAGCATATTTTTGGCCATCGAAGGTTGGATTTTCGAATTCAGCGGGTCAAAATACACCTAGGAACTCACCCATTAAAGTCCGATATTGATTCTGAAAAAAAAAATTTTCGATCATCTCTTTTTCGTACCATGCGAAATAACTTTTTTCCAAGCATATTTTTGGTCATCAGAGTTCGGATTTTCGGATTCAGCGGGTCGGAATACACCTAGAAGCTCACCCATCAAAGTCCGATTTTGATTCTGAAAAAAAATATTTTCGATCATCTCTTTTCCGTACCATGCGGAATAACTTCTTTCCAGGTGTATTTTCGTGTAACAAAGGTTGCATTTTTGGATTCAGCGGGTCGGAATACACCTATAAACCCACCCATCAAAGTTCGATTTCGATTCTGGAGACAGATATTTTCGATCATCTCTTTTTCGTACCATGCGAAATAACTTTTTTCCAAGCATATTTTTGGTCATCAAACTTCGGATTTTCGGATTCAGCGGGTCGGAATACACCTAGAAACTCACCCATCAAAGTCCGATTTTGATTCTGAAAAAAAATATTTTCGATCATCTCTTTTTCGTACCATGCGGAATAACTTCTTTCCAGGTGTATTTTCGTGTAACAAAGGGTGGATTTTTGGATTCAGCGGGTCAAAATACACCTATGAACCCACCCATCAAAGTTCGATTTTGATTCTGGAGACAGATATTTTCGATCATCTCTTTTTCGTACTATGCGAAATAACTTTTTCCCAAGCATATTTTTGGTCATCAGAGGTTGGATTTTCGGATTCAGTGGGTCGAAATACACCTAGAAACTCACCCATTAAAGTCCGATTTTGATTCTGGAAAAAAATATTTTCGATCATCTCTTTTTCGTACCATGCGAAATAACTTCTTTCCAGGTGTATTTTCGTGTAACAAAGGTTGGATTTTTGGATTCATCGGGTCAAAATACACCTATAAACCCACCCATCAACGTTTGATTTCGATTCTGGAGACAGATATTTTCATTCATCTCTTTTTCGTACCATGCGAAATAACTTTTTTCCAAGCATATTTTTGGTCATCAGAGTTCGGATTTTCGGATTCAGCGGGTTGGAATACACCTAGAAGCTCACCCATCAAAGTCCGATTTTGATTCTGAAAAAAAATATTTTCGATCATCTCTTTTTCGTACCATGCGGAATAACTTCTTTCCAGGTGTATTTTCGTGTAACAAAGGTTGGATTTTTGGATTCAGCGGGTCAAAATACACCTATGAACCCACCCATCGAAGTTCGATTTTGATTCTGGAGACAGATATTTTCGATCATCTCTTTTTCGAACCATGCGAAATAACTTTTTTCCAAGCATATTTTTGGTCATCACAGGTTGGATTTTCGGATTCAGCGGGTCGGAATACACCTAAAAACTCACCCATCAAAGTCCGATTCCGATTCTGAAAAAAAATATTTTCGATCACCTCTTTTTCGTACCGTGCGAAATAACTTTTTTCCAAGCATATTTATGGTCATCAGAGGTTGGATTCTCGGATTCAGCGGGTCAAAATACACCTAGAAACTCACCCATTGAAGTCCGATTTTGATTCGGAAAAAAAATATTTTCGATCATCTCTTTTTCGTACCATGCGAAATAACTTTTTTCCAAGCATATTGTTGGTCATCAAAGCTTGGATTGTCGGATTCAGCGGGTCGAAATACACCTATAAACCCACCCATCAAAGTTCGATTTCGATTCTGGAGACAGATATTTTCGATCATCTCTTTTTCGTACCATGCGAAATAACTTTTTTCCAAGCATATTTTTGGTCATCAAACTTCGGATTTTCGGATTCAGCGGATCGGAATACACCTAGAAACTCACCCATCAAAGTCCGATTTTGATTCTGAAAAAAAATATTTTCGATCATCTCTTTTTCGTACCATGCGGAATAACTTCTTTCCAGGTGTATTTTCGTGTAACAGGGGGTGGATTTTTGGATTCAGCGGGTCAAAATACACCTATGAACCCACCCATCAAAGTTCGATTTTGATTCTGGAGACAGATATTTTCGATCATCTCTTTTTCGTACCATGCGAAATAACTTTTTTCTAAGCATATTTTTGATCATCAAAGGTTGGATTTTCGGATTCAGCGGGTCGAAATACACCCAGAAACTCACCCTTCAAAGTCTGATTCCGATTCTGAAAAAAAATATTTTCGATCATCTCTTTTTCGTACCATGCGGAATAACTTCTGTTCAGGTGTATTTTCGTGTAACAAAGGTTGGTTTTTTGATTCAGCGGGTCAAAGTACACCTATGAACCCACCCATCAAAGTTCGATTTTGATTCTGGAGACAGATATTTCCGATCATCTCTTTTTCGAACCATGCGAAATAACTTTTTTCCAAGCATATTTTTGGTCATCAAAGGTCGGATTTTTGGATTCAGCGGGTCAAAATACACCTAGGAACTCACCCATTAAAGTCCGATTTTGATTCTGAAGAAAAAAATTTTCGATCATCTCTTTTTCGTACCATGCGAAATAACTTCGTTCCAGGTGTATTTTCGTGTAACAAAGGTTAGATTTTCGGATTCAGCGGGTCAAAATACACCTATGAACCCACCCATCAAAGTTCGATTTCGATTCTGGAGACAGATATTTTCGATCATCTCTTTTTCGTACCATGCGAAATAACTTCTTTCCAAGCATATTTTTGGTTATCAGAGGTTGGATTTTCGGATTCAGCGGGTCGAAATACACCTAGAACCTCACCCATTAAAGTCCCATTTTGATTCTGAAAAAAAATATTTTCGATCATCTCGTTTTCGTACCATGCGAAATAACTTCTTTCCAGGTGTATGTTCGTGTAACACAGGTTGGATTTTTGGATTCAGCGGGTCAAAATACACCTAAAAACCCACCCATCACAGTTCGATTTCGATTCTGGAGACAGATATTTTCGATCATCTCTTTTTCGTACCATGCGAAATAACTTTTTTCCAAGCATATTTTTGGTCATCAAAGGTTGGATTTTCGGATTCAGCGGGTCAAAATACGCCTAGAAACTCACTCATCAAAGTCCGATTTTGATTCTGAAAAAAAATATTTTCGATCATCTCTTTTTCGTACCATGCGAAATAACTTCTTTCCAAGCATATTTTTGGTCATAAGAGGTTGGATTTTTGGATTCAGCGGGTCGTAATACACCTAGAAACTCACCCATTAAAGTCTGATTTCGATCCCTCAACAAAATATTTTCGATCGTCTCTTTTTCGTACCATGCGAAATAACTTCTTTCCAGGTGTATGTTCGTGTAACAAAGGTTGGATTTTTGGATTCAGCGGGTCGGAATACACCTATAAACCCACCCATCAAAGTTCGATTTCGATTCTGGAGACAGATATTTTCGATCATCTCTTTTTCGTACCATGCGAAATAACTTTTTTCCAAGCATATTTTTGGTCATCAAAGGTTGGATTTTCGGATTCAGCGGGTCGAAATACACCTAGAAACTCACCCATCGAAGTCCGATTTTGATTCTGAAAAAAAATATTTTCGATCATCTCTTTTTCGGACAATGCGAAATAACTTCGTTCCAGGTGTATTTTCGTGTAACTAATGTTGGATTTGTGGATTCAGCGGGTCAAAATACACCTATAAACCCACCCATCAAAGTTCGATTCCGATTCTGGAGACAGATATTCTCGATCATCTCTTTGTCGTACCATGCGAAATAACTTTTTCCCAAGCATATTTTTGGTCATCAGAGGTTGGATTTTCGGATTCAGTGGGTCGAAATACACCTAGAAACTCACCCATTAAAGTCCGATTTTGATTCTGAAAAAAAATATTTTCGATCATCTCTTTTTCGTACCATGCGGAATAACTTCTTTTCAGGTGTATTTTCGTGTAACAAAGGTTGGTTTTTTGATTCAGCGGGTCAAAGTACACCTATGAACCCACCCATCAAAGTTCGATTTTGATTCTGGAGACAGATATTTCCGATCATCTCTTTTTCGAACCATGCGAAATAACTTTTTTCCAAGCATATTTTTGGTCATCAAAGGTCGGATTTTTGGATTCAGCGGGTCAAAATACACCTAGGAACTCACCCATTAAAGTCCGATTTTGATTCTGAAGAAAAAAATTTTCGATCATCTCTTTTTCGTACCATGCGAAATAACTTCGTTCCAGGTGTATTTTCGTGTAACAAAGGTTAGATTTTCGGATTCAGCGGGTCAAAATACACCTATGAACCCACCCATCAAAGTTCGATTTCGATTCTGGAGACAGATATTTTCGATCATCTCTTTTTCGTACCATGCGAAATAACTTCTTTCCAAGCATATTTTTGGTTATCAGAGGTTGGATTTTCGGATTCAGCGGGTCGAAATACACCTAGAACCTCACCCATTAAAGTCCCATTTTGATTCTGAAAAAAAATATTTTCGATCATCTCGTTTTCGTACCATGCGAAATAACTTCTTTGCAGGTGTATTTTCGTGTAACACAGGTTGGATTTTTGGATTCAGCGGGTCAAAATACACCTAAAAACCCACCCATCAAAGTTCGATTTCGATTCTGGAGACAGATATTTTCGATCATCTCTTTTTCGTACCATGCGAAATAACTTTTTTCCAAGCATATTTTTGGTCATCAAAGGTTGGATTTTCGGATTCAGCGGGTCGAAATACGCCTAGAAACTCACTCATCAAAGTCCGATTTTGATTCTGAAAAAAAATATTTTCGATCATCTCTTTTTCGTACCATGCGAAATAACTTCTTTCCAAGCATATTTTTGGTCATAAGAGGTTGGATTTTTGGATTCAGCGGGTCGTAATACACCTAGAAACTCACCCATTAAAGTCTGATTTCGATCCCTCAACAAAATATTTTCGATCGTCTCTTTTTCGTACCATGCGAAATAACTTCTTTCCAGGTGTATTTTAGTGTAACAAAGGTTGGATTTTTGGATTCAGCGGGTCGAAATACACCTATAAACCCACCCATCAAAGTTCGATTTCGATTCTGGAGACAGATATTTTCGATCATCTCTTTTTCGTACCATGCGAAATAACTTTTTTCCAAGCATATTTTTGGTCATCAAAGGTTGGATTTTCGGATTCAGCGGGTCGAAATACACCTAGAAACTCACCCATCGAAGTCCGATTTTGATTCTGAAAAAAAATATTTTCGATCATCTCTTTTTCGGACAATGCGAAATAACTTCGTTCCAGGTGTATTTTCGTGTAACTAATGTTGGATTTGTGGATTCAGCGGGTCAAAATACACCTATAAACCCACCCATCAAAGTTCGATTCCGATTCTGGAGACAGATATTCTCGATCATCTCTTTGTCGTACCATGCGAAATAACTTTTTCCCAAGCATATTTTTGGTCATCAGAGGTTGGATTTTCGGATTCAGTGGGTCGAAATACACCTAGAAACTCACCCATTAAAGTCCGATTTTGATTCTGAAAAAAAATATTTTCGATCATCTCTTTTTCGTACCATGCGGAATAACTTCTTTTCAGGTGTATTTTCGTGTAACAAAGGTTGGTTTTTTGATTCAGCGGGTCAAAGTACACCTATGAACCCACCCATCAAAGTTCGATTTTGATTCTGGAGACAGATATTTCCGATCATCTCTTTTTCGAACCATGCGAAATAACTTTTTTCCAAGCATATTTTTGGTCATCAAAGGTCGGATTTTTGGATTCAGCGGGTCAAAATACACCTAGGAACTCACCCATTAAAGTCCGATTTTGATTCTGAAGAAAAAAATTTTCGATCATCTCTTTTTCGTACCATGCGAAATAACTTCGTTCCAGGTGTATTTTCGTGTAACAAAGGTTAGATTTTCGGATTCAGCGGGTCAAAATACACCTATGAACCCACCCATCAAAGTTCGATTTCGATTCTGGAGACAGATATTTTCGATCATCTCTTTTTCGTACCATGCGAAATAACTTCTTTCCAAGCATATTTTTGGTTATCAGAGGTTGGATTTTCGGATTCAGCGGGTCGAAATACACCTAGAACCTCACCCATTAAAGTCCCATTTTGATTCTGAAAAAAAATATTTTCGATCATCTCGTTTTCGTACCATGCGAAATAACTTCTTTGCAGGTGTATTTTCGTGTAACACAGGTTGGATTTTTGGATTCAGCGGGTCAAAATACACCTAAAAACCCACCCATCAAAGTTCGATTTCGATTCTGGAGACAGATATTTTCGATCATCTCTTTTTCGTACCATGCGAAATAACTTTTTTCCAAGCATATTTTTGGTCATCAAAGGTTGGATTTTCGGATTCAGCGGGTCGAAATACGCCTAGAAACTCACTCATCAAAGTCCGATTTTGATTCTGAAAAAAAATATTTTCGATCATCTCTTTTTCGTACCATGCGAAATAACTTCTTTCCAAGCATATTTTTGGTCATAAGAGGTTGGATTTTTGGATTCAGCGGGTCGTAATACACCTAGAAACTCACCCATTAAAGTCTGATTTCGATCCCTCAACAAAATATTTTCGATCGTCTCTTTTTCGTACCATGCGAAATAACTTCTTTCCAGGTGTATTTTAGTGTAACAAAGGTTGGATTTTTGGATTCAGCGGGTCGAAATACACCTATAAACCCACCCATCAAAGTTCGATTTCGATTCTGGAGACAGATATTTTCGATCATCTCTTTTTCGTACCATGCGAAATAACTTTTTTCCAAGCATATTTTTGGTCATCAAAGGTTGGATTTTCGGATTCAGCGGGTCGAAATACACCTAGAAACTCACCCATCGAAGTCCGATTTTGATTCTGAAAAAAAATATTTTCGATCATCTCTTTTTCGGACAATGCGAAATAACTTCGTTCCAGGTGTATTTTCGTGTAACTAATGCTGGATTTGTGGATTCAGCGGGTCAAAATACACCTATAAACCCACCCATCAAAGTTCGATTCCGATTCTGGAGACAGATATTTTCGATCATCTCTTTGTCGTACCATGCGAAATAACTTTTTCCCAAGCATATTTTTGGTCATCAGAGGTTGGATTTTCGGATTCAGTGGGTCGAAATACACCTAGAAACTCACCCATTAAAGTCCGATTTTGATTCTGAAAAAGAATATTTTCGATCATCTCTTTTTCGTACCATGCGAAATAACTTCTCTCCAGGTGTATTTTCGTGTAACAAAGGTTGGATTTTTGGATTCATCGGGTCGAAATACACCTATAAACCCACCCATCAAAGTTTGATTTCGATTCTGGAGACAGATATTTTCGATCATCTCTTTTTCGTACAATGCGAAATAACTTTTTTCCAAGCATATTTTTGGTCATCAGAGTTCGGATTTTCGGATTCAGCGGGTCGGAATACACCTAGGAGCTCACCCATCAAAGTCCGATTTTGATTCTGAAAAAAAATATTTTCGATCATCTCTTTTTCGTACCATGCGGAATAACTTCTTTCCAGGTGTATTTTCGTGTAACAAAGGTTGGATTTTTGGATTCAGCGGGTCGGAATACACCTATAAACCCACCCATCAAAGTTCGATTTCGATTCTGGAGACAGATATTTTCGATCATCTCTTTTTCGTACCATGCGAAATAACTTTTTCCCAAGCATATTTTTGGTCATCAAAGGTTGGATTTTCGGATTCAGCGGGTCGAAATACACCTAGAAACTCACCCATCGAAGTCCGATTTTGATTCTGAAAAAAAATATCTTCGATCATCTCTTTTTCGTACCATGCGGAATAACTTCGTTCCAGGTGTATTTTCGTGTAACAAATGTTGGATTTGTGGATTCAGCGGGTCAAAATACACCTATAAACCCACCCATCAAAGTTCGATTCCGATTCTGGAGACAGATATTTCCGATCATCTCTTTTTCGAACCATGCGAAATAACTTTTTTCCAAGCATATTTTTGGTCATCGAAGGTTGGATTTTCGGATTCAGCGGGTCAAAATACACCTAGGAACTCACCCATTAAAGTCCGATATTGATTCTGAAAAAAAAAATTTTCGATCATCTCTTTTTCGTACCATGCGAAATAACTTTGTTCCAAGCATATTTTTGGTCATCAGAGTTCGGATTTTCGGATTCAGCGGGTCGGAATACACCTAGAAGCTCACCCATCAAAGTCCGATTTTGATTCTGAAAAAAAATATTTTCGATCATCTCTTTTCCGTACCATGCGGAATAACTTCTTTCCAGGTGTATTTTCGTGTAACAAAGGTTGCATTTTTGGATTCAGCGGGTCGGAATACACCTATAAACCCACCCATCAAAGTTCGATTCCGATTCTGGAGACAGATTTTTTCGATCATCTCTTTGTCGTACCATGCGAAATAACTTTTTTCCAAGCATATTTTTGGTCATCAAAGGTTGGATTTTCGGATTCAGCGGGTCGAAATACACCTAGAAACTCACCCATCGAAGTCCGATTTTGATTCTGAAAAAAAATATTTTCGATCATCTCTTTTTCGTACCATGCGAAATAACTTCGTTCCAGGTGTATTTTCGTGTAACAAATGTTGGATTTGTGGATTCAGCGGTTCAAAATACACCTATAAACCCACCCATCAAAGTTCGATTCCGATTCTGGAGACAGATTTTTTCGATCATCTCTTTGTCGTACCATGCGAAATAACTTTTTCCCAAGCATATTTTTGGTCATCAGAGGTTGGATTTTCGGATTCAGTGGGTCGAAATACACCTAGAATATCACCCATTAAAGTCCGATTTTGATTCTGAAAAAAAATATTTTCGATCATCTCTTTTTCGTACCATGCGAAATAACTTCTTTCCAGGTGTATTTTCATGTAACAAAGGTTGGATTTTTGGATTCATCGGGTCAAAATACACCTATAAACCCACCCATCAAAGTTTGATTCCGATTCTGGAGACAGATATTTTCGATCATCTCTTTTTCGTACCATGCGAAATAACTTTTTTCCAAGCATATTTTTGGTCATCAGAGTTCGGATTTCCGGATTCAGCGGGTTGGAATACACCTAGAAGCTCACCCATCAAAGTCCGATTTTGATTCTGAAAAAAAATATTTTCGATCATCTCTTTTTCGTACCATGCGGAATAACTTCTTTCCAGGTGTATTTTCGTGTAACAAAGGTTGGATTTTTGGATTCAGCGGGTCAAAATACAGCTATGAACCCACACATCAAAGTTCGATTCTGATTCTGGAGACAGATATTTTCGATCATCTCTTTTTCGTACCATGCGAAATAACTTTTTTCTAAGCATATTTTTGGTCATCAAAGGTTGGATTTTCGGATTCAGCGGGTCGGAATACACCTAGAAACTCACCCATCAAAGTCCGATTCCGATTCTGAAAAAAAATATTTTCGATCATCTCTTTTTCGTACCGTGCGAAATAACTTTTTTCCAAGCATATTTTTGGTCATCAGAGGTTGGATTTTCGGATTCAGCGGGTCGAAATACACCTAGATACTCACCCATTGAAGTCCGACTTTGATTCTGAAAAAAAATATTTTCGATCATCTCTTTTTCGTACCATGCGAAATAACTTCTTTCCAGGTGTATTTTCGTGTAACAAAGGTTGGATTTTTGGATTCATCGGGTCAAAATACACCTATAAACCCACCCATCAAAGTTTGATTTCGATTCTGGAGACAGATATTTTCATTCATCTCTTTTTCGTACCATGCGAAATAACTTTTTTCCAAGCATATTTTTGGTCATCAGAGTTCGGATTTTCGGATTCAGCGGGTTGGAATACACCTAGAAGCTCACCCATCAAAGTCCGATTTTGATTCTGAAAAAAAATATTTTCGATCATCTCTTTTTCGTACCATGCGGAATAACTTCTTTCCAGGTGTATTTTCGTGTAACAAAGGTTGGATTTTTGGATTCAGCGGGTCAAAATACACCTATGAACCCACCCATCGAAGTTCGATTTTGATTCTGGAGACAGATATTTTCGATCATCTCTTTTTCGAACCATGCGAAATAACTTTTTTCCAAGCATATTTTTGGTCATCACAGGTTGGATTTTCGGATTCAGCGGGTCGGAATACACCTAAAAACTCACCCATCAAAGTCCGATTCCGATTCTGAAAAAAAATATTTTCGATCACCTCTTTTTCGTACCGTGCGAAATAACTTTTTTCCAAGCATATTTATGGTCATCAGAGGTTGGATTCTCGGATTCAGCGGGTCAAAATACACCTAGAAACTCACCCATTGAAGTCCGATTTTGATTCGGAAAAAAAATATTTTCGATCATCTCTTTTTCGTACCATGCGAAATAACTTTTTTCCAAGCATATTTTTGGTCATCAAAGCTTGGATTGTCGGATTCAGCGGGTCGAAATACACCTATAAACCCACCCATCAAAGTTCGATTTCGATTCTGGAGACAGATATTTTCGATCATCTCTTTTTCGTACCATGCGAAATAACTTTTTTCCAAGCATATTTTTGGTCATCAAACTTCGGATTTTCGGATTCAGCGGATCGGAATACACCTAGAAACTCACCCATCAAAGTCCGATTTTGATTCTGAAAAAAAATATTTTCGATCATCTCTTTTTCGTACCATGCGGAATAACTTCTATCCAGGTGTATTTTCGTGTAACAGGGGGTGGATTTTTGGATTCAGCGGGTCAAAATACACCTATGAACCCACCCATCAAAGTTCGATTTTGATTCTGGAGACAGATATTTTCGATCATCTCTTTTTCGTACCATGCGAAATAACTTTTTTCTAAGCATATTTTTGATCATCAAAGGTTGGATTTTCGGATTCAGCGGGTCGAAATACACCCAGAAACTCACCCTTCAAAGTCTGATTCCGATTCTGAAAAAAATTATTTTCGATCATCTCTTTTTCGTACCATGCGGAATAACTTCTTTTCAGGTGTATTTTCGTGTAACAAAGGTTGGTTTTTTGATTCAGCGGGTCAAAGTACACCTATGAACCCACCCATCAAAGTTCGATTTTGATTCTGGAGACAGATATTTCCGATCATCTCTTTTTCGAACCATGCGAAATAACTTTTTTCCAAGCATATTTTTGGTCATCAAAGGTCGGATTTTTGGATTCAGCGGGTCAAAATACACCTAGGAACTCACCCATTAAAGTCCGATTTTGATTCTGAAGAAAAAAATTTTCGATCATCTCTTTTTCGTACCATGCGAAATAACTTCGTTCCAGGTGTATTTTCGTGTAACAAAGGTTAGATTTTCGGATTCAGCGGGTCAAAATACACCTATGAACCCACCCATCAAAGTTCGATTTCGATTCTGGAGACAGATATTTTCGATCATCTCTTTTTCGTACCATGCGAAATAACTTCTTTCCAAGCATATTTTTGGTTATCAGAGGTTGGATTTTCGGATTCAGCGGGTCGAAATACACCTAGAACCTCACCCATTAAAGTCCCATTTTGATTCTGAAAAAAAATATTTTCGATCATCTCGTTTTCGTACCATGCGAAATAACTTCTTTGCAGGTGTATTTTCGTGTAACACAGGTTGGATTTTTGGATTCAGCGGGTCAAAATACACCTAAAAACCCACCCATCACAGTTCGATTTCGATTCTGGAGACAGATATTTTCGATCATCTCTTTTTCGTACCATGCGAAATAACTTTTTTCCAAGCATATTTTTGGTCATCAAAGGTTGGATTTTCGGATTCAGCGGGTCGAAATACGCCTAGAAACTCACTCATCAAAGTCCGATTTTGATTCTGAAAAAAAATATTTTCGATCATCTCTTTTTCGTACCATGCGAAATAACTTCTTTCCAAGCATATTTTTGGTCATAAGAGGTTGGATTTTTGGATTCAGCGGGTCGTAATACACCTAGAAACTCACCCATTAAAGTCTGATTTCGATCCCTCAACAAAATATTTTCGATCGTCTCTTTTTCGTACCATGCGAAATAACTTCTTTCCAGGTGCATGTTCGTGTAACAAAGGTTGGATTTTTGGATTCAGCGGGTCGGAATACACCTATAAACCCACCCATCAAAGTTCGATTTCGATTCTGGAGACAGATATTTTCGATCATCTCTTTTTCGTACCATGCGAAATAACTTTTTTCCAAGCATATTTTTGGTCATCAAAGGTTGGATTTTCGGATTCAGCGGGTCGAAATACACCTAGAAACTCACCCATCGAAGTCCGATTTTGATTCTGAAAAAAAATATTTTCGATCATCTCTTTTTCGGACAATGCGAAATAACTTCGTTCCAGGTGTATTTTCGTGTAACTAATGTTGGATTTGTGGATTCAGCGGGTCAAAATACACCTATAAACCCACCCATCAAAGTTCGATTCCGATTCTGGAGACAGATATTCTCGATCATCTCTTTGTCGTACCATGCGAAATAACTTTTTCCCAAGCATATTTTTGGTCATCAGAGGTTGGATTTTCGGATTCAGTGGGTCGAGATACACCTAGAAACTCACCCATTAAAGTCCGATTTTGATTCTGAAAAAAAATATTTTCGATCATCTCTTTTTCGTACCATGCGGAATAACTTCTTTTCAGGTGTATTTTCGTGTAACAAAGGTTGGTTTTTTGATTCAGCGGGTCAAAGTACACCTATGAACCCACCCATCAAAGTTCGATTTTGATTCTGGAGACAGATATTTCCGATCATCTCTTTTTCGAACCATGCGAAATAACTTTTTTCCAAGCATATTTTTGGTCATCAGAGGTCGGATTTTTGGATTCAGCGGGTCAAAATACACCTAGGAACTCACCCATTAAAGTCCGATTTTGATTCTGAAGAAAAAAATTTTCGATCATCTCTTTTTCGTACCATGCGAAATAACTTCGTTCCAGGTGTATTTTCGTGTAACAAAGGTTAGATTTTCGGATTCAGCGGGTCAAAATACACCTATGAACCCACCCATCAAAGTTCGATTTCGATTCTGGAGACAGATATTTTCGATCATCTCTTTTTCGTACCATGCGAAATAACTTCTTTCCAAGCATATTTTTGGTTATCAGAGGTTGGATTTTCGGATTCAGCGGGTCGAAATACACCTAGAACCTCACCCATTAAAGTCCCATTTTGATTCTGAAAAAAAATATTTTCGATCATCTGGTTTTCGTACCATGCGAAATAACTTCTTTGCAGGTGTATTTTCGTGTAACACAGGTTGGATTTTTGGATTCAGCGGGTCAAAATACACCTAAAAACCCACCCATCAAAGTTCGATTTCGATTCTGGAGACAGATATTTTCGATCATCTCTTTTTCGTACCATGCGAAATAACTTTTTTCCAAGCATATTTTTGGTCATCAAAGGTTGGATTTTCGGATTCAGCGGGTCGAAATACGCCTAGAAACTCACTCATCAAAGTCCGATTTTGATTCTGAAAAAAAATATTTTCGATCATCTCTTTTTCGTACCATGCGAAATAACTTTTTTCCAAGCATATTTTTGGTCATCAAAGGTTGGATTTTCGGATTCAGCGGGTCGAAATACACCTAGAAACTCACCCATCGAAGTCCGATTTTGATTCTGAAAAAAAATATTTTCGATCATCTCTTTTTCGGACAATGCGAAATAACTTCGTTCCAGGTGTATTTTCGTGTAACTAATGTTGGATTTGTGGATTCAGCGGGTCAAAATACACCTATAAACCCACCCATCAAAGTTCGATTCCGATTCTGGAGACAGATATTTTCGATCATCTCTTTGTCGTACCATGCGAAATAACTTTTTCCCAAGCATATTTTTGGTCATAAGAGGTTGGATTTTCGGATTCAGTGGGTCGAAATACACCTAGAAACTCACCCATTAAAGTCCGATTTTGATTCTGAAAAAAAATATTTTCGATCATCTCTTTTTCGTACCATGCGAAATAACTTCTCTCCAGGTGTATTTTCGTGTAACAAAGGTTGGATTTTTGGATTCATCGGGTCAAAATACACCTATAAACCCACCCATCAAAGTTTGATTTCGATTCTGGAGACAGATATTTTCGATCATCTCTTTTTCGTACAATGCGAAATAACTTTTTCCCAAGCATATTTTTGGTCATCAGAGTTCGGATTTTCGGATTCAGCGGGTCGGAATACACCTAGAAGCTCACCCATCAAAGTCCGATTTTGATTCTGAAAAAAAATATTTTCGATCATCTCTTTTTCGTACCATGCGGAATAACTTCTTTCCAGGTGTATTTTCGTGTAACAAAGGTTGGATTTTTGGATTCAGCGGGTCGGAATACACCTATAAACCCACCCATCAAAGTTCGATTTCGATTCTGGAGACAGATATTTTCGATCATCTCTTTTTCGTACCATGCGAAATAACTTTTTCCCAAGCATATTTTTGGTCATCAAAGGTTGGATTTTCGGATTCAGCGGGTCGAAATACACCTAGAAACTCACCCATCGAAGTCCGATTTTGATTCTGAAAAAAAATATCTTCGATCATCTCTTTTTCGTACCATGCGAAATAACTTCTTTCCAAGCATATTTTTGGTCATAAGAGGTTGGATTTTTGGATTCAGCGGGTCGTAATACACCTAGAAACTCACCCATCAAAGTCCGATTTTGATTCTGGAAAAAAATATTTCCGATCATCTCTTTTTCGTACCATGCGAAATAACTTTTTTCCAATCATATTTTTGGTCATCAGAGGTTGGATTTTCGGATTCAGCGGGTCGAAATGCACCTAGAAACTCACCCATGAAAGTCCGATTTTGATTCTGAAAAAAAGTATTTTCGATCATCTCTTTTTCGGACCATGCGAAATAACTTCTTTCCAGGTGTATTTTCGTGTAACAGAAGTAGGATTTTTGGATTCAGCGGGTCAAAATACACCTATGAACCCACCCATCAAAGTTCGATTTCGATTCTGGAGACAAATATTTTCGATCATCTCTTTTTCGTACCATGCGGAATAACTTTTTCCCAAGCATATTTTTGGTCATCAGAGGTTGGATTTTCGGATTCAGTGGGTCGAGATACACCTAGAAACTCACCCATTAAAGTCCGATTTTGATTCTGAAAAAAAATATTTTCGATCATCTCTTTTTCGTACCATGCGGAATAACTTCTTTTCAGGTGTATTTTCGTGTAACAAAGGTTGGTTTTTTGATTCAGCGGGTCAAAGTACACCTATGAACCCACCCATCAAAGTTCGATTTTGATTCTGGAGACAGATATTTCCGATCATCTCTTTTTCGAACCATGCGAAATAACTTTTTTCCAAGCATATTTTTGGTCATCAGAGGTCGGATTTTTGGATTCAGCGGGTCAAAATACACCTAGGAACTCACCCATTAAAGTCCGATTTTGATTCTGAAGAAAAAAATTTTCGATCATCTCTTTTTCGTACCATGCGAAATAACTTCGTTCCAGGTGTATTTTCGTGTAACAAAGGTTAGATTTTCGGATTCAGCGGGTCAAAATACACCTATGAACCCACCCATCAAAGTTCGATTTCGATTCTGGAGACAGATATTTTCGATCATCTCTTTTTCGTACCATGCGAAATAACTTCTTTCCAAGCATATTTTTGGTTATCAGAGGTTGGATTTTCGGATTCAGCGGGTCGAAATACACCTAGAACCTCACCCATTAAAGTCCCATTTTGATTCTGAAAAAAAATATTTTCGATCATCTGGTTTTCGTACCATGCGAAATAACTTCTTTGCAGGTGTATTTTCGTGTAACACAGGTTGGATTTTTGGATTCAGCGGGTCAAAATACACCTAAAAACCCACCCATCAAAGTTCGATTTCGATTCTGGAGACAGATATTTTCGATCATCTCTTTTTCGTACCATGCGAAATAACTTTTTTCCAAGCATATTTTTGGTCATCAAAGGTTGGATTTTCGGATTCAGCGGGTCGAAATACGCCTAGAAACTCACTCATCAAAGTCCGATTTTGATTCTGAAAAAAAATATTTTCGATCATCTCTTTTTCGTACCATGCGAAATAACTTTTTTCCAAGCATATTTTTGGTCATCAAAGGTTGGATTTTCGGATTCAGCGGGTCGAAATACACCTAGAAACTCACCCATCGAAGTCCGATTTTGATTCTGAAAAAAAATATTTTCGATCATCTCTTTTTCGGACAATGCGAAATAACTTCGTTCCAGGTGTATTTTCGTGTAACTAATGTTGGATTTGTGGATTCAGCGGGTCAAAATACACCTATAAACCCACCCATCAAAGTTCGATTCCGATTCTGGAGACAGATATTTTCGATCATCTCTTTGTCGTACCATGCGAAATAACTTTTTCCCAAGCATATTTTTGGTCATAAGAGGTTGGATTTTCGGATTCAGTGGGTCGAAATACACCTAGAAACTCACCCATTAAAGTCCGATTTTGATTCTGAAAAAAAATATTTTCGATCATCTCTTTTTCGTACCATGCGAAATAACTTCTCTCCAGGTGTATTTTCGTGTAACAAAGGTTGGATTTTTGGATTCATCGGGTCAAAATACACCTATAAACCCACCCATCAAAGTTTGATTTCGATTCTGGAGACAGATATTTTCGATCATCTCTTTTTCGTACAATGCGAAATAACTTTTTCCCAAGCATATTTTTGGTCATCAGAGTTCGGATTTTCGGATTCAGCGGGTCGGAATACACCTAGAAGCTCACCCATCAAAGTCCGATTTTGATTCTGAAAAAAAATATTTTCGATCATCTCTTTTTCGTACCATGCGGAATAACTTCTTTCCAGGTGTATTTTCGTGTAACAAAGGTTGGATTTTTGGATTCAGCGGGTCGGAATACACCTATAAACCCACCCATCAAAGTTCGATTTCGATTCTGGAGACAGATATTTTCGATCATCTCTTTTTCGTACCATGCGAAATAACTTTTTCCCAAGCATATTTTTGGTCATCAAAGGTTGGATTTTCGGATTCAGCGGGTCGAAATACACCTAGAAACTCACCCATCGAAGTCCGATTTTGATTCTGAAAAAAAATATCTTCGATCATCTCTTTTTCGTACCATGCGAAATAACTTCTTTCCAAGCATATTTTTGGTCATAAGAGGTTGGATTTTTGGATTCAGCGGGTCGTAATACACCTAGAAACTCACCCATCAAAGTCCGATTTTGATTCTGGAAAAAAATATTTCCGATCATCTCTTTTTCGTACCATGCGAAATAACTTTTTTCCAATCATATTTTTGGTCATCAGAGGTTGGATTTTCGGATTCAGCGGGTCGAAATGCACCTAGAAACTCACCCATGAAAGTCCGATTTTGATTCTGAAAAAAAGTATTTTCGATCATCTCTTTTTCGGACCATGCGAAATAACTTCTTTCCAGGTGTATTTTCGTGTAACAGAAGTAGGATTTTTGGATTCAGCGGGTCAAAATACACCTATGAACCCACCCATCAAAGTTCGATTTCGATTCTGGAGACAAATATTTTCGATCATCTCTTTTTCGTACCATGCGGAATAACTTGTTTCCAAGCATATTTTTGGTCATCAAAGGTTGGATTTTCGGATTCAGCGGGTCGAAATACACCTAGAAACTCACCCATCAAAGTCCGATTTTGATTCTGAAAAAAAATATTTTCGATCATCTCTTTTTCGTACCATGCGAAATAACTTTTTTCCAAGCATATTTTTGGTCATCAAAGTTTGGATTTTCAGATTCAGCGGGTCGAAATACACCTAGAAACTCACCCATCAAAGTCCGATTTCGATTCTGGAAAAAAATATTTTCGATCATCTCTTTTTCGTACCATGCGAAATAACTTTTTTCCAAGCATGTTTTTGGTCATCAAAGCTGGAATTCTCGGATTCAGCGGGTCGAAATACACCTAGAAACTCACCCATCAAAGTCCGATTTCGATTCTGGACAAAAATATTTTCGATCATCTCTTTTTCGGACCATACGGAATAACTTTTTTCCAAGCATATTTTTGGTCATCAAAGTTTGGATTTTCGGTTTCAGCGGGTGGGAATACACGTAGAAACTCACCCATTAAAGTCCGATTTTGATTCTGAAAAAAAATAGTTTCGATCATCTCTTTTTCGTACCATGCGGAATAACTTCTTTCCAGGTGTATTTTCGTGTAACGAAGGTTGGATTTTTGGATTCAGCGGGTCAAAATACATCTATGAACCCACCCATCAAAGTTCGACTTCGATTCTGGAGAAAGATATTTGCGATCATCTCTTTTTCGTACCATGCGAAATAACTTTTTTCCAAGCATATTTTTGGTCATCGAAGCTTGGATTCTCGGATTCAGCGGGTCAAAATACACCTATAAACCCACCCATCAAAGTTCGATTTCAATTCTGGAGACAGATATTTTCGATCATCTCTTTTTCGTACCATGCGAATTAACTTATTTCCAAGCATATTTTTGGTCATCAAAGTTTGGATTTTCAGATTCAGCGGGTCGAAATACACCTAGAAACTCACCCATCAAAGTCCGATTTCGATTCTGAAAAAAAATATTTTCGATCATCTCTTTTTCGTACCATGCGACATAACTTTTTTCCAAGCATATTTTTGGTCATCAAAGCTTGGATTGTCGGATTCAGCGGGTCGGAATACACCTATAAACCCACCCATCAAAGTTCGATTTTGATTCTGGAGACAGATATTTTCGATCATCTCTTTTTCGTACCATGCGAAATAACATTTTTCTCAGCATATTTTTGGGCATCAAAGGTTGGATTTTCGGATTCAGCGGGTCGAAATACACCCAGAAACTCACCCATCAAAGTCCGATTCCGATTCTGAGAAAAAATATTTTCGATCATCTCTTTTTCGTACCATGCGGAATAACTTCTTTCCAGGTGTATTTTCGTGTAACGAAGGTTGGATTTTTGGATTCAGCGGGTCAAAATACACCTACGAACCCACCCATCAAAGTTCGACTACGATTCTGGAGAAAGATATTTGCGATCATCTCTTTTTCGTACCATGCGAAATAACTTTTTTCCAAGCATATTTTTGGTCATCGAAGCTTGGACTCTCGGATTCAGCGGGTCAAAATACACCTATAAACCCACCCATCAAAGTTCGATTTCAATTCTGGAGACAGATATTTTCGATCATCTCTTTTTCGTACCATGCGAATTAACTTATTTCCAAGCATATTTTTGGTCATCAAAGTTTGGATTTTCAGATTCAGCGGGTCGAAATACACCTAGAAACTCACCCATCAAAGTCCGATTTCGATTCTGAAAAAAAATATTTTCGATCATCTCTTTTTCGTACCATGCGAAATAACTTTTTTCCAAGCATATTTTTGGTCATCAAAGCTTGGATTGTCGGATTCAGCGGGTCGGAATACACCTATAAACCCACCCATCAAAGTTCGATTTCGATTCTGGAGACAGATATTTTCGTTCATCTCTTTTTCGTACCATGCGAAATAACTTTTTTCCAAGCATATTTTTGGTCATCAAAGGTTCGATTTTCGGATTCAGCGGGTCGAAATACACCTAGAAACTCACCCATCGAAGTCCGATTTCGATTCTGGACAAAAATATTTTCGATCATCTCTTTTTCGGACCATGCGGAATAACTTTTTTCCAAGCATATTTTTGGTCATCAAAGTTTGGATTTTCGGATTCAGCGGGTGGGAATACACGTAGAAACTCACCCATTAAAGTCCGATTTTGATTCTGAAAAAAAATATTTTCGATCAACTCTTTTTCGTACCATGCGAAATAACTTTTTTCCAAGCATATTTTTGGTCATCAAAGGTTGGATTTTCGGATTCAGCGGGTCGAAATACACCTAGAAACTCACCCATCGAAGTCCGATTTTGATTCTGAAAAAAAATATTTTCGATCATCTCTTTTTCGTACCGTGCGAAATAACTTTTTTCCAATCATATTTTTGGTCATCAGAGGTTGGATTTCCGGATTCAGCGGGTCAAAATACACCTATATACCCACCCATTAAAGTTCGATTTCGATTCTGGAGACAGATATTTTCGATCATCTCTTTTTCGTACCATGCGAAATAACTTTTTTCCAAGCATATTTTTCGTCATCAAAGTTTGGATTTTCGGATTCAGCGGGTCGAAATACACCTAGAAACTCACCCATCAAAGTCCGATTTTGATTCTGAAAAAAAATATTTTCGATCATCTCTTTTTCGTACAATGCGAAATAACTTCTTTCCAGGTGTATTTTTGTGTAACAGAGGTTGGATTTTTGGATCCAGCGGGTCAAAATACACCTATGAACCCACCCATCAAAGTTCGATTTCGATTCTGGAGAATGATATTTCCGATCATCTCTTTTTCGTACCATGCGAAATAACTTCTTTCCAAGCATTTTTTTGGTCATCAAAGCTCGGATTCTCGGATTCAGCGGGTCAAAATACACCTATGAACCCACCCATTAAAGTTCGATTTTGATTCTGGAGACAGATATTTTCGATCATCTCTTTTTCGTACCATGCGAAATAACTTTTTTCCAAGCATATTTTTGGTCATCAAAGTTTGGATTTCCGAATTCAGCGGGTCGAAATACACCTAGAAACTCACCCATCACAGTCCGATTTTGATTCTGAAAAAAAATATTTTCGATCATCTCTTTTTCGTACCATGCGAAATAACTTTTTTCCAAGCATATTTTTGGTCATCAGAGGTTGGATTTTCGGATTCAGCGGGTCGAAATACACCTAGAAACTTACCCATCAAAGTCCGATTCCGATTCTGGAAAAAAATATTTTCGATCATCTCTTTTTTGTACCATGCGAAATAACTTTTTTCCAAGCATGTTTTTGGTCATCAAAGCTTGGATTCTCGGATTCAGCGGGTCGAAATACACCCAGAAACTCACCCATGAAAGTCCGATTTTGATTCTGGAAAAAAATATTTCCGATCATCTCTTTTTCGTACCATGCGAAATAACTTTTTTCCAATCATATTTTTGGTCATCAGAGGTTGGATTTTCGGATTCAGCGGGTCGAAATGCACCTAGAAACTCACCCATGATAGTCCGATTTTGATTCTGAAAAAAAGTATTTTCGATCATCTCTTTTTCGGACCATGCGAAATAACTTCTTTCCAGGTGTATTTTCGTGTAACAGAAGTTGGATTTTTGGATTCAGCGGGTCAAAATACACCTATGAACCCACCCATCAAAGTTCGATTTCGATTCTGGAGACAAATATTTTCGATCATCTCTTTTTCGTACCATGCGGAATAACTTGTTTCCAAGCATATTTTTGGTCATCAAAGGTTGGATTTTCGGATTCAGCGGGTCGAAATACACCTAGAAACTCACCCATCAAAGTCCGATTTTGATTCTGAAAAAAAATATTTTCGATCATCTCTTTTTCGTACCATGCGAAATAACTTTTTTCCAAGCATATTTTTGGTCATCAGAGGTTGGATTTTCGGATTCAGCGGGTCGAAATACACCTAGAAACTCACCCATCAAAGTCCGATTTCGATTCTGGAAAAAAATATTTTCGATCATCTCTTTTTCGTACCATGCGAAATAACTTTTTTCCAAGCATGTTTTTGGTCATCAAAGCTTGGATTCTCGGATTCAGCGGGTCGAAATACACCTAGAAACTCACCCATCAAAGTCCGATTTCGATTCTGGACAAAAATATTTTCGATCATCTCTTTTTCGGACCATACAGAATAACTTTTTTCCAAGCATATTTTTGGTCATCAAAGTTTGGATTTTCGGATTCAGCGAGTGGGAATACACGTAGAAACTCACCCATTAAAGTCCGATTTTGATTCTGAAAAAAAATATTTTCGATCATCTCTTTTTCGTACCATGCGGAATAACTTCTTTCCAAGCATATTTTTGGTCATCGAAGCTTGGATTCTCGGATTCAGCGGGTCAAAATACACCTATAAACCCACCCATCAAAGTTCGATTTCAATTCTGGAGACAGATATTTTCGATCATCTCTTTTTCGTACCATGCGAATTAACTTATTTCCAAGCATATTTTTGGTCATCAAAGTTTGGATTTTCAGATTCAGCGGGTCGAAATACACCTAGAAACTCACCCATCAAAGTCCGATTTCGATTCTGAAAAAAAATATTTTCGATCATCTCTTTTTCGTACCATGCGAAATAACTTTTTTCCAAGCATATTTTTGGTCATCAAAGCTTGGATTGTCGGATTCAGCGGGTAGGAATACACCTATAAACTCACCCATCAAAGTTCGATTCCGATTCTGGAGACAGATATTTTCGATCATCTCTTTTTCGTACCATGCGAAATAACTTTTTTCCAAGCATATTTTTGGTCATCAAAGGTTCGATTTTCGGATTCAGCGGGTCGAAATACACCTAGAAACTCACCCATGATAGTCCGATTTTGATTCTGAAAAAAAGTATTTTCGATCATCTCTTTTTCGGACCATGCGAAATAACTTCTTTCCAGGTGTATTTTCGTGTAACAGAAGTTGGATTTTTGGATTCAGCGGGTCAAAATACACCTATGAACCCACCCATCAAAGTTCGATTTCGATTCTGGAGACAAATATTTTCGATCATCTCTTTCTCGTACCATGCGGAATAACTTGTTTCCAAGCATATTTTTGGTCATCAAAGGTTGGATTTTCGGATTCAGCGGGTCGAAATACACCCAGAAACTCACCCATCAAAGTCCGATTTTGATTCTGAAAAAAAATATTTCCGATCATCTCTTTTTCGTACCATGCGAAATAACTTTTTTCCAAGCATATTTTTGGTCATCAGAGGTTGGATTTTCGGATTCAGCGGGTCGAAATACACCTAGAAACTCACCCATCAAAGTCCGATTTCGATTCTGGAAAAAAATATTTTCGATCATCTCTTTTTCGTACCATGCGAAATAACTTTTTTCCAAGCATGTTTTTGGTCATCAAAGCTTGGATTCTCGGATTCAGCGGGTCGAAATACACCTAGAAACTCACCCATCAAAGTCCGATTTCGATTCTGGACAAAAATATTTTCGATCATCTCTTTTTCGGACCATACAGAATAACTTTTTTCCAAGCATATTTTTGGTCATCAAAGTTTGGATTTTCGGATTCAGCGAGTGGGAATACACGTAGAAACTCACCCATTAAAGTCCGATTTTGATTCTGAAAAAAAATATTTTCGATCATCTCTTTTTCGTACCATGCGGAATAACTTCTTTCCAAGCATATTTTTGGTCATCGAAGCTTGGATTCTCGGATTCAGCGGGTCAAAATACACCTATAAACCCACCCATCAAAGTTCGATTTCAATTCTGGAGACAGATATTTTCGATCATCTCTTTTTCGTACCATGCGAATTAACTTATTTCCAAGCATATTTTTGGTCATCAAAGTTTGGATTTTCAGATTCAGCGGGTCGAAATACACCTAGAAACTCACCCATCAAAGTCCGATTTCGATTCTGAAAAAAAATATTTTCGATCATCTCTTTTTCGTACCATGCGAAATAACTTTTTTCCAAGCATATTTTTGGTCATCAAAGCTTGGATTGTCGGATTCAGCGGGTAGGAATACACCTATAAACTCACCCATCAAAGTTCGATTCCGATTCTGGAGACAGATATTTTCGATCATCTCTTTTTCGTACCATGCGAAATAACTTTTTTCCAAGCATATTTTTGGTCATCAAAGGTTCGATTTTCGGATTCAGCGGGTCGAAATACACCTAGAAACTCACGCATCGAAGTCCGATTTCGATTCTGAAAAAAAATATTTTCGATCATCTCTTTTTCGTACCATGCGAAATAACTTCGTTCCAGGTGTATTTTCGTGTAACAAAGGTTGGATTTTTGGATTCAGCGGGTCAAAATACACCTATGAACCCACCCATCAAAGTTCGATTTTGATTCTGGAGACAGATATTTTCCATCATCTCTTTGTCGTACCATGCGGAATAACTTTGTTCCAAGCATATTTTTGGTCATCAAAGGTTGGATTTTCGGATTCAGCGGGTCGAATTACACCTAGAAACTCACCCATCAAAGTCCGATTTTGATTCTGAAAAAAAATATTTTCGATCATCTCTTTTTCGTACCATGCGAAATAACTTCGTTCCAGGTGTATTTTCGTGTAACAAAGGTTGGATTTTTGGATTCAGCGGGTCAAAATACACCTATGAACCCACCCATCAAAGTTCGATTTTGATTCTGGAGACAGATATTTTCCATCATCTCTTTGTCGTACCATGCGGAATAACTTTGTTCCAAGCATATTTTTGGTCATCAAAGGTTGGATTTTCGGATTCAGCGGGTCGAATTACACCTAGAAACTCACCCATCAAAGTCCGATTTTGATTCTGAAAAAAAATATTTTCGATCATCTCTTTTTCGTACCATGCGAAATAACTTTTTTCCAATCATATTTTTGGTCATCAGAGGTTGGATTTCCGGATTCAGCGGGTCGAAATGCACCTAAAAACTCACCCATCAAAGTCTGATTCCGATTCTGAAAAAAAAGATTTTCGATCATCTCTTTTTCGTACCATGCGGAATAACTTCTTTCCAGGTGTATTTTCGTGTAACAAAGGTTGGTTTTTTTGATTCAGCGGGTCAAAGTACACATATGAACCCACCCATCAAAGTTCGATTTTGATTCTGGAGACAGATATTTTCGATCATCTCTTTTTCGAACCATGCGAAATAACTTTTTTCCAAGCATATTTTTGGTCACCAAAGGTTGGATTTTCGGATTCAGCGGGTCGAAATACACCTAGAAACTCACCCATCAAAGTCCGATTTCGATTCTGAAAAAAAATATTTTCGATCATCTCTTTTTCGTACCATGCGAAATAACTTTTTTCCAAGCATATTTTTGGTCATCAAAGCTTGGATTGTCGGATTCAGCGGGTCGAAATACACCTATGAACCCACCCATCAAAGTTCGATTTCGATTCTGGAGACAGATATTTTCGATCATCTCTTTTTCGTACCATGCGAAATAACTTTTTTCAAAGCATAGTTTTGGTCATCAAAGTTTGGATTTTCAGATTCAGCGGGTCGAAATACACCTAGAAACTCACCCATCAAAGTCCGATTTCGATTCTGAAAAAAAATATTTTCGATCATCTCTTTTTCGTACCATGCGGAATAACTTCTTTCCAAGCATATTTTTGGTCATCAAAGGATGGATTTTCGGATTCAGCGGGTCAAAATACACCCAGAAACTCACCCATCAAGGTCTGATTCCGATTCTGAAAAAAAATATTTTCGATCATCTCTTTTTCGTACCATGCGGAATAACTTCTTTCCAGGTGTATTTTCGTGTAACAAAGGTTGGATTTTTGGATTCAGCGGGTCGAAATACACCGATGAACCCACCCATCAAAGTTCGATTTTGATTCTGGAGACAGATATTTTCGATCATCTCTTTTTCGTACCATGCGAAATAACTTTTTTCTCAGCATATTTTTGGGCATCAAAGGTTGGATTTTCGGATTCAGCGGGTCGAAATACACCCAGAAACTCACCCATCAAAGTCCGATTCCGATTCTGAAAAAAAATATTTTCGATCATCTCTTTTTCGTACCATGCGGAATAACTTCTTTCCAGGTGTATTTTCGTGTAACGAAGGTTGGATTTTTGGATTCAGCGGGTCAAAATACACCTATGAACCCACCCATCAAAGTTCGACTTCGATTCTAGAGAAAGATATTTGCGATCATCTCTTTTTCGTACCATGCGAAATAACTTTTTTCCAAGCATATTTTTGGTCATCGAAGCTTGGATTCTCGGATTCAGCGGGTCAAAATACACCTATAAACCCACCCATCAAAGTTCGATTTCAATTCTGGAGACAGATATTTTCGATCATCTCTTTTTCGTACCATGCGAATTAACTTATTTCCAAGCATATTTTTGGTCATCAAAGTTTGGATTTTCAGATTCAGCGGGTCGAAATACACCTAGAAACTCACCCATCAAAGTCCGATTTCGATTCTGAAAAAAAATATTTTCGATCATCTCTTTTTCGTACCATGCGAAATAACTTTTTTCCAAGCATATTTTTGGTCATCAAAGCTTGGATTGTCGGATTCAGCGGGTCGGAATACACCTATAAACCCACCCATCAAAGTTCGATTTCGATTCTGGAGACAGATATTTTCGATCATCTCTTTTTCGTACCATGCGAAATAACTTTTTTCCAAGCATATTTTTGGTCATCAAAGGTTCGATTTTCGGATTCAGCGGGTCGAAATACACCTAGAAACTCACCCATCGAAGTCCGATTTTGATTCTGAAAAAAAATATTTTCGATCATCTCTTTTTCGTACCATGCGAAATAACTTCGTTCCAGGTGTATTTTCGTGTAACAAAGGTTGGATTTTTGATTCAGCGGGTCAAAGTACACCTATGAACCCACACATCAAAGTTCGATTTTGATTCTGGAGACAGATATTTTCGATCATCTCTTTTTCGAACCATGCGAACTAACTTTTTTCCAAGCATATTTTTGGTCATCAAAGGTTGGATTTTCGGATTCAGCGGGTCGAAATACACCTAGATACTTACCCATCAAAGTCCGATTTCGATTCTGGAAAAAAATATTTTCGATCATCTCTTTTTCGTACCATGCGAAATAACTTTTTTCCAAGCATGTTTTTGGTCATCAAAGCTTGGATTCTCGGATTCAGCGGGTCGAAATGCACCTAGAAACTCACCCATGAAAGTCCGATTTCGATTCTGAAAAAAAGTATTTTCGATCATCTCTTTTTCGGACCATGCAAAATAACTTCTTTCCAGGTTTATTTTCGTGTAACAAAGGTTGGATTTTTGGATTCAGCGGGTCAAAATACACCTATGAACCCACCCATCAATGTTCGATTTCGATTCTGGAGACAGATATTTTCGATCATCTCTTTGTCGTACCATGCGGAATAACTTTGTTCCAAGCATATTTTTGGTCATCAAAGGCTGGATTTTCGGATTCAGCGGGTCGAATTACACCTAGAAACTCACCCATCAAAGTCCGATTTTGATTCTGAAAAAAAATATTTTCGATCATCTCTTTTTCGTACCATGCGAAATAACTTTTTCCCAAGCATATTTTTGGTCATCAGAGGTTGGATTTTCGGATTCAGCGGGTCGAAATACACCTAGAAACTCACCCATCAAAGTCCGATTTCGATTCTGGACAAAAATATTTTCGATCATCTCTTTTTCGGACCATGCGGAATAACTTTTTTCCAAGCATATTTTTGGTCATCAAAGTTTGGATTTTCGGATTCAGCGGGTGGGAATACACGTAGAAACTCACCCATTAAAGTCCGATTTTGATTCTGAAAAAAAATATTTTCGATCAACTCTTTTTCGTACCATGCGAAATAACTTTTTTCCAAGCATATTTTTGGTCATCAAAGGTTGGATTTTCGGATTCAGCGGGTCGAAATACACCTAGAAACTCACCCATCGAAGTCCGATTTTGATTCTGAAAAAAAATATTTCCGATCATCTCTTTTTCGTACCGTGCGAAATAACTTTTTTCCAATCATATTTTTGGTCATCAGAGGTTGGATTTCCGGATTCAGCGGGTCAAAATACACCTATATACCCACCCATTAAAGTTCGATTTCGATTCTGGAGACAGATATTTTCGATCATCTCTTTTTCGTACCATGCGAAATAACTTTGTTCCAAGCATATTTTTCGTCATCAAAGTTTGGATTTTCGGATTCAGCGGGTCGAAATACACCTAGAAACTCACCCATCAAAGTCCGATTTTGATTCTGAAAAAAAATATTTTCGATCATCTCTTTTTCGTACAATGCGGAATAACTTCTTTCCAGGTGTATTTTTGTGTAACAGAGGTTGGATTTTTGGATCCAGCGGGTCAAAATACACCTATTAACCCACCCATCAAAGTTCGATTTCGATTCTGGAGAATGATATTTCCGATCATCTCTTTTTCGTACCATGCGAAATAACTTCTTTCCAAGCATTTTTTTGGTCATCAAAGCTCGGATTCTCGGATTCAGCGGGTCAAAATACACCTATGAACCCACCCATTAAAGTTCGATTTCGATTCTGGAGACAAATATTTTCGATCATCTCTTTTTCGTACCATGCGAAATAACTTTTTTCCAAGCATATTTTTGGTCATCAAAGTTTGGATTTCCGAATTCAGCGGGTCGAAATACACCTAGAAACTCACCCATCACAGTCCGATTTTGATTCTGAAAAAAAATATTTTCGATCATCTCTTTTTCGTACCATGCGAAATAACTTTTTTCCAAGCATATTTTTGGTCATCAGAGGTTGGATTTACGGATTCAGCGGGTCGAAATACACCTAGAAACTCACCCATCAAAGTCCGATTTCGATTCTGGAAAAAAATATTTTCGATCATCTCTTTTTCGTACCATGCGAAATAACTTTTTTCCAAGCATGTTTTTGGTCATCAAAGCTGGAATTCTCGGATTCAGCGGGTCGAAATACACCTAGAAACTCACCCATCAAAGTCCGATTTCGATTCTGGACAAAAATATTTTCGATCATCTCTTTTTCGGACCATACGGAATAACTTTTTTCCAAGCATATTTTTGGTCATCAAAGTTTGGATTTTCGGTTTCAGCGGGTGGGAATACACGTAGAAACTCACCCATTAAAGTCCGATTTTGATTCTGAAAAAAAATAGTTTCGATCATCTCTTTTTCGTACCATGCGGAATAACTTCTTTCCAGGTGTATTTTCGTGTAACAAAGGTTGGATTTTTGGATTCAGCGGGTCAAAATACACCTATGAACCCACCCATCAAAGTTCGATTTTGATTCTGGAGACAGATATTTTCCATCATCTCTTTGTCGTACCATGCGGAATAACTTTGTTCCAAGCATATTTTTGGTCATCAAAGGTTGGATTTTCGGATTCAGCGGGTCGAATTACACCTAGAAACTCACCCATCAAAGTCCGATTTTGATTCTGAAAAAAAATATTTTCGATCATCTCTTTTTCGTACCATGCGAAATAACTTTTTTCCAATCATATTTTTGGTCATCAGAGGTTGGATTTCCGGATTCAGCGGGTCGAAATGCACCTAAAAACTCACCCATCAAAGTCTGATTCCGATTCTGAAAAAAAAGATTTTCGATCATCTGTTTTTCGTACCATGCGGAATAACTTCTTTCCAGGTGTATTTTCGTGTAACAAAGGTTGGTTTTTTTGATTCAGCGGGTCAAAGTACACATATGAACCCACCCATCAAAGTTCGATTTTGATTCTGGAGACAGATATTTTCGATCATCTCTTTTTCGAACCATGCGAAATAACTTTTTTCCAAGCATATTTTTGGTCACCAAAGGTTGGATTTTCGGATTCAGCGGGTCGAAATACACCTAGAAACTCACCCATCAAAGTCCGATTTCGATTCTGAAAAAAAATATTTTCGATCATCTCTTTTTCGTACCATGCGGAATAACTTCTTTCCAAGCATATTTTTGGTCATCGAAGCTTGGATTCTCGGATTCAGCGGGTCAAAATACACCTATAAACCCACCCATCAAAGTTCGATTTCAATTCTGGAGACAGATATTTTCGATCATCTCTTTTTCGTACCATGCGAATTAACTTATTTCCAAGCATATTTTTGGTCATCAAAGTTTGGATTTTCAGATTCAGCGGGTCGAAATACACCTAGAAACTCACCCATCAAAGTCCGATTTCGATTCTGAAAAAAAATATTTTCGATCATCTCTTTTTCGTACCATGCGAAATAACTTTTTTCCAAGCATATTTTTGGTCATCAAAGCTTGGATTGTCGGATTCAGCGGGTAGGAATACACCTATAAACTCACCCATCAAAGTTCGATTCCGATTCTGGAGACAGATATTTTCGATCATCTCTTTTTCGTACCATGCGAAATAACTTTTTTCCAAGCATATTTTTGGTCATCAAAGGTTCGATTTTCGGATTCAGCGGGTCGAAATACACCTAGAAACTCACGCATCGAAGTCCGATTTCGATTCTGAAAAAAAATATTTTCGATCATCTCTTTTTCGTACCATGCGAAATAACTTCGTTCCAGGTGTATTTTCGTGTAACAAAGGTTGGATTTTTGGATTCAGCGGGTCAAAATACACCTATGAACCCACCCATCAAAGTTCGATTTTGATTCTGGAGACAGATATTTTCCATCATCTCTTTGTCGTACCATGCGGAATAACTTTGTTCCAAGCATATTTTTGGTCATCAAAGGTTGGATTTTCGGATTCAGCGGGTCGAATTACACCTAGAAACTCACCCATCAAAGTCCGATTTTGATTCTGAAAAAAAATATTTTCGATCATCTCTTTTTCGTACCATGCGAAATAACTTTTTTCCAATCATATTTTTGGTCATCAGAGGTTGGATTTCCGGATTCAGCGGGTCGAAATGCACCTAAAAACTCACCCATCAAAGTCTGATTCCGATTCTGAAAAAAAAGATTTTCGATCATCTCTTTTTCGTACCATGCGGAATAACTTCTTTCCAGGTGTATTTTCGTGTAACAAAGGTTGGTTTTTTTGATTCAGCGGGTCAAAGTACACATATGAACCCACCCATCAAAGTTCGATTTTGATTCTGGAGACAGATATTTTCGATCATCTCTTTTTCGAACCATGCGAAATAACTTTTTTCCAAGCATATTTTTGGTCACCAAAGGTTGGATTTTCGGATTCAGCGGGTCGAAATACACCTAGAAACTCACCCATCAAAGTCCGATTTCGATTCTGAAAAAAAATATTTTCGATCATCTCTTTTTCGTACCATGCGAAATAACTTTTTTCCAAGCATATTTTTGGTCATCAAAGCTTGGATTGTCGGATTCAGCGGGTCGAAATACACCTATGAACCCACCCATCAAAGTTCGATTTCGATTCTGGAGACAGATATTTTCGATCATCTCTTTTTCGTACCATGCGAAATAACTTTTTTCAAAGCATAGTTTTGGTCATCAAAGTTTGGATTTTCAGATTCAGCGGGTCGAAATACACCTAGAAACTCACCCATCAAAGTCCGATTTCGATTCTGAAAAAAAATATTTTCGATCATCTCTTTTTCGTACCATGCGGAATAACTTCTTTCCAAGCATATTTTTGGTCATCAAAGGATGGATTTTCGGATTCAGCGGGTCAAAATACACCCAGAAACTCACCCATCAAGGTCTGATTCCGATTCTGAAAAAAAATATTTTCGATCATCTCTTTTTCGTACCATGCGGAATAACTTCTTTCCAGGTGTATTTTCGTGTAACAAAGGTTGGATTTTTGGATTCAGCGGGTCGAAATACACCGATGAACCCACCCATCAAAGTTCGATTTTGATTCTGGAGACAGATATTTTCGATCATCTCTTTTTCGTACCATGCGAAATAACTTTTTTCTCAGCATATTTTTGGGCATCAAAGGTTGGATTTTCGGATTCAGCGGGTCGAAATACACCCAGAAACTCACCCATCAAAGTCCGATTCCGATTCTGAAAAAAAATATTTTCGATCATCTCTTTTTCGTACCATGCGGAATAACTTCTTTCCAGGTGTATTTTCGTGTAACGAAGGTTGGATTTTTGGATTCAGCGGGTCAAAATACACCTATGAACCCACCCATCAAAGTTCGACTTCGATTCTAGAGAAAGATATTTGCGATCATCTCTTTTTCGTACCATGCGAAATAACTTTTTTCCAAGCATATTTTTGGTCATCGAAGCTTGGATTCTCGGATTCAGCGGGTCAAAATACACCTATAAACCCACCCATCAAAGTTCGATTTCGATTCTGGAGACAGATATTTTCGATCATCTCTTTTTCGTACCATGCGAAATAACTTTTTTCAAAGCATAGTTTTGGTCATCAAAGTTTGGATTTTCAGATTCAGCGGGTAGAAATACACCTAGAAACTCACCCATCAAAGTCCGATTTCGATTCTGAAAAAAAATATTTTCGATCATCTCTTTTTCGTACCATGCGGAATAACTTTTTTCCAAGCATATTTTTGGTCATCAAAGGATGGATTTTCGGATTCAGCGGGTCAAAATACACCCAGAAACTCACCCATCAAGGTCTGATTCCGATTCTGAAAAAAAATATTTTCGATCATCTCTTTTTCGTACCATGCGGAATAACTTCTTTCCAGGTGTATTTTCGTGTAACAAAGGTTGGATTTTTGGATTCAGCGGGTCGAAATACACCGATGAACCCACCCATCAAAGTTCGATTTTGATTCTGGAGACAGATATTTTCGATCATCTCTTTTTCGTACCATGCGAAATAACTTTTTTCTCAGCATATTTTTGGGCATCAAAGGTTGGATTTTCGGATTCAGCGGGTCGAAATACACCCAGAAACTCACCCATCAAAGTCCGATTCCGATTCTGAAAAAAAATATTTTCGATCATCTCTTTTTCGTACCATGCGGAATAACTTCTTTCCAGGTGTATTTTCGTGTAACGAAGGTTGGATTTTTGGATTCAGCGGGTCAAAATACACCTATGAACCCACCCATCAAAGTTCGACTTCGATTCTAGAGAAAGATATTTGCGATCATCTCTTTTTCGTACCATGCGAAATAACTTTTTTCCAAGCATATTTTTGGTCATCGAAGCTTGGATTCTCGGATTCAGCGGGTCAAAATACACCTATAAACCCACCCATCAAAGTTCGATTTCAATTCTGGAGACAGATATTTTCGATCATCTCTTTTTCGTACCATGCGAATTAACTTATTTCCAAGCATATTTTTGGTCATCAAAGTTTGGATTTTCAGATTCAGCGGGTCGAAATACACCTAGAAACTCACCCATCAAAGTCCGATTTCGATTCTGAAAAAAAATATTTTCGATCATCTCTTTTTCGTACCATGCGAAATAACTTTTTTCCAAGCATATTTTTGGTCATCAAAGCTTGGATTGTCGGATTCAGCGGGTCGGAATACACCTATAAACCCACCCATCAAAGTTCGATTTCGATTCTGGAGACAGATATTTTCGATCATCTCTTTTTCGTACCATGCGAAATAACTTATTTCCAAGCATATTTTTGGTCATCAAAGGTTCGATTTTCGGATTCAGCGGGTCGAAATACACCTAGAAACTAACCCATCGAAGTCCGATTTTGATTCTGAAAAAAAATATTTTCGATCATCTCTTTTTCGTACCATGCGAAATAACTTCGTTCCAGGTGTATTTTCGTGTAACAAAGGTTGGATTTTTGATTCAGCGGGTCAAAGTACACCTATGAACCCACACATCAAAGTTCGATTTTGATTCTGGAGACAGATATTTTCGATCATCTCTTTTTCGAACCATGCGAACTAACTTTTTTCCAAGCATATTTTTGGTCATCAAAGGTTGGATTTTCGGATTCAGCGGGTCGAAATACACCTAGATACTTACCCATCAAAGTCCGATTTCGATTCTGGAAAAAAATATTTTCGATCATCTCTTTTTCGTACCATGCGAAATAACTTTTTTCCAAGCATGTTTTTGGTCATCAAAGCTTGGATTCTCGGATTCAGCGGGTCGAAATGCACCTAGAAACTCACCCATGAAAGTCCGATTTCGATTCTGGACAAAAATATTTTCGATCATCTCTTTTTCGGACCATGCGGAATAACTTTTTTCCAAGCATATTTTTGGTCATCAAAGTTTGGATTTTCGGATTCAGCGGGTGGGAATACACGTAGAAACTCACCCATTAAAGTCCGATTTCGATCCCTCAAAAAAATATTTTCGATCATCTCTTTTTCGTACCATGCGAAATAACTTCTTTCCAGGTGTATTTTTGGTCATAAGAGGTTGGATTTTTGGATTCAGCGGGTCGTAATACACCTAGAAACTCACCCATCAAAGTCCGATTTTGATTCTGGAAAAAAATATTTCCGATCATCTCTTTCTCGTACCATGCGAAATAACTTTTTTCCAATCATATTTTTGGTCATCAGAGGTTGGATTTTCGGATTCAGCGGGTCGAAATGCACCTAGAAACTCACCCATGAAAGTCCGATTTTGATTCTGAAAAAAAATATCTTCGATCATCTCTTTTTCGTACCATGCGAAATAACTTCTTTCCAAGCATATTTTTGGTCATAAGAGGTTGGATTTTTGGATTCAGCGGGTCGTAATACACCTAGAAACTCACCCATCAAAGTCCGATTTTGATTCTGGAAAAAAATATTTCCGATCATCTCTTTTTCGTACCATGCGAAATAACTTTTTTCCAATCATATTTTTGGTCATCAGAGGTTGGATTTTCGGATTCAGCGGGTCGAAATGCACCTAGAAACTCACCCATGAAAGTCCGATTTTGATTCTGAAAAAAAGTATTTTCGATCATCTCTTTTTCGGACCATGCGAAATAACTTCTTTCCAGGTGTATTTTCGTGTAACAGAAGTAGGATTTTTGGATTCAGCGGGTCAAAATACACCTATGAACCCACCCATCAAAGTTCGATTTCGATTCTGGAGACAAATATTTTCGATCATCTCTTTTTCGTACCATGCGGAATAACTTGTTTCCAAGCATATTTTTGGTCATCAAAGGTTGGATTTTCGGATTCAGCGGGTCGAAATACACCTAGAAACTCACCCATCAAAGTCCGATTTTGATTCTGAAAAAAAATATTTTCGATCATCTCTTTTTCGTACCATGCGAAATAACTTTTTTCCAAGCATATTTTTGGTCATCAAAGTTTGGATTTTCAGATTCAGCGGGTCGAAATACACCTAGAAACTCACCCATCAAAGTCCGATTTCGATTCTGGAAAAAAATATTTTCGATCATCTCTTTTTCGTACCATGCGAAATAACTTTTTTCCAAGCATGTTTTTGGTCATCAAAGCTGGAATTCTCGGATTCAGCGGGTCGAAATACACCTAGAAACTCACCCATCAAAGTCCGATTTCGATTCTGGACAAAAATATTTTCGATCATCTCTTTTTCGGACCATGCGGAATAACTTTTTTCCAAGCATATTTTTGGTCATCAAAGTTTGGATTTTCGGATTCAGCGGGTGGGAATACACGTAGAAACTCACCCATTAAAGTCCGATTTTGATTCTGAAAAAAAATATTTTCGATCAACTCTTTTTCGTACCATGCGAAATAACTTTTTTCCAAGCATATTTTTGGTCATCAAAGGTTGGATTTTCGGATTCAGCGGGTCGAAATACACCTAGAAACTCACCCATCGAAGTCCGATTTTGATTCTGAAAAAAAATATTTTCGATCATCTCTTTTTCGTACCGTGCGAAATAACTTTTTTCCAATCATAATTTTGGTCATCAGAGGTTGGATTTCCGGATTCAGCGGGTCAAAATACACCTATATACCCACCCATTAAAGTTCGATTTCGATTCTGGAGACAGATATTTTCGATCATCTCTTTTTCGTACCATGCGAAATAACTTTTTTCCAAGCATATTATTCGTCATCAAAGTTTGGATTTTCGGATTCAGCGGGTCGAAATACACCTAGAAACTCACCCATCAAAGTCCGATTTTGATTCTGAAAAAAAATATTTTCGATCATCTCTTTTTCGTACAATGCGAAATAACTTCTTTCCAGGTGTATTTTTGTGTAACAGAGGTTGGATTTTTGGATCCAGCGGGTCAAAATACACCTATGAACCCACCCATCAAAGTTCGATTTCGATTCTGGAGAATGATATTTCCGATCATCTCTTTTTCGTACCATGCGAAATAACTTCTTTCCAAGCATTTTTTTGGTCATCAAAGCTCAGATTCTCGGATTCAGCGGGTCAAAATACACCTATGAACCCACCCATTAAAGTTCGATTTTGATTCTGGAGACAGATATTTTCGATCATCTCTTTTTCGTACCATGCGAAATAACTTTTTTCCAAGCATATTTTTGGTCATCAAAGTTTGGATTTCCGAATTCAGCGGGTCGAAATACACCCAGAAACTCACCCATGAAAGTCCGATTTTGATTCTGAAAAAAAATATTTTCGATCATCTCTTTTTCGTACCATGCGAAATAACTTTTTTCCAAGCATATTTTTGGTCATCAGAGGTTGGATTTTCGGATTCAGCGGGTCGAAATACACCTAGAAACTTACCCATCAAAGTCCGATTCCGATTCTGGAAAAAAATATTTTCGATCATCTCTTTTTCGGACCATGCGAAATAACTTCTTTCCAGGTGTATTTTCGTGTAACAGAAGTTGGATTTTTGGATTCAGCGGGTCAAAATACACCTATGAACCCACCCATCAAAGTTCGATTTCGATTCTGGAGACAAATATTTTCGATCATCTCTTTTTCGTACCATGCGGAATAACTTGTTTCCAAGCATATTTTTGGTCATCAAAGGTTGGATTTTCGGATTCAGCGGGTCGAAATACACCTAGAAACTCACCCATCAAAGTCCGATTTTGATTCTGAAAAAAAATATTTTCGATCATCTCTTTTTCGTACCATGCGAAATAACTTTTTTCCAAGCATATTTTTGGTCATCAGAGGTTGGATTTTCGGATTCAGCGGGTCGAAATACACCTAGAAACTCACCCATCAAAGTCCGATTTCGATTCTGGAAAAAAATATTTTCGATCATCTCTTTTTCGTACCATGCGAAATAACTTTTTTCCAAGCATGTTTTTGGTCATCAAAGCTTGGATTCTCGGATTCAGCGGGTCGAAATACACCTAGAAACTCACCCATCAAAGTCCGATTTCGATTCTGGACAAAAATATTTTCGATCATCTCTTTTTCGGACCATACAGAATAACTTTTTTCCAAGCATATTTTTGGTCATCAAAGTTTGGATTTTCGGATTCAGCGAGTGGAAATACACGTAGAAACTCACCCATTAAAGTCCGATTTTGATTCTGAAAAAAAATATTTTCGATCATCTCTTTTTCGTACCATGCGGAATAACTTCTTTCCAGGTGTATTTTCGTGTAACAGAAGTTGGATTTTTGGATTCAGCGGGTCAAAATACACCTATGAACCCACCCATCAAAGTTCGATTTTGATTCTGGAGACAGATATTTTCCATCATCTCTTTGTCGTACCATGCGGAATAACTTTGTTCCAAGCATATTTTTGGTCATCAAAAGTTGGATTTTCGGATTCAGCGGGTCGAATTACACCTAGAAACTCACCCATCAAAGTCCGATTTTGATTCTGAAAAAAAATATTTTCGATCATCTCTTTTTCGTACCATGCGAAATAACTTTTTTCCAAGCATATTTTTGGTCATCAGAGGTTGGATTTTCGGATTCAGCGGGTCGAAATACACCTAGAAACTCACCCATTGAAGTCCGATTTTGATTCTGAAAAAAAATATTTTCGAACATCTCTTTTTCGTACCATGCGAATTAACTTATTTCCAAGCATATTTTTGGTCATCAAAGTTTGGATTTTCAGATTCAGCGGGTCGAAATACACCTAGAAACTCACCCATCAAAGTCCGATTTCGATTCTGAAAAAAAATATTTTCGATCATCTCTTTTTCGTACCATGCGACATAACTTTTTTCCAAGCATATTTTTGGTCATCAAAGCTTGGATTGTCGGATTCAGCGGGTCGGAATACACCTATAAACCCACCCATCAAAGTTCGATTTTGATTCTGGAGACAGATATTTTCGATCATCTCTTTTTCGTACCATGCGAAATAACTTTTTTCTCAGCATATTTTTGGGCATCAAAGGTTGGATTTTCGGATTCAGCGGGTCGAAATACACCCAGAAACTCACCCATCAAAGTCCGATTCCGATTCTGAAAAAAAATATTTTCGATCATCTCTTTTTCGTACCATGCGGAATAACTTCTTTCCAGGTGTATTTTCGTGTAACGAAGGTTGGATTTTTGGATTCAGCGGGTCAAAATACACCTATGAACCCACCCATCAAAGTTCGACTACGATTCTGGAGAAAGATATTTGCGATCATCTCTTTTTCGTACCATGCGAAATAACTTTTTTCCAAGCATATTTTTGGTCATCGAAGCTTGGATTCTCGGATTCAGCGGGTCAAAATACACCTATAAACCCACCCATCAAAGTTCGATTTCAATTCTGGAGACAGATATTTTCGATCATCTCTTTTTCGTACCATGCGAATTAACTTATTTCCAAGCATATTTTTGGTCATCAAAGTTTGGATTTTCAGATTCAGCGGGTCGAAATACACCTAGAAACTCACCCATCAAAGTCCGATTTCGATTCTGAAAAAAAATATTTTCGATAATCTCTTTTTCGTACCATGCGGAATAACTTTTTTCCAAGCATATTTTTGGTCATCAAAGCTTGGATTGTCGGATTCAGCGGGTCGGAATACACCTATAAACCCACCCATCAAAGTTCGATTTCGATTCTGGAGACAGATATTTTCGTTCATCTCTTTTTCGTACCATGCGAAATAACTTTTTTCCAAGCATATTTTTGGTCATCAAAGGTTCGATTTTCGGATTCAGCGGGTCGAAATACACCTAGAAACTCACCCATCGAAGTCCGATTTCGATTCTGGACAAAAATATTTTCGATCATCTCTTTTTCGGACCATGCGGAATAACTTTTTTCCAAGCATATTTTTGGTCATCAAAGTTTGGATTTTCGGATTCAGCGGGTGGGAATACACGTAGAAACTCACCCATTAAAGTCCGATTTTGATTCTGAAAAAAAATATTTTCGATCAACTCTTTTTCGTACCATGCGAAATAACTTTTTTCCAAGCATATTTTTGGTCATCAAAGGTTGGATTTTCGGATTCAGCGGGTCGAAATACACCTAGAAACTCACCCATCGAAGTCCGATTTTGATTCTGAAAAAAAATATTTTCGATCATCTCTTTTTCGTACCGTGCGAAATAACTTTTTTCCAATCATATTTTTGGTCATCAGAGGTTGGATTTCCGGATTCAGCGGGTCAAAATACACCTATATACCCACCCATTAAAGTTCGATTTCGATTCTGGAGACAGATATTTTCGATCATCTCTTTTTCGTACCATGCGAAATAACTTTTTTCCAAGCATATTTTTCGTCATCAAAGTTTGGATTTTCGGATTCAGCGGGTCGAAATACACCTAGAAACTCACCCATCAAAGTCCGATTTTGATTCTGAAAAAAAATATTTTCGATCATCTCTTTTTCGTACAATGCGAAATAACTTCTTTCCAGGTGTATTTTTGTGTAACAGAGGTTGGATTTTTGGATCCAGCGGGTCAAAATACACCTATGAACCCACCCATCAAAGTTCGATTTCGATTCTGGAGAATGATATTTCCGATCATCTCTTTTTCGTACCATGCGAAATAACTTCTTTCCAAGCATTTTTTTGGTCATCAAAGCTCGGATTCTCGGATTCAGCGGGTCAAAATACACCTATGAACCCACCCATTAAAGTTCGATTTTGATTCTGGAGACAGATATTTTCGATCATCTCTTTTTCGTACCATGCGAAATAACTTTTTTCCAAGCATATTTTTGGTCATCAAAGTTTGGATTTCCGAATTCAGCGGGTCGAAATACACCTAGAAACTCACCCATCACAGTCCGATTTTGATTCTGAAAAAAAATATTTTCGATCATCTCTTTTTCGTACCATGCGAAATTACTTTTTTCCAAGCATATTTTTGGTCATCAGAGGTTGGATTTTCGGATTCAGCGGGTCGAAATACACCTAGAAACTTACCCATCAAAGTCCGATTCCGATTCTGGAAAAAAATATTTTCGATCATCTCTTTTTCGTACCATGCGAAATAACTTTTTTCCAATCATATTTTTGGTCATCAGAGGTTGGATTTTCGGATTCAGCGGGTCGAAATGCACCTAGAAACTCACCCATGAAAGTCCGATTTTGATTCTGAAAAAAAGTATTTTCGATCATCTCTTTTTCGGACCATGCGAAATAACTTCTTTCCAGGTGTATTTTCGTGTAACAGAAGTTGGATTTTTGGATTCAGCGGGTCAAAATACACCTATGAACCCACCCATCAAAGTTCGATTTCGATTCTGGAGACAAATATTTTCGATCATCTCTTTTTCGTACCATGCGGAATAACTTGTTTCCAAGCATATTTTTGGTCATCAAAGGTTGGATTTTCGGATTCAGCGGGTCGAAATACACCTAGAAACTCACCCATCAAAGTCCGATTTTGATTCTGAAAAAAAATATTTTCGATCATCTCTTTTTCGTACCATGCGAAATAACTTTTTTCCAAGCATATTTTTGGTCATCAGAGGTTGGATTTTCGGATTCAGCGGGTCGAAATACACCTAGAAACTCACCCATCAAAGTCCGATTTCGATTCTGGAAAAAAATATTTTCGATCATCTCTTTTTCGTACCATGCGAAATAACTTTTTTCCAAGCATGTTTTTGGTCATCAAAGCTTGGATTCTCGGATTCAGCGGGTCGAAATACACCTAGAAACTCACCCATCAAAGTCCGATTTCGATTCTGGACAAAAATATTTTCGATCATCTCTTTTTCGGACCATACAGAATAACTTTTTTCCAAGCATATTTTTGGTCATCAAAGTTTGGATTTTCGGATTCAGCGAGTGGGAATACACGTAGAAACTCACCCATTAAAGTCCGATTTTGATTCTGAAAAAAAATATTTTCGATCATCTCTTTTTCGTACCATGCGGAATAACTTCTTTCCAAGCATATTTTTGGTCATCGAAGCTTGGATTCTCGGATTCAGCGGGTCAAAATACACCTATAAACCCACCCATCAAAGTTCGATTTCAATTCTGGAGACAGATATTTTCGATCATCTCTTTTTCGTACCATGCGAATTAACTTATTTCCAAGCATATTTTTGGTCATCAAAGTTTGGATTTTCAGATTCAGCGGGTCGAAATACACCTAGAAACTCACCCATCAAAGTCCGATTTCGATTCTGAAAAAAAATATTTTCGATCATCTCTTTTTCGTACCATGCGAAATAACTTTTTTCCAAGCATATTTTTGGTCATCAAAGCTTGGATTGTCGGATTCAGCGGGTAGGAATACACCTATAAACCCACCCATCAAAGTTCGATTCCGATTCTGGAGACAGATATTTTCGATCATCTCTTTTTCGTACCATGCGAAATAACTTTTTTCCAAGCATATTTTTGGTCATCAAAGGTTGGATTTTCGGATTCAGCGGGTCGAAATACACCTAGAAACTCACGCATCGAAGTCCGATTTTGATTCTGAAAAAAAATATTTTCGATCATCTCTTTTTCGTACCATGCGAAATAACTTCGTTCCAGGTGTATTTTCGTGTAACAAAGGTTGGATTTTTGGATTCAGCGGGTCAAAATACACCAATGAACCCACCCATCAAAGTTCGATTTTGATTCTGGAGACAGATATTTTCCATCATCTCTTTGTCGTACCATGCGGAATAACTTTGTTCCAAGCATATTTTTGGTCATCAAAAGTTGGATTTTCGGATTCAGCGGGTCGAATTACACCTAGAAACTCACCCATCAAAGTCCGATGTTGATTCTGAAAAAAAATATTTTCGATCATCTCTTTTTCGTACCATGCGAAATAACTTTTTTCCAAGCATATTTTTGGTCATCAGAGGTTGGATTTTCGGATTCAGCGGGTCGAAATACACCTAGAAACTCACCCATTGAAGTCCGATTTTGATTCTGAAAAAAAATATTTTCGAACATCTCTTTTTCGTACCATGCGAATTAACTTATTTCCAAGCATATTTTTGGTCATCAAAGTTTGGATTTTCAGATTCAGCGGGTCGAAATACACCTAGAAACTCACCCATCAAAGTCCGATTTCGATTCTGAAAAAAAATATTTTCGATCATCTCTTTTTCGTACCATGCGACATAACTTTTTTCCAAGCATATTTTTGGTCATCAAAGCTTGGATTGTCGGATTCAGCGGGTCGGAATACACCTATAAACCCACCCATCAAAGTTCGATTTTGATTCTGGAGACAGATATTTTCGATCATCTCTTTTTCGTACCATGCGAAATAACTTTTTTCTCAGCATATTTTTGGGCATCAAAGGTTGGATTTTCGGATTCAGCGGGTCGAAATACACCCAGAAACTCACCCATCAAAGTCCGATTCCGATTCTGAAAAAAAATATTTTCGATCATCTCTTTTTCGTACCATGCGGAATAACTTCTTTCCAGGTGTATTTTCGTGTAACGAAGGTTGGATTTTTGGATTCAGCGGGTCAAAATACACCTATGAACCCACCCATCAAAGTTCGACTACGATTCTGGAGAAAGATATTTGCGATCATCTCTTTTTCGTACCATGCGAAATAACTTTTTTCCAAGCATATTTTTGGTCATCGAAGCTTGGATTCTCGGATTCAGCGGGTCAAAATACACCTATAAACCCACCCATCAAAGTTCGATTTCAATTCTGGAGACAGATATTTTCGATCATCTCTTTTTCGTACCATGCGAATTAACTTATTTCCAAGCATATTTTTGGTCATCAAAGTTTGGATTTTCAGATTCAGCGGGTCGAAATACACCTAGAAACTCACCCATCAAAGTCCGATTTCGATTCTGAAAAAAAATATTTTCGATAATCTCTTTTTCGTACCATGCGGAATAACTTTTTTCCAAGCATATTTTTGGTCATCAAAGCTTGGATTGTCGGATTCAGCGGGTCGGAATACACCTATAAACCCACCCATCAAAGTTCGATTTCGATTCTGGAGACAGATATTTTCGTTCATCTCTTTTTCGTACCATGCGAAATAACTTTTTTCCAAGCATATTTTTGGTCATCAAAGGTTCGATTTTCGGATTCAGCGGGTCGAAATACACCTAGAAACTCACCCATCGAAGTCCGATTTCGATTCTGGACAAAAATATTTTCGATCATCTCTTTTTCGGACCATGCGGAATAACTTTTTTCCAAGCATATTTTTGGTCATCAAAGTTTGGATTTTCGGATTCAGCGGGTGGGAATACACGTAGAAACTCACCCATTAAAGTCCGATTTTGATTCTGAAAAAAAATATTTTCGATCAACTCTTTTTCGTACCATGCGAAATAACTTTTTTCCAAGCATATTTTTGGTCATCAAAGGTTGGATTTTCGGATTCAGCGGGTCGAAATACACCTAGAAACTCACCCATCGAAGTCCGATTTTGATTCTGAAAAAAAATATTTTCGATCATCTCTTTTTCGTACCGTGCGAAATAACTTTTTTCCAATCATATTTTTGGTCATCAGAGGTTGGATTTCCGGATTCAGCGGGTCAAAATACACCTATATACCCACCCATTAAAGTTCGATTTCGATTCTGGAGACAGATATTTTCGATCATCTCTTTTTCGTACCATGCGAAATAACTTTTTTCCAAGCATATTTTTCGTCATCAAAGTTTGGATTTTCGGATTCAGCGGGTCGAAATACACCTAGAAACTCACCCATCAAAGTCCGATTTTGATTCTGAAAAAAAATATTTTCGATCATCTCTTTTTCGTACAATGCGAAATAACTTCTTTCCAGGTGTATTTTTGTGTAACAGAGGTTGGATTTTTGGATCCAGCGGGTCAAAATACACCTATGAACCCACCCATCAAAGTTCGATTTCGATTCTGGAGAATGATATTTCCGATCATCTCTTTTTCGTACCATGCGAAATAACTTCTTTCCAAGCATTTTTTTGGTCATCAAAGCTCGGATTCTCGGATTCAGCGGGTCAAAATACACCTATGAACCCACCCATTAAAGTTCGATTTTGATTCTGGAGACAGATATTTTCGATCATCTCTTTTTCGTACCATGCGAAATAACTTTTTTCCAAGCATATTTTTGGTCATCAAAGTTTGGATTTCCGAATTCAGCGGGTCGAAATACACCTAGAAACTCACCCATCACAGTCCGATTTTGATTCTGAAAAAAAATATTTTCGATCATCTCTTTTTCGTACCATGCGAAATTACTTTTTTCCAAGCATATTTTTGGTCATCAGAGGTTGGATTTTCGGATTCAGCGGGTCGAAATACACCTAGAAACTTACCCATCAAAGTCCGATTCCGATTCTGGAAAAAAATATTTTCGATCATCTCTTTTTCGTACCATGCGAAATAACTTTTTTCCAATCATATTTTTGGTCATCAGAGGTTGGATTTTCGGATTCAGCGGGTCGAAATGCACCTAGAAACTCACCCATGAAAGTCCGATTTTGATTCTGAAAAAAAGTATTTTCGATCATCTCTTTTTCGGACCATGCGAAATAACTTCTTTCCAGGTGTATTTTCGTGTAACAGAAGTTGGATTTTTGGATTCAGCGGGTCAAAATACACCTATGAACCCACCCATCAAAGTTCGATTTCGATTCTGGAGACAAATATTTTCGATCATCTCTTTTTCGTACCATGCGGAATAACTTGTTTCCAAGCATATTTTTGGTCATCAAAGGTTGGATTTTCGGATTCAGCGGGTCGAAATACACCTAGAAACTCACCCATCAAAGTCCGATTTTGATTCTGAAAAAAAATATTTTCGATCATCTCTTTTTCGTACCATGCGAAATAACTTTTTTCCAAGCATATTTTTGGTCATCAGAGGTTGGATTTTCGGATTCAGCGGGTCGAAATACACCTAGAAACTCACCCATCAAAGTCCGATTTCGATTCTGGAAAAAAATATTTTCGATCATCTCTTTTTCGTACCATGCGAAATAACTTTTTTCCAAGCATGTTTTTGGTCATCAAAGCTTGGATTCTCGGATTCAGCGGGTCGAAATACACCTAGAAACTCACCCATCAAAGTCCGATTTCGATTCTGGACAAAAATATTTTCGATCATCTCTTTTTCGGACCATACAGAATAACTTTTTTCCAAGCATATTTTTGGTCATCAAAGTTTGGATTTTCGGATTCAGCGAGTGGGAATACACGTAGAAACTCACCCATTAAAGTCCGATTTTGATTCTGAAAAAAAATATTTTCGATCATCTCTTTTTCGTACCATGCGGAATAACTTCTTTCCAAGCATATTTTTGGTCATCGAAGCTTGGATTTTCGGATTCAGCGGGTCAAAATACACCTATAAACCCACCCATCAAAGTTCGATTTCAATTCTGGAGACAGATATTTTCGATCATCTCTTTTTCGTACCATGCGAATTAACTTATTTCCAAGCATATTTTTGGTCATCAAAGTTTGGATTTTCAGATTCAGCGGGTCGAAATACACCTAGAAACTCACCCATCAAAGTCCGATTTCGATTCTGAAAAAAAATATTTTCGATCATCTCTTTTTCGTACCATGCGAAATAACTTTTTTCCAAGCATATTTTTGGTCATCAAAGCTTGGATTGTCGGATTCAGCGGGTAGGAATACACCTATAAACCCACCCATCAAAGTTCGATTCCGATTCTGGAGACAGATATTTTCGATCATCTCTTTTTCGTACCATGCGAAATAACTTTTTTCCAAGCATATTTTTGGTCATCAAAGGTTGGATTTTCGGATTCAGCGGGTCGAAATACACCTAGAAACTCACGCATCGAAGTCCGATTTTGATTCTGAAAAAAAATATTTTCGATCATCTCTTTTTCGTACCATGCGAAATAACTTCGTTCCAGGTGTATTTTCGTGTAACAAAGGTTGGATTTTTGGATTCAGCGGGTCAAAATACACCAATGAACCCACCCATCAAAGTTCGATTTTGATTCTGGAGACAGATATTTTCCATCATCTCTTTGTCGTACCATGCGGAATAACTTTGTTCCAAGCATATTTTTGGTCATCAAAAGTTGGATTTTCGGATTCAGCGGGTCGAATTACACCTAGAAACTCACCCATCAAAGTCCGATGTTGATTCTGAAAAAAAATATTTTCGATCATCTCTTTTTCGTACCATGCGAAATAACTTTTTTCCAAGCATATTTTTGGTCATCAGAGGTTGGATTTTCGGATTCAGCGGGTCGAAATACACCTAGAAACTCACCCATTGAAGTCCGATTTTGATTCTGAAAAAAAATATTTTCGAACATCTCTTTTTCGTACCATGCGAAATAACTTTTTTCCAATCATATTTTTGGTCATCAGAGGTTGGATTTCCGGATTCAGCGGGTCGAAATGCACCTAAAAACTCACCCATCAAAGTCTGATTCCGATTCTGAAAAAAAAGATTTTCGATCATCTCTTTTTCGTACCATGCGAAATAACTTTTTTCCAAGCATATTTTTGGTCATCAGAGGTTGGATTTTCGGATTCAGCGGGTCGAAATACACCTAGAAACTCACCCATCAAAGTCCGATTTCGATTCTGGAAAAAAATATTTTCGATCATCTCTTTTTCGTACCATGCGAAATAACTTTTTTCCAAGCATGTTTTTGGTCATCAAAGCTTGGATTCTCGGATTCAGCGGGTCGAAATACACCTAGAAACTCACCCATCAAAGTCCGATTTCGATTCTGGACAAAAATATTTTCGATCATCTCTTTTTCGGACCATACAGAATAACTTTTTTCCAAGCATATTTTTGGTCATCAAAGTTTGGATTTTCGGATTCAGCGAGTGGGAATACACGTAGAAACTCACCCATTAAAGTCCGATTTTGATTCTGAAAAAAAATATTTTCGATCATCTCTTTTTCGTACCATGCGGAATAACTTCTTTCCAAGCATATTTTTGGTCATCGAAGCTTGGATTCTCGGATTCAGCGGGTCAAAATACACCTATAAACCCACCCATCAAAGTTCGATTTCAATTCTGGAGACAGATATTTTCGATCATCTCTTTTTCGTACCATGCGAATTAACTTATTTCCAAGCATATTTTTGGTCATCAAAGTTTGGATTTTCAGATTCAGCGGGTCGAAATACACCTAGAAACTCACCCATCAAAGTCCGATTTCGATTCTGAAAAAAAATATTTTCGATCATCTCTTTTTCGTACCATGCGAAATAACTTTTTTCCAAGCATATTTTTGGTCATCAAAGCTTGGATTGTCGGATTCAGCGGGTAGGAATACACCTATAAACCCACCCATCAAAGTTCGATTCCGATTCTGGAGACAGATATTTTCGATCATCTCTTTTTCGTACCATGCGAAATAACTTTTTTCCAAGCATATTTTTGGTCATCAAAGGTTCGATTTTCGGATTCAGCGGGTCGAAATACACCTAGAAACTCACGCATCGAAGTCCGATTTTGATTCTGAAAAAAAATATTTTCGATCATCTCTTTTTCGTACCATGCGAAATAACTTCGTTCCAGGTGTATTTTCGTGTAACAAAGGTTGGATTTTTGGATTCAGCGGGTCAAAATACACCTATGAACCCACCCATCAAAGTTCGATTTTGATTCTGGAGACAGATATTTTCCATCATCTCTTTGTCGTACCATGCGGAATAACTTTGTTCCAAGCATATTTTTGGTCATCAAAAGTTGGATTTTCGGATTCAGCGGGTCGAATTACACCTAGAAACTCACCCATCAAAGTCCGATTTTGATTCTGAAAAAAAATATTTTCGATCATCTCCTTTTCGTACCATGCGAAATAACTTTTTTCCAAGCATATTTTTGGTCATCAGAGGTTGGATTTTCGGATTCAGCGGGTCGAAATACACCTAGAAACTCACCCATTGAAGTCCGATTTTGATTCTGAAAAAAAATATTTTCGAACATCTCTTTTTCGTACCATGCGAAATAACTTTTTTCCAATCATATTTTTGGTCATCAGAGGTTGGATTTCCGGATTCAGCGGGTCGAAATGCACCTAAAAACTCACCCATCAAAGTCTGATTCCGATTCTGAAAAAAAAGATTTTCGATCATCTCTTTTTCGTACCATGCGGAATAACTTCTTTCCAGGTGTATTTTCGTGTAACAAAGGTTGGTTTTTTTGATTCAGCGGGTCAAAGTACACATATGAACCCACCCATCAAAGTTCGATTTTGATTCTGGAGACAGATATTTTCGATCATCTCTTTTTCGAACCATGCGAAATAACTTTTTTCCAAGCATATTTTTGGTCACCAAAGGTTGGATTTTCGGATTCAGCGGGTCGAAATACACCTAGAAACTCACCCATCAAAGTCCGATTTCGATTCTGAAAAAAAATATTTTCGATCATCTCTTTTTCGTACCATGCGAAATAACTTTTTTCCAAGCATATTTTTGGTCATCAAAGCTTGGATTGTCGGATTCAGCGGGTCGAAATACACCTATGAACCCACCCATCAAAGTTCGATTTCGATTCTGGAGACAGATATTTTCGATCATCTCTTTTTCGTACCATGCGAAATAACTTTTTTCAAAGCATAGTTTTGGTCATCAAAGTTTGGATTTTCAGATTCAGCGGGTCGAAATACACCTAGAAACTCACCCATCAAAGTCCGATTTCGATTCTGGAAAAAAATATTTTCGATCATCTCTTTTTCGTACCATGCGAAATAACTTTTTTCCAAGCATGTTTTTGGTCATCAAAGCTTGGATTCTCGGATTCAGCGGGTCGAAATACACCTAGAAACTCACCCATCAAAGTCCGATTTCGATTCTGGACAAAAATATTTTCGATCATCTCTTTTTCGGACCATACAGAATAACTTTTTTCCAAGCATATTTTTGGTCATCAAAGTTTGGATTTTCGGATTCAGCGAGTGGGAATACACGTAGAAACTCACCCATTAAAGTCCGATTTTGATTCTGAAAAAAAATATTTTCGATCATCTCTTTTTCGTACCATGCGGAATAACTTCTTTCCAAGCATATTTTTGGTCATCGAAGCTTGGATTCTCGGATTCAGCGGGTCAAAATACACCTATAAACCCACCCATCAAAGTTCGATTTCAATTCTGGAGACAGATATTTTCGATCATCTCTTTTTCGTACCATGCGAATTAACTTATTTCCAAGCATATTTTTGGTCATCAAAGTTTGGATTTTCAGATTCAGCGGGTCGAAATACACCTAGAAACTCACCAATCAAAGTCCGATTTCGATTCTGAAAAAAAATATTTTCGATCATCTCTTTTTCGTACCATGCGAAATAACTTTTTTCCAAGCATATTTTTGGTCATCAAAGCTTGGATTGTCGGATTCAGCGGGTAGGAATACACCTATAAACCCACCCATCAAAGTTCGATTCCGATTCTGGAGACAGATATTTTCGATCATCTCTTTTTCGTACCATGCGAAATAACTTTTTTCCAAGCATATTTTTGGTCATCAAAGGTTCGATTTTCGGATTCAGCGGGTCGAAATACACCTAGAAACTCACGCATCGAAGTCCGATTTTGATTCTGAAAAAAAATATTTTCGATCATCTCTTTTTCGTACCATGCGAAATAACTTCGTTCCAGGTGTATTTTCGTGTAACAAAGGTTGGATTTTTGGATTCAGCGGGTCAAAATACACCTATGAACCCACCCATCAAAGTTCGATTTTGATTCTGGAGACAGATATTTTCCATCATCTCTTTGTCGTACCATGCGGAATAACTTTGTTCCAAGCATATTTTTGGTCATCAAAAGTTGGATTTTCGGATTCAGCGGGTCGAATTACACCTAGAAACTCACCCTTCAAAGTCCGATTTTGATTCTGAAAAAAAATATTTTCGATCATCTCTTTTTCGTACCATGCGAAATAACTTTTTTCCAAGCATATTTTTGGTCATCAGAGGTTGGATTTTCGGATTCAGCGGGTCGAAATACACCTAGAAACTCACCCATTGAAGTCCGATTTTGATTCTGAAAAAAAATATTTTCGAACATCTCTTTTTCGTACCATGCGAAATAACTTTTTTCCAATCATATTTTTGGTCATCAGAGGTTGGATTTCCGGATTCAGCGGGTCGAAATGCACCTAAAAACTCACCCATCAAAGTCTGATTCCGATTCTGAAAAAAAAGATTTTCGATCATCTCTTTTTCGTACCATGCGGAATAACTTCTTTCCAGGTGTATTTTCGTGTAACAAAGGTTGGTTTTTTTGATTCAGCGGGTCAAAGTACACATATGAACCCACCCATCAAAGTTCGATTTTGATTCTGGAGACAGATATTTTCGAACATCTCTTTTTCGAACCATGCGAAATAACTTTTTTCCAAGCATATTTTTGGTCACCAAAGGTTGGATTTTCGGATTCAGCGGGTCGAAATACACCTAGAAACTCACCCATCAAAGTCCGATTTCGATTCTGAAAAAAAATATTTTCGATCATCTCTTTTTCGTACCATGCGAAATAACTTTTTTCCAAGCATATTTTTGGTCATCAAAGCTTGGATTGTCGGATTCAGCGGGTCGAAATACACCTATGAACCCACCCATCAAAGTTCGATTTCGATTCTGGAGACAGATATTTTCGATCATCTCTTTTTCGTACCATGCGAAATAACTTTTTTCAAAGCATAGTTTTGGTCATCAAAGTTTGGATTTTCAGATTCAGCGGGTCGAAATACACCTAGAAACTCACCCATCAAAGTCCGATTTTGATTCTGAAAAAAAATATTTTCGATCATCTCTTTTTCGTACCATGCGGAATAACTTTTTTCCAAGCATATTTTTGGTCATCAAAGGATGGATTTTCGGATTCAGCGGGTCGAAATACACCCAGAAACTCACCCATCAAGGTCTGATTCCGATTCTGAAAAAAAATATTTTCGATCATCTCTTTTTCGTACCATGCGGAATAACTTCTTTCCAGGTGTATTTTCGTGTAACAAAGGTTGGATTTTTGGATTCAGCGGGTCGAAATACACCGATGAACCCACCCATCAAAGTTCGATTTTGATTCTGGAGACAGATATTTTCGATCATCTCTTTTTCGTACCATGCGAAATAACTTTTTTCTCAGCATATTTTTGGGCATCAAAGGTTGGATTTTCGGATTCAGCGGGTCGAAATACACCCAGAAACTCACCCATCAAAGTCCGATTCCGATTCTGAAAAAAAATATTTTCGATCATCTCTTTTTCGTACCATGCGGAATAACTTCTTTCCAGGTGTATTTTCGTGTAACGAAGGTTGGATTTTTGGATTCAGCGGGTCAAAATACACCTATGAACCCACCCATCAAAGTTCGACTTCGATTCTAGAGAAAGATATTTGCGATCATCTCTTTTTCGTACCATGCGAAATAACTTTCTTCCAAGCATATTTTTGGTCATCGAAGCTTGGATTCTCGGATTCAGCGGGTCAAAATACACCTATAAACCCACCCATCAAAGTTCGATTTCAATTCTGGAGACAGATATTTTCGATCATCTCTTTTTCGTACCATGCGAATTAACTTATTTCCAAGCATATTTTTGGTCATCAAAGTTTGGATTTTCAGATTCAGCGGGTCGAAATACACCTAGAAACTCACCCATCAAAGTCCGATTTCGATTCTGAAAAAAAATATTTTCGATCATCTCTTTTTCGTACCATGCGACATAACTTTTTTCCAAGCATATTTTTGGTCATCAAAGCTTGGATTGTCGGATTCAGCGGGTCGGAATACACCTATAAACCCACCCATCAAAGTTCGATTTTGATTCTGGAGACAGATATTTTCGATCATCTCTTTTTCGTACCATGCGAAATAACTTTTTTCTCAGCATATTTTTGGGCATCAAAGGTTGGATTTTCGGATTCAGCGGGTCGAAATACACCCAGAAACTCACCCATCAAAGTCCGATTCCGAATCTGAAAAAAAATATTTTCGATCATCTCTTTTTCGTACCATGCGGAATAACTTCTTTCCAGGTGTATTTTCGTGTAACGAAGGTTGGATTTTTGGATTCAGCGGGTCAAAATACACCTATGAACCCACCCATCAAAGTTCGACTACGATTCTGGAGAAAGATATTTGCGATCATCTCTTTTTCGTACCATGCGAAATAACTTTTTTCCAAGCATATTTTTGGTCATCGAAGCTTGGATTCTCGGATTCAGCGGGTCAAAATACACCTATAAACCCACCCATCAAAGTTCGATTTCAATTCTGGAGACAGATATTTTCGATCATCTCTTTTTCGTACCATGCGAATTAACTTATTTCCAAGCATATTTTTGGTCATCAAAGTTTGGATTTTCAGATTCAGCGGGTCGAAATACACCTAGAAACTCACCCATCAAAGTCCGATTTCGATTCTGAAAAAAAATATTTTCGATAATCTCTTTTTCGTACCATGCGAAATAACTTTTTTCCAAGCATATTTTTGGTCATCAAAGCTTGGATTGTCGGATTCAGCGGGTCGGAATACACCTATAAACCCACCCATCAAAGTTCGATTTCGATTCTGGAGACAGATATTTTCGTTCATCTCTTTTTCGTACCATGCGAAATAACTTTTTTCCAAGCATATTTTTGGTCATCAAAGGTTCGATTTTCGGATTCAGCGAGTCGAAATACACCTAGAAACTCACCCATCGAAGTCCGATTTCGATTCTGGACAAAAATATTTTCGATCATCTCTTTTTCGGACCATGCGGAATAACTTTTTTCCAAGCATATTTTTGGTCATCAAAGTTTGGATTTTCGGATTCAGCGGGTGGGAATACACGTAGAAACTCACCCATTAAAGTCCGATTTTGATTCTGAAAAAAAATATTTTCGATCAACTCTTTTTCGTACCATGCGAAATAACTTTTTTCCAAGCATATTTTTGGTCATCAAAGGTTGGATTTTCGGATTCAGCGGGTCGAAATACACCTAGAAACTCACCCATCGAAGTCCGATTTTGATTCTGAAAAAAAATATTTTCGATCATCTCTTTTTCGTACCGTGCGAAATAACTTTTTTCCAATCATATTTTTGGTCATCAGAGGTTGGATTTCCGGATTCAGCGGGTCAAAATACACCTATATACCCACCCATTAAAGTTCGATTTCGATTCTGGAGACAGATATTTTCGATCATCTCTTTTTCGTACCATGCGAAATAACTTTTTTCCAAGCATATTTTTCGTCATCAAAGTTTGGATTTTCGGATTCAGCGGGTCGAAATACACCTAGAAACTCACCCATCAAAGTCCGATTTTGATTCTGAAAAAAAATATTTTCGATCATCTCTTTTTCGTACAATGCGAAATAACTTCTTTCCAGGTGTATTTTCGTGTAACGAAGGTTGGATTTTTGGATTCAGCGGGTCAAAATACACCTATGAACCCACCCATCAAAGTTCGACTTCGATTCTAGAGAAAGATATTTGCGATCATCTCTTTTTCGTACCATGCGAAATAACTTTCTTCCAAGCATATTTTTGGTCATCGAAGCTTGGATTCTCGGATTCAGCGGGTCAAAATACACCTATAAACCCACCCATCAAAGTTCGATTTCAATTCTGGAGACAGATATTTTCGATCATCTCTTTTTCGTACCATGCGAATTAACTTATTTCCAAGCATATTTTTGGTCATCAAAGTTTGGATTTTCAGATTCAGCGGGTCGAAATACACCTAGAAACTCACCCATCAAAGTCCGATTTCGATTCTGAAAAAAAATATTTTCGATCATCTCTTTTTCGTACCATGCGACATAACTTTTTTCCAAGCATATTTTTGGTCATCAAAGCTTGGATTGTCGGATTCAGCGGGTCGGAATACACCTATAAACCCACCCATCAAAGTTCGATTTTGATTCTGGAGACAGATATTTTCGATCATCTCTTTTTCGTACCATGCGAAATAACTTTTTTCTCAGCATATTTTTGGGCATCAAAGGTTGGATTTTCGGATTCAGCGGGTCGAAATACACCCAGAAACTCACCCATCAAAGTCCGATTCCGAATCTGAAAAAAAATATTTTCGATCATCTCTTTTTCGTACCATGCGGAATAACTTCTTTCCAGGTGTATTTTCGTGTAACGAAGGTTGGATTTTTGGATTCAGCGGGTCAAAATACACCTATGAACCCACCCATCAAAGTTCGACTACGATTCTGGAGAAAGATATTTGCGATCATCTCTTTTTCGTACCATGCGAAATAACTTTTTTCCAAGCATATTTTTGGTCATCGAAGCTTGGATTCTCGGATTCAGCGGGTCAAAATACACCTATAAACCCACCCATCAAAGTTCGATTTCAATTCTGGAGACAGATATTTTCGATCATCTCTTTTTCGTACCATGCGAATTAACTTATTTCCAAGCATATTTTTGGTCATCAAAGTTTGGATTTTCAGATTCAGCGGGTCGAAATACACCTAGAAACTCACCCATCAAAGTCCGATTTCGATTCTGAAAAAAAATATTTTCGATAATCTCTTTTTCGTACCATGCGAAATAACTTTTTTCCAAGCATATTTTTGGTCATCAAAGCTTGGATTGTCGGATTCAGCGGGTCGGAATACACCTATAAACCCACCCATCAAAGTTCGATTTCGATTCTGGAGACAGATATTTTCGTTCATCTCTTTTTCGTACCATGCGAAATAACTTTTTTCCAAGCATATTTTTGGTCATCAAAGGTTCGATTTTCGGATTCAGCGAGTCGAAATACACCTAGAAACTCACCCATCGAAGTCCGATTTCGATTCTGGACAAAAATATTTTCGATCATCTCTTTTTCGGACCATGCGGAATAACTTTTTTCCAAGCATATTTTTGGTCATCAAAGTTTGGATTTTCGGATTCAGCGGGTGGGAATACACGTAGAAACTCACCCATTAAAGTCCGATTTTGATTCTGAAAAAAAATATTTTCGATCAACTCTTTTTCGTACCATGCGAAATAACTTTTTTCCAAGCATATTTTTGGTCATCAAAGGTTGGATTTTCGGATTCAGCGGGTCGAAATACACCTAGAAACTCACCCATCGAAGTCCGATTTTGATTCTGAAAAAAAATATTTTCGATCATCTCTTTTTCGTACCGTGCGAAATAACTTTTTTCCAATCATATTTTTGGTCATCAGAGGTTGGATTTCCGGATTCAGCGGGTCAAAATACACCTATATACCCACCCATTAAAGTTCGATTTCGATTCTGGAGACAGATATTTTCGATCATCTCTTTTTCGTACCATGCGAAATAACTTTTTTCCAAGCATATTTTTCGTCATCAAAGTTTGGATTTTCGGATTCAGCGGGTCGAAATACACCTAGAAACTCACCCATCAAAGTCCGATTTTGATTCTGAAAAAAAATATTTTCGATCATCTCTTTTTCGTACAATGCGAAATAACTTCTTTCCAGGTGTATTTTTGTGTAACAGAGGTTGGATTTTTGGATCCAGCGGGTCAAAATACACCTATGAACCCACCCATCAAAGTTCGATTTCGATTCTGGAGAATGATATTTCCGATCATCTCTTTTTCGTACCATGCGAAATAACTTCTTTCCAAGCATTTTTTTGGTCATCAAAGCTCGGATTCTCGGATTCAGCGGGTCAAAATACACCTATGAACCCACCCATTAAAGTTCGATTTTGATTCTGGAGACAGATATTTTCGATCATCTCTTTTTCGTACCATGCGAAATAACTTTTTTCCAAGCATATTTTTGGTCATCAAAGTTTGGATTTCCGAATTCAGCGGGTCGAAATACACCTAGAAACTCACCCATCACAGTCCGATTTTGATTCTGAAAAAAAATATTTTCGATCATCTCTTTTTCGTACCATGCGAAATAACTTTTTTCCAAGCATATTTTTGGTCATCAGAGGTTGGATTTTCGGATTCAGCGGGTCGAAATACACCTAGAAACTTACCCATCAAAGTCCGATTCCGATTCTGGAAAAAAATATTTTCGATCATCTCTTTTTCGTACCATGCGAAATAACTTTTTTCCAAGCATGTTTTTGGTCATCAAAGCTTGGATTCTCGGATTCAGCGGGTCGAAATACACCCAGAAACTCACCCATGAAAGTCCGATTTTGATTCTGGAAAAAAATATTTCCGATCATCTCTTTTTCGTACCATGCGAAATAACTTTTTTCCAATCATATTTTTGGTCATCAGAGGTTGGATTTTCGAATTCAGCGGGTCGAAATGCACCTAGAAACTCACCCATGAAAGTCCGATTTTGATTCTGAAAAAAAGTATTTTCGATCATCTCTTTTTCGGACCATGCGAAATAACTTCTTTCCAGGTGTATTTTCGTGTAACAGAAGTTGGATTTTTGGATTCAGCGGGTCAAAATACACCTATGAACCCACCCATCAAAGTTCGATTTCGATTCTGGAGACAAATATTTTCGATCATCTCTTTTTCGTACCATGCGGAATAACTTGTTTCCAAGCATATTTTTGGTCATCAAAGGTTGGATTTTCGGATTCAGCGGGTCGAAATACACCTAGAAACTCACCCATCAAAGTCCGATTTTGATTCTGAAAAAAAATATTTTCGATCATCTCTTTTTCGTACCATGCGAAATAACTTTTTTCCAAGCATATTTTTGGTCATCAGAGGTTGGATTTTCGGATTCAGCGGGTCGAAATACACCTAGAAACTCACCCATCAAAGTCCGATTTCGATTCTGGAAAAAAATATTTTCGATCATCTCTTTTTCGTACCATGCGAAATAACTTTTTTCCAAGCATGTTTTTGGTCATCAAAGCTTGGATTCTCGGATTCAGCGGGTCGAAATACACCTAGAAACTCACCCATCAAAGTCCGATTTCGATTCTGGACAAAAATATTTTCGATCATCTCTTTTTCGGACCATACAGAATAACTTTTTTCCAAGCATATTTTTGGTCATCAAAGTTTGGATTTTCGGATTCAGCGAGTGGGAATACACGTAGAAACTCACCCATTAAAGTCCGATTTTGATTCTGAAAAAAAATATTTTCGATCATCTCTTTTTCGTACCATGCGGAATAACTTCTTTCCAAGCATATTTTTGGTCATCGAAGCTTGGATTCTCGGATTCAGCGGGTCAAAATACACCTATAAACCCACCCATCAAAGTTCGATTTCAATTCTGGAGACAGATATTTTCGATCATCTCTTTTTCGTACCATGCGAATTAACTTATTTCCAAGCATATTTTTGGTCATCAAAGTTTGGATTTTCAGATTCAGCGGGTCGAAATACACCTATAAACCCACCCATCAAAGTTCGATTCCGATTCTGGAGAC
>CAUJGY010000183.1:0-19848 GCA_963170745.1 Phymatocera aterrima
AAAAGAGATGATCGAAAATATTTTTTTTCAGAATCAAGATCGGACTTCGATGGGTGAGTTTCTAGGTGTATTTCGACCCGCTGAATCCGAAAATCCAAACTTTGTTGAGCAAAAATATGCTTGGAAAAAAGTTATTTCGCATGGTACGAAAAAGAGATGATCGAAAATATCTGTCTCCAGAATCGGAATCGAACTTTGATGGGTGGGTTCATAGGTGTATTTTGACCCGCTGAATCCAAAAATCAAACCTTTGTTAAACGAAAATACACCTGGAAAGAAGTTATTCCGCATGGTACGAAAAAGAGATGATCGAAAATATTTTTTTTCAGAATCGAGATCGGACTTTAATGGGTGAGTTTCAAGGGGTATTTCGACCCGCTGAATCCAAAAATCCGACCTCTTATGACCAAAAATATGCTTGGAAAAAAGTTATTTCGCATGGTACGAAAAAGAGATGATCGAAAATATTTTTATTCAGAATCAAAATCGGACTTTGATGGGTGAGTTTCTAGGTGTATTTCGACCCGCTGGATGCGAAAATCCAACCTTTGATGACCAAAAATATGCTTGGAAAAAAGTTATTTCGCATGGTACGAAAAAGAGATGATCGAAAATATCTGTCTCCAGAATCGAAATCGAACTTTGAAGGGTGGGTTTATAGGTGTATTTTGACCCGCTGAATCCAAAAATCCAACCTTTGTTACACGAAAATACACCTGGAATGAAGTTATTTCGCATGGTACGAAAAAGAGATGATCGAAAATATCTGTCTCCAGAATCGGAATCGAACTTTGATGGGTGGGTTTATAGGTGTATTTTGACCCGCTGAATCCAAAAATCAAACCTTTGTTGAACGAAAATACACCTGGAAAGAAGTTATTCCGCATGGTACGAAAAAGAGATGATCGAAAATATTTTTTTTCAGAATCAAGATCGGACTTTGATGGGTGAGTTTCTAGGTGTATTCCGACCCGCTGAATCCGAAAATCCAAACTTTGTTGAGCAAAAATATGCTTGGAAAAAAGTTATTTCGCATGGTACGAAAAAGAGATGATCGAAAATATCTGTCTCCAGAATCGAAATCGAACTTTGAAGGGTGGGTTTATAGGTGTATTTTGACCCGCTGAATCCAAAAATCCAACCTTTGTTACACAAAAATACACCTGGAAAGAAGTTATTTCGCATGGTACGAAAAAGAGATGATCGAAAATATTTTTTTTCAGAATCAAGATCGGACTTCGATGGGTGAGTTTCTAGGTGTATTTCGACCCGCTGAATCCGAAAATCCAAACTTTGTTGAGCAAAAATATGCTTGGAAAAAAGTTATTTCGCATGGTACGAAAAAGAGATGATCGAAAATATCTGTCTCCAGAATCGGAATCGAACTTTGATGGGTGGGTTTATAGGTGTATTTTGACCCGCTGAATCCAAAAATCAAACCTTTGTTAAACGAAAATACACCTGGAAAGAAGTTATTCCGCATGGTACGAAAAAGAGATGATCGAAAATATTTTTTTTCAGAATCGAGATCGGACTTTAATGGGTGAGTTTCAAGGGGTATTTCGACCCGCTGAATCCACAAATCCGACCTCTTATGACCAAAAATATGCTTGGAAAAAAGTTATTTCGCATGGTACGAAAAAGAGATGATCGAAAATATTTTTATTCAGAATCAAAATCGGACTTTGATGGGTGAGTTTCTAGGTGTATTTCGACCCGCTGGATGCGAAAATCCAACCTTTGATGACCAAAAATATGCTTGGAAAAAAGTTATTTCGCATGGTACGAAGAAGAGATGATCGAAAATATCTGTCTCCAGAATCGAAATCGAACTTTGAAGGGTGGGTTTATAGGTGTATTTTGACCCGCTGAATCCAAAAATCCAACCTTTGTTACACGAAAATACACCTGGAATGAAGTTATTTCGCATGGTACGAAAAAGAGATGATCGAAAATATCTGTCTCCAGAATCGGAATCGAACTTTGATGGGTGGGTTTATAGGTGTATTTTGACCCGCTGAATCCAAAAATCAAACCTTTGTTAAACGAAAATACACCTGGAAAGAAGTTATTCCGCATGGTACGAAAAAGAGATGATCGAAAATATTTTTTTTCAGAATCAAGATCGGACTTTGATGGGTGAGTTTCTAGGTGTATTCCGACCCGCTGAATCCGAAAATCCAAACTTTGTTGAGCAAAAATATGCTTGGAAAAAAGTTATTTCGCATGGTACGAAAAAGAGATGATCGAAAATATCTGTCTCCAGAATCGAAATCGAACTTTGAAGGGTGGGTTTATAGGTGTATTTTGACCCGCTGAATCCAAAAATCCAACCTTTGTTACACAAAAATACACCTGGAAAGAAGTTATTTCGCATGGTACGAAAAAGAGATGATCGAAAATATTTTTTTTCAGAATCAAGATCGGACTTCGATGGGTGAGTTTCTAGGTGTATTTCGACCCGCTGAATCCGAAAATCCAAACTTTGTTGAGCAAAAATATGCTTGGAAAAAAGTTATTTCGCATGGTACGAAAAAGAGATGATCGAAAATATCTGTCTCCAGAATCGGAATCGAACTTTGATGGGTGGGTTTATAGGTGTATTTTGACCCGCTGAATCCAAAAATCAAACCTTTGTTAAACGAAAATACACCTGGAAAGAAGTTATTCCGCATGGTACGAAAAAGAGATGATCGAAAATATTTTTTTTCAGAATCGAGATCGGACTTTAATGGGTGAGTTTCAAGGGGTATTTCGACCCGCTGAATCCAAAAATCCGACCTCTTATGACCAAAAATATGCTTGGAAAAAAGTTATTTCGCATGGTACGAAAAAGAGATGATCGAAAATATTTTTATTCAGAATCAAAATCGGACTTTGATGGGTGAGTTTCTAGGTGTATTTCGACCCGCTGGATGCGAAAATCCAACCTTTGATGACCAAAAATATGCTTGGAAAAAAGTTATTTCGCATGGTACGAAGAAGAGATGATCGAAAATATCTGTCTCCAGAATCGAAATCGAACTTTGAAGGGTGGGTTTATAGGTGTATTTTGACCCGCTGAATCCAAAAATCCAACCTTTGTTACACGAAAATACACCTGGAATGAAGTTATTTCGCATGGTACGAAAAAGAGATGATCGAAAATATCTGTCTCCAGAATCGGAATCGAACTTTGATGGGTGGGTTTATAGGTGTATTTTGACCCGCTGAATCCAAAAATCAAACCTTTGTTAAACGAAAATACACCTGGAAAGAAGTTATTCCGCATGGTACGAAAAAGAGATGATCGAAAATATTTTTTTTCAGAATCAAGATCGGACTTTGATGGGTGAGTTTCTAGGTGTATTCCGACCCGCTGAATCCGAAAATCCAAACTTTGTTGAGCAAAAATATGCTTGGAAAAAAGTTATTTCGCATGGTACGAAAAAGAGATGATCGAAAATATCTGTCTCCAGAATCGAAATCGAACTTTGAAGGGTGGGTTTATAGGTGTATTTTGACCCGCTGAATCCAAAAATCCAACCTTTGTTACACAAAAATACACCTGGAAAGAAGTTATTCCGCATGGTACGAAAAAGAGATGATCGAAAATATTTTTTTTCAGAATCAAGATCGGACTTTGATGGGTGAGTTTCTAGGTGTATTCCGACCCGCTGAATCCGAAAATCCAAACTTTGTTGAGCAAAAATATGCTTGGAAAAAAGTTATTTCGCATGGTACGAAAAAGAGATGATCGAAAATATCTGTCTCCAGAATCGAAATCGAACTTTGAAGGGTGGGTTTATAGGTGTATTTTGACCCGCTGAATCCAAAAATCCAACCTTTGTTACACAAAAATACACCTGGAAAGAAGTTATTTCGCATGGTACGAAAAAGAGATGATCGAAAATATTTTTTTTCAGAATCAAGATCGGACTTCGATGGGTGAGTTTCTAGGTGTATTTCGACCCGCTGAATCCGAAAATCCAAACTTTGTTGAGCAAAAATATGCTTGGAAAAAAGTTATTTCGCATGGTACGAAAAAGAGATGATCGAAAATATCTGTCTCCAGAATCGGAATCGAACTTTGATGGGTGGGTTTATAGGTGTATTTTGACCCGCTGAATCCAGAAATCAAACCTTTGTTAAACGAAAATACACCTGGAAAGAAGTTATTCCGCATGGTACGAAAAAGAGATGATCGAAAATATTTTTTTTCAGAATCGAGATCGGACTTTAATGGGTGAGTTTCAAGGGGTATTTCGACCCGCTGAATCCAAAAATCCGACCTCTTATGACCAAAAATATGCTTGGAAAAAAGTTATTCCGCATGGTACGAAAAAGAGATGATCGAAAATATTTTTATTCAGAATCAAAATCGGACTTTGATGGGTGAGTTTCTAGGTGTATTTCGACCCGCTGGATGCGAAAATCCAACCTTTGATGACCAAAAATATGCTTGGAAAAAAGTTATTTCGCATGGTACGAAAAAGAGATGATCGAAAATATCTGTCTCCAGAATCGAAATCGAACTTTGAAGGGTGGGTTTATAGGTGTATTTTGACCCGCTGAATCCAAAAATCCAACCTTTGTTACACGAAAATACACCTGGAATGAAGTTATTTCGCATGGTACGAAAAAGAGATGATCGAAAATATCTGTCTCCAGAATCGGAATCGAACTTTGATGGGTGGGTTTATAGGTGTATTTTGACCCGCTGAATCCAAAAATCAAACCTTTGTTAAACGAAAATACACCTGGAAAGAAGTTATTCCGCATGGTACGAAAAAGAGATGATCGAAAATATTTTTTTTCAGAATCAAGATCGGACTTTGATGGGTGAGTTTCTAGGTGTATTCCGACCCGCTGAATCCGAAAATCCAAACTTTGTTGAGCAAAAATATGCTTGGAAAAAAGTTATTTCGCATGGTACGAAAAAGAGATGATCGAAAATATCTGACTCCAGAATCGAAATCGAACTTTGAAGGGTGGGTTTATAGGTGTATTTTGACCCGCTGAATCCAAAAATCCAACCTTTGTTACACAAAAATACACCTGGAAAGAAGTTATTCCGCATGGTACGAAAAAGAGATGATCGAAAATATTTTTTTTCAGAATCAAGATCGGACTTTGATGGGTGAGTTTCTAGGTGTATTCCGACCCGCTGAATCCGAAAATCCAAACTTTGTTGAGCAAAAATATGCTTGGAAAAAAGTTATTTCGCATGGTACGAAAAAGAGATGATCGAAAATATCTGTCTCCAGAATCGAAATCGAACTTTGAAGGGTGGGTTTATAGGTGTATTTTGACCCGCTGAATCCAAAAATCCAACCTTTGTTACACAAAAATACACCTGGAAAGAAGTTATTTCGCATGGTACGAAAAAGAGATGATCGAGAATATTTTTTTTCAGAATCAAGATCGGACTTCGATGGGTGAGTTTCTAGGTGTATTTCGACCCGCTGAATCCGAAAATCCAAACTTTGTTGAGCAAAAATATGCTTGGAAAAAAGTTATTTCGCATGGTACGAAAAAGAGATGATCGAAAATATCTGTCTCCAGAATCGGAATCGAACTTTGATGGGTGGGTTTATAGGTGTATTTTGACCCGCTGAATCCAAAAATCAAACCTTTGTTAAACGAAAATACACCTGGAAAGAAGTTATTCCGCATGGTACGAAAAAGAGATGATCGAAAATATTTTTTTTCAGAATCGAGATCGGACTTTAATGGGTGAGTTTCAAGGGGTATTTCGACCCGCTGAATCCAAAAATCCGACCTCTTATGACCAAAAATATGCTTGGAAAAAAGTTATTCCGCATGGTACGAAAAAGAGATGATCGAAAATATTTTTATTCAGAATCAAAATCGGACTTTGATGGGTGAGTTTCTAGGTGTATTTCGACCCGCTGGACGCGAAAATCCAACCTTTGATGACCAAAAATATGCTTGGAAAAAAGTTATTTCGCATGGTACGAAAAAGAGATGATCGAAAATATCTGTCTCCAGAATCGAAATCGAACTTTGAAGGGTGGGTTTATAGGTGTATTTTGACCCGCTGAATCCAAAAATCCAACCTTTGTTACACGAAAATACACCTGGAATGAAGTTATTTCGCATGGTACGAAAAAGAGATGATCGAAAATATCTGTCTCCAGAATCGGAATCGAACTTTGATGGGTGGGTTTATAGGTGTATTTTGACCCGCTGAATCCAAAAATCAAACCTTTGTTAAACGAAAATACACCTGGAAAGAAGTTATTTCGCATGGTACGAAAAAGAGATGATCGAAAATATTTTTTTTCAGAATCAAGATCGGACTTTGATGGGTGAGTTTCTAGGTGTATTCCGACCCGCTGAATCCGAAAATCCAAACTTTGTTGAGCAAAAATATGCTTGGAAAAAAGTTATTTCGCATGGTACGAAAAAGAGATGATCGAAAATATCTGTCTCCAGAATCGAAATCGAACTTTGAAGGGTGGGTTTATAGGTGTATTTTGACCCGCTGAATCCAAAAATCCAACCTTTGTTACACAAAAATACACCTGGAAAGAAGTTATTTCGCATGGTACGAAAAAGAGATGATCGAAAATATTTTTTTTCAGAATCAAGATCGGACTTCGATGGGTGAGTTTCTAGGTGTATTTCGACCCGCTGAATCCGAAAATCCAAACTTTGTTGAGCAAAAATATGCTTGGAAAAAAGTTATTTCGCATGGTACGAAAAAGAGATGATCGAAAATATCTGTCTCCAGAATCGGAATCGAACTTTGATGGGTGGGTTTATAGGTGTATTTTGACCCGCTGAATCCAAAAATCCAACCTTTGTTACACGAAAATACACCTGGAATGAAGTTATTTCGCATGGTACGAAAAAGAGATGATCGAAAATATCTGTCTCCAGAATCGGAATCGAACTTTGATGGGTGGGTTTATAGGTGTATTTTGACCCGCTGAATCCAAAAATCAAACCTTTGTTAAACGAAAATACACCTGGAAAGAAGTTATTTCGCATGGTACGAAAAAGAGATGATCGAAAATATTTTTTTTCAGAATCAAGATCGGACTTTGATGGGTGAGTTTCTAGGTGTATTCCGACCCGCTGAATCCGAAAATCCAAACTTTGTTGAGCAAAAATATGCTTGGAAAAAAGTTATTTCGCATGGTACGAAAAAGAGATGATCGAAAATATCTGTCTCCAGAATCGAAATCGAACTTTGAAGGGTGGGTTTATAGGTGTATTTTGACCCGCTGAATCCAAAAATCCAACCTTTGTTACACAAAAATACACCTGGAAAGAAGTTATTTCGCATGGTACGAAAAAGAGATGATCGAAAATATTTTTTTTCAGAATCAAGATCGGACTTCGATGGGTGAGTTTCTAGGTGTATTTCGACCCGCTGAATCCGAAAATCCAAACTTTGTTGAGCAAAAATATGCTTGGAAAAAAGTTATTTCGCATGGTACGAAAAAGAGATGATCGAAAATATCTGTCTCCAGAATCGGAATCGAACTTTGATGGGTGGGTTTATAGGTGTATTTTGACCCGCTGAATCCAAAAATCAAACCTTTGTTAAACGAAAATACACCTGGAAAGAAGTTATTCCGCATGGTACGAAAAAGAGATGATCGAAAATATTTTTTTTCAGAATCAAGATCGGACTTTGATGGGTGAGTTTCTAGGTGTATTCCGACCCGCTGAATCCGAAAATCCAAACTTTGTTGAGCAAAAATATGCTTGGAAAAAAGTTATTTCGCATGGTACGAAAAAGAGATGATCGAAAATATCTGTCTCCAGACTCGAAATCGAACTTTGAAGGGTGGGTTTATAGGTGTATTTTGACCCGCTGAATCCAAAAATCCAACCTTTGTTACACAAAAATACACCTGGAAAGAAGTTATTTCGCATGGTACGAAAAAGAGATGATCGAAAATATTTTTTTTCAGAATCAAGATCGGACTTCGATGGGTGAGTTTCTAGGTGTATTTCGACCCGCTGAATCCGAAAATCCAAACTTTGTTGAGCAAAAATATGCTTGGAAAAAAGTTATTTCGCATGGTACGAAAAAGAGATGATCGAAAATATCTGTCTCCAGAATCGGAATCGAACTTTGATGGGTGGGTTTATAGGTGTATTTTGACCCGCTGAATCCAAAAATCCAACCTTTGTTACACAAAAATACACCTGGAAAGAAGTTATTTCGCATGGTACGAAAAAGAGATGATCGAAAATATTTTTTTTCAGAATCAAGATCGGACTTCGATGGGTGAGTTTCTAGGTGTATTTCGACCCGCTGAATCCGAAAATCCAAACTTTGTTGAGCAAAAATATGCTTGGAAAAAAGTTATTTCGCATGGTACGAAAAAGAGATGATCGAAAATATCTGTCTCCAGAATCGGAATCGAACTTTGATGGGTGGGTTTATAGGTGTATTTTGACCCGCTGAATCCAGAAATCAAACCTTTGTTAAACGAAAATACACCTGGAAAGAAGTTATTCCGCATGGTACGAAAAAGAGATGATCGAAAATATTTTTTTTCAGAATCGAGATCGGACTTTAATGGGTGAGTTTCAAGGGGTATTTCGACCCGCTGAATCCAAAAATCCGACCTCTTATGACCAAAAATATGCTTGGAAAAAAGTTATTCCGCATGGTACGAAAAAGAGATGATCGAAAATATTTTTATTCAGAATCAAAATCGGACTTTGATGGGTGAGTTTCTAGGTGTATTTCGACCCGCTGGATGCGAAAATCCAACCTTTGATGACCAAAAATATGCTTGGAAAAAAGTTATTTCGCATGGTACGAAAAAGAGATGATCGAAAATATCTGTCTCCAGAATCGAAATCGAACTTTGAAGGGTGGGTTTATAGGTGTATTTTGACCCGCTGAATCCAAAAATCCAACCTTTGTTACACGAAAATACACCTGGAATGAAGTTATTTCGCATGGTACGAAAAAGAGATGATCGAAAATATCTGTCTCCAGAATCGGAATCGAACTTTGATGGGTGGGTTTATAGGTGTATTTTGACCCGCTGAATCCAAAAATCAAACCTTTGTTAAACGAAAATACACCTGGAAAGAAGTTATTCCGCATGGTACGAAAAAGAGATGATCGAAAATATTTTTTTTCAGAATCAAGATCGGACTTTGATGGGTGAGTTTCTAGGTGTATTCCGACCCGCTGAATCCGAAAATCCAAACTTTGTTGAGCAAAAATATGCTTGGAAAAAAGTTATTTCGCATGGTACGAAAAAGAGATGATCGAAAATATCTGACTCCAGAATCGAAATCGAACTTTGAAGGGTGGGTTTATAGGTGTATTTTGACCCGCTGAATCCAAAAATCCAACCTTTGTTACACAAAAATACACCTGGAAAGAAGTTATTCCGCATGGTACGAAAAAGAGATGATCGAAAATATTTTTTTTCAGAATCAAGATCGGACTTTGATGGGTGAGTTTCTAGGTGTATTCCGACCCGCTGAATCCGAAAATCCAAACTTTGTTGAGCAAAAATATGCTTGGAAAAAAGTTATTTCGCATGGTACGAAAAAGAGATGATCGAAAATATCTGTCTCCAGAATCGAAATCGAACTTTGAAGGGTGGGTTTATAGGTGTATTTTGACCCGCTGAATCCAAAAATCCAACCTTTGTTACACAAAAATACACCTGGAAAGAAGTTATTTCGCATGGTACGAAAAAGAGATGATCGAGAATATTTTTTTTCAGAATCAAGATCGGACTTCGATGGGTGAGTTTCTAGGTGTATTTCGACCCGCTGAATCCGAAAATCCAAACTTTGTTGAGCAAAAATATGCTTGGAAAAAAGTTATTTCGCATGGTACGAAAAAGAGATGATCGAAAATATCTGTCTCCAGAATCGGAATCGAACTTTGATGGGTGGGTTTATAGGTGTATTTTGACCCGCTGAATCCAAAAATCAAACCTTTGTTAAACGAAAATACACCTGGAAAGAAGTTATTCCGCATGGTACGAAAAAGAGATGATCGAAAATATTTTTTTTCAGAATCGAGATCGGACTTTAATGGGTGAGTTTCAAGGGGTATTTCGACCCGCTGAATCCAAAAATCCGACCTCTTATGACCAAAAATATGCTTGGAAAAAAGTTATTCCGCATGGTACGAAAAAGAGATGATCGAAAATATTTTTATTCAGAATCAAAATCGGACTTTGATGGGTGAGTTTCTAGGTGTATTTCGACCCGCTGGACGCGAAAATCCAACCTTTGATGACCAAAAATATGCTTGGAAAAAAGTTATTTCGCATGGTACGAAAAAGAGATGATCGAAAATATCTGTCTCCAGAATCGAAATCGAACTTTGAAGGGTGGGTTTATAGGTGTATTTTGACCCGCTGAATCCAAAAATCCAACCTTTGTTACACGAAAATACACCTGGAATGAAGTTATTTCGCATGGTACGAAAAAGAGATGATCGAAAATATCTGTCTCCAGAATCGGAATCGAACTTTGATGGGTGGGTTTATAGGTGTATTTTGACCCGCTGAATCCAAAAATCAAACCTTTGTTAAACGAAAATACACCTGGAAAGAAGTTATTTCGCATGGTACGAAAAAGAGATGATCGAAAATATTTTTTTTCAGAATCAAGATCGGACTTTGATGGGTGAGTTTCTAGGTGTATTCCGACCCGCTGAATCCGAAAATCCAAACTTTGTTGAGCAAAAATATGCTTGGAAAAAAGTTATTTCGCATGGTACGAAAAAGAGATGATCGAAAATATCTGTCTCCAGAATCGAAATCGAACTTTGAAGGGTGGGTTTATAGGTGTATTTTGACCCGCTGAATCCAAAAATCCAACCTTTGTTACACAAAAATACACCTGGAAAGAAGTTATTTCGCATGGTACGAAAAAGAGATGATCGAAAATATTTTTTTTCAGAATCAAGATCGGACTTCGATGGGTGAGTTTCTAGGTGTATTTCGACCCGCTGAATCCGAAAATCCAAACTTTGTTGAGCAAAAATATGCTTGGAAAAAAGTTATTTCGCATGGTACGAAAAAGAGATGATCGAAAATATCTGTCTCCAGAATCGGAATCGAACTTTGATGGGTGGGTTTATAGGTGTATTTTGACCCGCTGAATCCAAAAATCAAACCTTTGTTAAACGAAAATACACCTGGAAAGAAGTTATTCCGCATGGTACGAAAAAGAGATGATCGAAAATATTTTTTTTCAGAATCAAGATCGGACTTTGATGGGTGAGTTTCTAGGTGTATTCCGACCCGCTGAATCCGAAAATCCAAACTTTGTTGAGCAAAAATATGCTTGGAAAAAAGTTATTTCGCATGGTACGAAAAAGAGATGATCGAAAATATCTGTCTCCAGAATCGAAATCGAACTTTGAAGGGTGGGTTTATAGGTGTATTTTGACCCGCTGAATCCAAAAATCCAACCTTTGTTACACAAAAATACACCTGGAAAGAAGTTATTTCGCATGGTACGAAAAAGAGATGATCGAAAATATTTTTTTTCAGAATCAAGATCGGACTTCGATGGGTGAGTTTCTAGGTGTATTTCGACCCGCTGAATCCGAAAATCCAAACTTTGTTGAGCAAAAATATGCTTGGAAAAAAGTTATTTCGCATGGTACGAAAAAGAGATGATCGAAAATATCTGTCTCCAGAATCGGAATCGAACTTTGATGGGTGGGTTTATAGGTGTATTTTGACCCGCTGAATCCAAAAATCCAACCTTTGTTACACAAAAATACACCTGGAAAGAAGTTATTTCGCATGGTACGAAAAAGAGATGATCGAAAATATTTTTTTTCAGAATCAAGATCGGACTTCGATGGGTGAGTTTCTAGGTGTATTTCGACCCGCTGAATCCGAAAATCCAAACTTTGTTGAGCAAAAATATGCTTGGAAAAAAGTTATTTCGCATGGTACGAAAAAGAGATGATCGAAAATATCTGTCTCCAGAATCGGAATCGAACTTTGATGGGTGGGTTTATAGGTGTATTTTGACCCGCTGAATCCAGAAATCAAACCTTTGTTAAACGAAAATACACCTGGAAAGAAGTTATTCCGCATGGTACGAAAAAGAGATGATCGAAAATATTTTTTTTCAGAATCGAGATCGGACTTTAATGGGTGAGTTTCAAGGGGTATTTCGACCCGCTGAATCCAAAAATCCGACCTCTTATGACCAAAAATATGCTTGGAAAAAAGTTATTCCGCATGGTACGAAAAAGAGATGATCGAAAATATTTTTATTCAGAATCAAAATCGGACTTTGATGGGTGAGTTTCTAGGTGTATTTCGACCCGCTGGATGCGAAAATCCAACCTTTGATGACCAAAAATATGCTTGGAAAAAAGTTATTTCGCATGGTACGAAAAAGAGATGATCGAAAATATCTGTCTCCAGAATCGAAATCGAACTTTGAAGGGTGGGTTTATAGGTGTATTTTGACCCGCTGAATCCAAAAATCCAACCTTTGTTACACGAAAATACACCTGGAATGAAGTTATTTCGCATGGTACGAAAAAGAGATGATCGAAAATATCTGTCTCCAGAATCGGAATCGAACTTTGATGGGTGGGTTTATAGGTGTATTTTGACCCGCTGAATCCAAAAATCAAACCTTTGTTAAACGAAAATACACCTGGAAAGAAGTTATTCCGCATGGTACGAAAAAGAGATGATCGAAAATATTTTTTTTCAGAATCAAGATCGGACTTTGATGGGTGAGTTTCTAGGTGTATTCCGACCCGCTGAATCCGAAAATCCAAACTTTGTTGAGCAAAAATATGCTTGGAAAAAAGTTATTTCGCATGGTACGAAAAAGAGATGATCGAAAATATCTGACTCCAGAATCGAAATCGAACTTTGAAGGGTGGGTTTATAGGTGTATTTTGACCCGCTGAATCCAAAAATCCAACCTTTGTTACACAAAAATACACCTGGAAAGAAGTTATTCCGCATGGTACGAAAAAGAGATGATCGAAAATATTTTTTTTCAGAATCAAGATCGGACTTTGATGGGTGAGTTTCTAGGTGTATTCCGACCCGCTGAATCCGAAAATCCAAACTTTGTTGAGCAAAAATATGCTTGGAAAAAAGTTATTTCGCATGGTACGAAAAAGAGATGATCGAAAATATCTGTCTCCAGAATCGAAATCGAACTTTGAAGGGTGGGTTTATAGGTGTATTTTGACCCGCTGAATCCAAAAATCCAACCTTTGTTACACAAAAATACACCTGGAAAGAAGTTATTTCGCATGGTACGAAAAAGAGATGATCGAGAATATTTTTTTTCAGAATCAAGATCGGACTTCGATGGGTGAGTTTCTAGGTGTATTTCGACCCGCTGAATCCGAAAATCCAAACTTTGTTGAGCAAAAATATGCTTGGAAAAAAGTTATTTCGCATGGTACGAAAAAGAGATGATCGAAAATATCTGTCTCCAGAATCGGAATCGAACTTTGATGGGTGGGTTTATAGGTGTATTTTGACCCGCTGAATCCAAAAATCAAACCTTTGTTAAACGAAAATACACCTGGAAAGAAGTTATTCCGCATGGTACGAAAAAGAGATGATCGAAAATATTTTTTTTCAGAATCGAGATCGGACTTTAATGGGTGAGTTTCAAGGGGTATTTCGACCCGCTGAATCCAAAAATCCGACCTCTTATGACCAAAAATATGCTTGGAAAAAAGTTATTCCGCATGGTACGAAAAAGAGATGATCGAAAATATTTTTATTCAGAATCAAAATCGGACTTTGATGGGTGAGTTTCTAGGTGTATTTCGACCCGCTGGACGCGAAAATCCAACCTTTGATGACCAAAAATATGCTTGGAAAAAAGTTATTTCGCATGGTACGAAAAAGAGATGATCGAAAATATCTGTCTCCAGAATCGAAATCGAACTTTGAAGGGTGGGTTTATAGGTGTATTTTGACCCGCTGAATCCAAAAATCCAACCTTTGTTACACGAAAATACACCTGGAATGAAGTTATTTCGCATGGTACGAAAAAGAGATGATCGAAAATATCTGTCTCCAGAATCGGAATCGAACTTTGATGGGTGGGTTTATAGGTGTATTTTGACCCGCTGAATCCAAAAATCAAACCTTTGTTAAACGAAAATACACCTGGAAAGAAGTTATTTCGCATGGTACGAAAAAGAGATGATCGAAAATATTTTTTTTCAGAATCAAGATCGGACTTTGATGGGTGAGTTTCTAGGTGTATTCCGACCCGCTGAATCCGAAAATCCAAACTTTGTTGAGCAAAAATATGCTTGGAAAAAAGTTATTTCGCATGGTACGAAAAAGAGATGATCGAAAATATCTGTCTCCAGAATCGAAATCGAACTTTGAAGGGTGGGTTTATAGGTGTATTTTGACCCGCTGAATCCAAAAATCCAACCTTTGTTACACAAAAATACACCTGGAAAGAAGTTATTTCGCATGGTACGAAAAAGAGATGATCGAAAATATTTTTTTTCAGAATCAAGATCGGACTTCGATGGGTGAGTTTCTAGGTGTATTTCGACCCGCTGAATCCGAAAATCCAAACTTTGTTGAGCAAAAATATGCTTGGAAAAAAGTTATTTCGCATGGTACGAAAAAGAGATGATCGAAAATATCTGTCTCCAGAATCGGAATCGAACTTTGATGGGTGGGTTTATAGGTGTATTTTGACCCGCTGAATCCAAAAATCAAACCTTTGTTAAACGAAAATACACCTGGAAAGAAGTTATTCCGCATGGTACGAAAAAGAGATGATCGAAAATATTTTTTTTCAGAATCAAGATCGGACTTTGATGGGTGAGTTTCTAGGTGTATTCCGACCCGCTGAATCCGAAAATCCAAACTTTGTTGAGCAAAAATATGCTTGGAAAAAAGTTATTTCGCATGGTACGAAAAAGAGATGATCGAAAATATCTGTCTCCAGAATCGAAATCGAACTTTGAAGGGTGGGTTTATAGGTGTATTTTGACCCGCTGAATCCAAAAATCCAACCTTTGTTACACAAAAATACACCTGGAAAGAAGTTATTTCGCATGGTACGAAAAAGAGATGATCGAAAATATTTTTTTTCAGAATCAAGATCGGACTTCGATGGGTGAGTTTCTAGGTGTATTTCGACCCGCTGAATCCGAAAATCCAAACTTTGTTGAGCAAAAATATGCTTGGAAAAAAGTTATTTCGCATGGTACGAAAAAGAGATGATCGAAAATATCTGTCTCCAGAATCGGAATCGAACTTTGATGGGTGGGTTTATAGGTGTATTTTGACCCGCTGAATCCAAAAATCAAACCTTTGTTAAACGAAAATACGCCTGGAAAGAAGTTATTCCGCATGGTACGAAAAAGAGATGATCGAAAATATTTTTTTTCAGAATCGAGATCGGACTTCAATGGGTGAGTTTCTAGGGGTATTTCGACCCGCTGAATCCAAAAATCCGACCTCTTATGACCAAAAATATGCTTGGAAAAAAGTTATTTCGCATGGTACGAAAAAGAGATGATCGAAAATATTTTTATTCAGAATCAAAATCGGACTTTGATGGGTGAGTTTCTAGGTGTATTTCGACCCGCTGGATGCGAAAATCCAACCTTTGATGACCAAAAATATGCTTGGAAAAAAGTTATTTCGCATGGTACGAAAAAGAGATGATCGAAAATATCTGTCTCCAGAATCGAAATCGAACTTTGAAGGGTGGGTTTATAGGTGTATTTTGACCCGCTGAATCCAAAAATCCAACCTTTGTTACACGAAAATACACCTGGAAAGAAGTTATTTCGCATGGTACGAAAAAGAGATGATCGAAAATATTTTTATTCAGAATCAAAATCGGACTTTGATGGGTGAGTTTCTAGGTGTATTTCGACCCGCTGGATGCGAAAATCCAACCTTTGATGACCAAAAATATGCTTGGAAAAAAGTTATTTCGCATGGTACGAAAAAGAGATGATCGAAAATATCTGTCTCCAGAATCGAAATCGAACTTTGAAGGGTGGGTTTATAGGTGTATTTTGACCCGCTGAATCCAAAAATCCAACCTTTGTTACACGAAAATACACCTGGAAAGAAGTTATTTCGCATGGTACGAAAAAGAGATGATCGAAAATATTTTTTTTCAGAATCAAAATCGGACTTTAATGGGTGAGTTTCTAGGTGTATTTCGACCCCCTGAATCCGAAAATCCAACCTCTGATGACCGAAAATATGCTTGGAAAAAAGTTATTTCGCATGGTACGAAAAAGAGATGATCGAAAATATTTTTTTTCAGAATCAAGATCGGACTTTGATGGGTGAGTTTCTAGGTGTATTTCGACCCCCTGAATCCGAAAATCCAACCTCTGATGACCAAAAATATGCTTGGAAAACAGTTATTTCGCATGGTACGAAAAAGAGATGATCGAAAATATCTGTCTCCAGAATCGAAATCGAACTTTGAAGGGTGGGTTTATAGGTGTATTTTGACCCGCTGAATCTAAAAATCCAACCTTTGTTACACGAAAATACACCTGGAATGAAGTTATTTCGCATGGTACGAAAAAGAGATGATCGAAAATATCTGTCTCCAGAATCGGAATCGAACTTTGATGGGTGGGTTTATAGGTGTATTTTGACCCGCTGAATCCAAAAATCAAACCTGTGTTAAACGAAAATACACCTGGAAAGAAGTTATTCCGCATGGTACGAAAAAGAGATGATCGAAAATATCTGTCTCCAGAATCGGAATCGAACTTTGATGGGTGGGTTTATAGGTGTATTTTGACCCGCTGAATCCAAAAATCAAACCTTTGTTAAACGAAAATACGCCTGGAAAGAAGTTATTCCGCATGGTACGAAAAAGAGATGATCGAAAATATTTTTTTTCAGAATCGAGATCGGACTTCAATGGGTGAGTTTCTAGGGGTATTTCGACCCGCTGAATCCAAAAATCCGACCTCTTATGACCAAAAATATGCTTGGAAAAAAGTTATTTCGCATGGTACGAAAAAGAGATGATCGAAAATATTTTTATTCAGAATCAAAATCGGACTTTGATGGGTGAGTTTCTAGGTGTATTTCGACCCGCTGGATGCGAAAATCCAACCTTTGATGACCAAAAATATGCTTGGAAAAAAGTTATTTCGCATGGTACGAAAAAGAGATGATCGAAAATATCTGTCTCCAGAATCGAAATCGAACTTTGAAGGGTGGGTTTATAGGTGTATTTTGACCCGCTGAATCCAAAAATCCAACCTTTGTTACACGAAAATACACCTGGAAAGAAGTTATTTCGCATGGTACGAAAAAGAGATGATCGAAAATATTTTTATTCAGAATCAAAATCGGACTTTGATGGGTGAGTTTCTAGGTGTATTTCGACCCGCTGGATGCGAAAATCCAACCTTTGATGACCAAAAATATGCTTGGAAAAAAGTTATTTCGCATGGTACGAAAAAGAGATGATCGAAAATATCTGTCTCCAGAATCGAAATCGAACTTTGAAGGGTGGGTTTATAGGTGTATTTTGACCCGCTGAATCCAAAAATCCAACCTTTGTTACACGAAAATACACCTGGAAAGAAGTTATTTCGCATGGTACGAAAAAGAGATGATCGAAAATATTTTTTTTCAGAATCAAAATCGGACTTTAATGGGTGAGTTTCTAGGTGTATTTCGACCCCCTGAATCCGAAAATCCAACCTCTGATGACCGAAAATATGCTTGGAAAAAAGTTATTTCGCATGGTACGAAAAAGAGATGATCGAAAATATTTTTTTTCAGAATCAAGATCGGACTTTGATGGGTGAGTTTCTAGGTGTATTTCGACCCCCTGAATCCGAAAATCCAACCTCTGATGACCAAAAATATGCTTGGAAAACAGTTATTTCGCATGGTACGAAAAAGAGATGATCGAAAATATCTGTCTCCAGAATCGAAATCGAACTTTGAAGGGTGGGTTTATAGGTGTATTTTGACCCGCTGAATCTAAAAATCCAACCTTTGTTACACGAAAATACACCTGGAATGAAGTTATTTCGCATGGTACGAAAAAGAGATGATCGAAAATATCTGTCTCCAGAATCGGAATCGAACTTTGATGGGTGGGTTTATAGGTGTATTTTGACCCGCTGAATCCAAAAATCAAACCTGTGTTAAACGAAAATACACCTGGAAAGAAGTTATTCCGCATGGTACGAAAAAGAGATGATCGAAAATATTTTTTTTCAGAATCGAGATCGGACTTTAATGGGTGAGTTTCTAGGGGTATTTCGACCCGCTGAATCCAAAAATCCGACTTTTTAAGACCAAAAATATGCTTGGAAAAAAGTTATTTCGGATGGTACGAAAAAGAGATGATCGAAAATATTTTTATTCAGAATCAAAATCGGACTTTGATGGGTGAGTTTCTAGGTGTATTTCGACCCGCTGGATGCGAAAATCCAACCTTTGATGACCAAAAATATGCTTGGAAAGAAGTTATTTCGCATGGTACGAAAAAGAGATGATCGAAAATATCTGTCTCCAGAATCGAAATCGAACTTTGAAGGGTGGGTTTATAGGTGTATTTTGACCCGCTGAATCCAAAAATCCGACCTTTGTTACACGAAAATACACCTGGAAAGAAGTTATTTCGCATGGTACGAAAAAGAGATGATCGAAAATATTTTTTTTCAGAATCAAGATCGGACTTTGATGGGTGAGTTTCTAGGTGTATTCCGACCCGCTGAATCCGAAAATCCAAACTTTGTTGAGCAAAAATATGCTTGGAAAAAAGTTATTTCGCATGGTACGAAAAAGAGATGATCGAAAATATCTGTCTCCAGAATCGGAATCGAACTTTGAAGGGTGGGTTTATAGGTGTATTTTGACCCGCTGAATCCAAAAATCCAACCTTTGTTACACAAAAATACACCTGGAAAGAAGTTATTCCGCATGGTACGAAAAAGAGATGATCGAAAATATTTTTTTTCAGAATCAAGATCGGACTTTGATGGGTGAGTTTCTAGGTGTATTTCGACCCGCTGAATCCGAAAATCCAAACTTTGTTGAGCAAAAATATGCTTGGAAAAAAGTTATTTCGCATGGTACGAAAAAGAGATGATCGAAAATATCTGTCTCCAGAATCGGAATCGAACTTTGATGGGTGGGTTTATAGGTGTATTTTGACCCGCTGAATCCAAAAATCCGACCTCTTATGACCAAAAATATGCTTGGAAAAAAGTTATTTCGCATGGTACGAAAAAGAGATGATCGAAAATATCTGTCTCCAGAATCGGAATCGAACTTTGATGGGTGGGTTTATAGGTGTATTTTGACCCGCTGAATCCAAAAATCAAACCTTTGTTAAACGAAAATACGCCTGGAAAGAAGTTATTCCGCATGGTACGAAAAAGAGATGATCGAAAATATTTTTTTTCAGAATCGAGATCGGACTTCAATGGGTGAGTTTCTAGGGGTATTTCGACCCGCTGAATCCAAAAATCCGACCTCTTATGACCAAAAATATGCTTGGAAAAAAGTTATTTCGCATGGTACGAAAAAGAGATGATCGAAAATATTTTTATTCAGAATCAAAATCGGACTTTGATGGGTGAGTTTCTAGGTGTATTTCGACCCGCTGGATGCGAAAATCCAACCTTTGATGACCAAAAATATGCTTGGAAAAAAGTTATTTCGCATGGTACGAAAAAGAGATGATCGAAAATATCTGTCTCCAGAATCGAAATCGAACTTTGAAGGGTGGGTTTATAGGTGTATTTTGACCCGCTGAATCCAAAAATCCAACCTTTGTTACACGAAAATACACCTGGAAAGAAGTTATTTCGCATGGTACGAAAAAGAGATGATCGAAAATATTTTTATTCAG
>CAUJGY010000184.1:0-21688 GCA_963170745.1 Phymatocera aterrima
TATAGTTATTTATTTGTTTTAGTTTTTATTCTGTTTGAATTGCTCTTTTATGTCACTCATTATTTATTTGTCTTCATCTGGGTTGTGCTCAAATTTTAATTCTAAGTTTTTAATTTTTTGTTCATCTCTTCTGCTTCTGTGTGTGAATTTTGTATCATTTTGTACTCGCTTGCCATACGGTCAGTTGTCGACCTTGGCATTTAATAAACGAATCTATCTATCTATCCGCCATTGCATTCTTCTCTCTTCCCAGGTCAGGTCTTCCTCTATTCTCTCTATCCTTCCTCTGAGATTCGCCTTTTTTCTCATGACTTCTCTCTTTCCTTCCTCTTCCTCCATTCTCGCCTCTATCATTGTTTCCTCCCTCCCCGCTCTGTCTCTCCCTGTCTCTTTTATCTCTTTTATCGCCGTTATTCTTGCTTTTACTCCTATCCCTTCTAGCACCCCCCTCACCGCTGACTCCACCGACCCCTGTACTACTTTCTTCTTTCTCTTTCTTCTCTATTTTCCTCTCCAACCCTTTCACTCTTTCTTCTAGCTCCCTATTCCTTTCCTCTCCTGCCCCCCCCCCCCCCCTCTCTTCCCCTGATTCCTCCCTTCTCCTCTCTATCTCTAGGTTCTTTATTCTTCGTTCCAATTCCCCCACTTTTTCCCTCTCTTGTTCTGCTTCCTGAGCTCTCTTCTCCAATTCTTCTTTCTCTCTCCTCCATCTTTCTTCTCCCTTTTTTATTGCTTCTCTTATCTTTTCCAATTCCTCTTTTACTTCGCTTCTCTGACCGTGTATATCCTGTCTGACCCCTTGCAGATCTTTCCGCACCTCTTCTCTCTCAATCGTTGCCTCTATACCTTCTCCTTCCCCCCCCCCCCCCCCCCCCCCCCCCCCCCCCCCTCTCCGACGATCCTTGCACCTTCCTGCTTTTCTGCAATGCCTCACTTTCTTCTCCTCCCTCCCTTCGTTCCTTTCCCAAAATCTGCTCTCTCTTTCCTTTCCACATCTCGTTTATCCCCCTTAAGTCTCCAGTGCTTGCACTTCTTTTCCCTCCCAGTCTCTCTACGTTTGTTTTCCGTCCTCTTTTCTTCCCCTGTTCCTCTCCCCTTTCCTCTTCTGGTCCCATGTTTTCTCTTATCTCGTACTCTTTTCTGCTATCTCGCCTTCTTTCTTTCGCTCTTCTCTTATTTTTCCTCTGGTTATGTTCTCTTTCTTTCCGCCTTGCCTCTCGCTTCTGCTCGATTTCCCTTCTCTCTAGCCGCCTGCTGTTTCCGCCGTCTGCGCCTCGCCCTGCTCCTTTTTCCCTCTCTCCTCTACTCGCTTCCCTTCCTGCGCCTTTCTGTCCACTTTTTCCTCTGAGCTCTCCTAACCTCTTTTCACTACTTTTCTCTCGCCTTTCGTTCTTTTCCTACCTCACTTTTCTCTGTTCTCCCGTTTTTTCTCCTTTATCCTCCTCTCGCTCTTCTCCTCTACCTGCGCAAACTCTCTGCGATTACCGACGCTTCCCGTCTATGGAAAGAATTAGCTCACGCTGGACTTATTAAACCTCGAGGCATGTCTCCCTTCTCATTCTTCTCCGCAGATACTCTAATGACTATTTCGCCAGCATATCCTTTTCCAACTCACGTCTCCCTTTCACATTTTCTCTCGATCAACTCGGTCCGCCTTCAGATAACAGACCTACCTTCCAATTTTCACATATTACCACTGACTTGGTGATTCGGACTATTACTGCTGCTCAATCGGACTCACTTACCCAGGGGCCTGATGGTATCCCTTTATTTGCACTGTCTAAAGCGACAGCAGTTATCATTCAAACTCTGACTGAAGTTTTCAATAACAGACTTCTAAATGGCATTTTCCCCCCACTCGGGAAGCGTGTCTTCATTCGGCCCCTAGTTAAAAAAAATCCACCCTCCTCTCCTTCTGATATCAGACCTATCGCTAGTCTCTGTGAAACTTTTAAGACCTTCGAACGTATTGTCCACAACCAGATCACTTTCTTTCTTGACTCCAGCAATCTTCTCGATCCTTATCAATCTGGTTTCAGAAAGGGCTATAGCACTCAGACGGCACTCTTAAAACTATGTCAAGATATTAGACAAGCGGTTGATAATAGGATGTTAACTGTCCTTGTTCTATTCGACTTCAGCAAGGCTTTCGACAAAGTTCTACGTCTCACACTCTTGAAGAAAATGCGACTCATGGGGGTTCTCTGAAAATGCTCCATCATGGTTCTTTTCGTACTTGTCAAATCGTAGTCAAGCGGTCATAGAGAACACTGGCTCCATGTCGAGCTGGAAGTACACCAATACAGGTGTGCTTCAGGGCTCTGTACTGGGTCCGCTTTTGTTTTCAATTTTCATCAACAATATTGGTGCCAATCTTCAATATACTAGGCACCTCACGTACGCGGATGATACACAAATTTACCTCTCATGTCCGCCATCTGAACTGATCGAGTCTTTGGACAGAGTTGCTCACGATGTCCAAGTCATCGCTGATCTTGCGTCCTCTCACGATCTATCGTTAAACCTTGCTAAGTCTAAGATCATAATCATGGGTACTGGTAACCACGTAAACAGCATTGACTTCAATACCTTGCCGACTATTACCATGAATGGTACTGCATTGCCATTTTTGAGGGAGGTTCGGAACTTGGGCGTCATTTTTACATCAAATCTCTCATGGAATAAACACATCTTACAAATTTCTAACAAAGTTAATTTCACTCTCTTCCGACTCAGACACAACATGCATTCTCTTTCCACAGAACTCAAAAAATCTCTTGTTGTAGCCCTCATCTTCCCTATTCTCGATTATTGTTGTCTTCTTTACAATGACATTACTGACGAGCAAAACCTGGTCCTTGAGCGTCTCATTAACAAGTGCATTCGCTTCATCTTCAATGTACGCAAAGACGCACACATTACACCTTATAGAGAACGCTTAGATTGGCTGCCAGTTAAACGACGAAGACAATACTTTCTGGGCATAATAAGTTTCAAGATCCTGAGAAATGAGTGTCCGCCTTATTTGCGAAACTTGTTCTCCATTCGTCCCCCTTCTGTCCGTCCATCTCGTACTACTGTTCCTCCGACCTTCCTCATTCCTTTACATCGTACCTCTATCTTACATAATTCCTTCATGCTGGCCGCGGTATACCTTTGGCATGCACTGCCACCTCAAGTCACCTCTGTAGCTACACTTAATACTTTTAAACGATGCCTTCATCAACATCTATTACCTGGCCCGGTATGACAACCTGATCTTCCCTGCCATGATTCATTTGCTGGTTGTTGGGCATTACTAGCTTTCAGATAACTGTGATTCTGGGAGCATGCTACTTTCGGTTTCTGACGCTCTTACTATTTGTACTATACGAATAGTACTATTATTATCTATCTTACGAATATTTCAGGATTCTTTTGAACGCGTATCGCGGAATTCCAGGACATTTTGGTCGGGTATTGTAAATTTCCGGGTCTTTCCATGTACTACGTTGACACATGTGAAACACTGTATGGAGAACCTTTTATGTCATACAATATACATGGCTTATTGCATGTTGTGGACGATGTTCGCAATCTAGGTCCTTTGGAAACTTTTAGCGCTTACTGTTACGAAAACAATATGCCTGAGTTTAGGAAACATTGCAGAAAACCTCATCTTCCGCTTCAACAATATTGTAAAAGACTATACGAGCTGGAAGACTTGTCTCACCCACCCATCGTAGATGAAGTACAAATTCAACTGACACAAATCCACGCGGGAGGCCCTCTTCTCGAACATATCCAGCCAAACTGTAGACGGTATAAGAAAATTATCATCGGTAAATCTACGTTTGCGACAAATTTGCGGAACAGCTGTTTCATTTCAAAAACCAAACAAATATGCAGCATCGAAAATATTGTTCAAGTTGACGGGAACTTTATATTCTTTGTTAAATATTTCCAAGTTATACAGCAGCTGTACGATGTTGGTCTGACATCGCAATCTGTTGGTGTGTATCATTGTTCTAATCTGTCAGGTGAATTGACCTCCGTTTGTCTCGATGATGTCGAAACAAAATGTTATCGAATGCCAAAATGGAACAGCGCAGAAGGTCAAGAGGAGCGAGTTATTGAAAATGAGTGGATTTGCGTGACTCTTTTAACACCAGTCACTCTTCCTTGAAACTAATTATAATATTTATTCGTGTTCCGAAATTTTTATCATATTCTGTCAGGACTGCGGAATCTTTAAAATTTGTATCGGGTCCCATATTTCGACATTTTGGTGTCTTAAAGTTCGTCAGTATTCGCCTGTGAAAAAACATCTCTGTTTTCTCTCAGATTTCTCTAACTCATACAAAATTCCGGAGCACAAAAATATTCTTAATTTCAAGCAACCGTCTTTTTGTATGATTTCCACGCAGAATGATGGCACCAGTAGAAAAGAAAGATATTGGAAGGGCGAAGAATAATATACTAAAGGGTACGAAAGCGACAAAACGACCAGTAAAATTCACGAGCAAGGGAAGAGCAGTCATTGTTCCCAAGAAAATCTTGACGACATCATCGGATGAGGTGCCACCGCGTATAAGATCAAAGGCATCGCATGCATCGATTCAGAAAGGTTTTGAAAAATTACGAGCTCTTGTTGTGGAGAATCCCGAGCTTTCGTCATTGCTGGAATCAAGTGCCAGCGCTCTTAATTCTCAATCGAAGGAACATAGAGACAACAAGAAAAAAAATAAAGACCACATACCGAAAAACACCAACTTTAAAAATATTACTACTCCAAACAAATTTTTTATGAAATCGTCCTCGTAGGAGAATTTGCCATCATCGCACAACACTGAAAAAGTGATCGAATTACTAGCCTCAAGTTTTGCCTCTGAAAAATCAACTGCACAAGAACACGCTATACAGACTGAGCCACAAATACGAAAGTGCAACAATAGTTCCACGAATTCAGGGAATACTACATGTTTCATATCTCGCGTATAAAGTCCTGTAAATCATTCGGATAATAGCCAAGCCCTGGAGCAGATTTTGATAGCCCCAATCTCACGTAAGTATACCATTCTTTTAAATTAGTTTTCGGCAAGTAATCTGGTGACGAGAAAAGTTGAACATTGTGCGGCAGTGTTTTCTGAATATTTCTCAGATTTTTGAATATTACTGTACGTGATTATTAATTGATAATTATAAAAAAAGTGCCACCTTTCATCTAGTGTTCATTTCATTGTTTGCAGCAAACGATATTCAGAGAATGAAGATTTCGTCCAGAATAATAACGATAATGAGTATCGCACTTTAGAATCTGAACAGGATTGTGGGACGAACACAGAAAACAATCTTCACTCTGAGAATTCAAGGAAGAATAGCGCAGGAGTCATCGTGTGATATAGAGCAACATCTTCGGTAATTTGATAACTGTTTAAATAGGGTTTCATTTTTCCAACAAAATTATCATGTTGATACCGAGGGGTTACTCATTATCGATTTGGGGTACACCTGATTATAAGATTGCAAAGATTACTAGGATGAACAAAAATTACAAAGATTACTACAGATTTCACGAGATTTTCAAAGGTGGTGTGTACCAGATTGCACGAGTGATGAACCTCTCGATTGATACTTCACATGTTTAGGTTTCGCTTTCTATTGAATTATTGTCAGTTCTTTAAATACTTTTAAATGGCAAGATGTTAAACACTACTACACTATAAGATTACTACTATTCAGTATCTTTTGAGACTTCAATCGACTATCGATTCCAATCCTTGAAATTTATGCGTCTTCTACTTCCTTGACAAATTATGTCCTAACTAAAACAATATTTCAAGAAACGTACGCACTTGCAGAAAAGTGACAAATGAGTACTCAGAAATCAGAGATTTATTGAAGGAAATGAAATGCAACATCGAATCAATAAAAGACAACATCAAATCAACTAAAGACGACATCAAATCAATGAAAGACGACATTAAATCAATAAAAGACGACACGGACATTGTCAATATAAAGCCATTGTTCGCTGCTCCCGAAGGCTTTCTTCTACAGACAGTCGATGAATTTGACGCTTTTGAAGGCGATCGCAATCAGCAGAAAAAACTGGTATGAATTCGAGCTGAGGATAGACCAGAAGCACCAGAATTTTGTTGACTTATGAATAACGTACTTGATATTAATTTCTTTTTTTTTTCGTGTATAGTAAAACAATAATGATTGCATTTTTTGAGAATTTATTCATAGAAAATGATTACACGCTAGGGGTACCCTCTTGAAGTCCGGTGTTCATCAGTGTGTGACGTCCCAGAAATCCCGTGAAACCCCTTAAGTCTTTAAAATCCCTGAAGTCCAAAGAAATTCTATTAAAGTCCCGTGAAGTTAATTGAAGTCCCGTGAAGTCCGTAAAATCTCATGGAGTCTGGTGTATGCTATTTTTCAAACTGGCTAACCCCTCGATTACACTCTGCTTTTCTTTACAGTACACGGAGCTTCGTAAATACGGAGGAACCAACTCAAGAGAAGCCCTCAAAAATGCATTCGAAGCTAGTGTCACGGATGAACTATCCCTTGAATTCACGTGGTTCGGGGAGAAAAAGACTAAAAACTTGTCAAAGTCTAAATTGGTTTCTATATCACATCGTAAGTTGTCAAAAATTTATCTCGACGTGTACGATGATTTTATACGGTAATGGCGATGACGAAAAATTATCATTTTGCTATCATACATATGTTCAATGATCATCTGGTTCCAGGAGTAGTCACGAAGTGTCCAAATTTTCCGGGCCCACAATCTGCAACGGAATTTAAAATTGACGTGATAGAGGTGCTCCGATGTGCAAAACAAAGGCACAGGAACAAGATTCAAGATTTTAGCTCTTGCGAAATCACCATGCAAAGAAGAATCGTTCAAATGATGCTGACCCTGGGGAGGAAACTGATTTTCTGATCAGTAATTTGGAGATTCTGAAGACGGAGATGAGCCCAGCAACACTGAGCTGGAATGCGAAAATTCCGACAACGGGGGTAGCGAGAGATCAGTAGTGGGCACCAATTGAAACTTTTCAAGAAATTAAACTGAAAAAATTCTTGAATCAACAGACGGAATATTTTTGATTCAATAATATTGACATTCCTGAATGAAAATATACAAATTTTCTTGATCCAAGAATTTTTTTTTTTTTTTTGCTTGAGAAAACTCAGTATGTTAACAACTCCTCAAAAAATTATTTTATTGAACTGATTACACTTAAGAGTACGTAATTGAGAGATTTTAGTCGAGGCTTGAAGCCTAAGAGTTATACTTTCTTGATATATCTCACTCTGTATATATTTATTCGTTATAAACATCATAATATAGATTTATGTTTACTATGACGCTTGTCAAGTTCTCTACTGGTTTTAAAACCGATAAAAATATAGTACTTCGGTTGAACTGATCAGATATAGGTAAGAATATTTCCAGAGATTTGAGTCAAGGCTTGACGCCCTTACAGGGTCGTGGTTTCAATTAATGTATCGTATCATGCCTTCGTATATTATTTTTGTCCCCACGATCATTGTTATATAATATATAAGTGCTCTATTTTTGAAACCTAGGACAACTGTACTAGTTTAATTGAACTGACAAGAGTTAATAATTAATTGTTATAAGTGTTCTTGAAAATAAATATATGTTATGAAATTATAAAATGAAATTTTTGTATTTAATTTTTTGCATCATCATTTATTGATAAATACAGTAAAACCTGGATTATCCGGGAGAACTGGACCGGGCAATCCATGGATGATGGAAAACAACGTTAAGGTTTTATTACACAGTGCACATATCATAATATATACTTATGTCATAAGAAAAAGTAACCCATATAAGTATGATATTTATGAAGTCTAATGCGATTCCTCATTGTTATGCTATTGTTTTTTCATGCTTGTTCAATACTATATATAATATTATATACTTCGCGCTCGAAAATAGTTGGCGGAAGGGCGGCACCGGTTATATCCGCACCCGGTTAATCGAGGTTCTACCATTCTACTGTATATATATATATATATACTAAAATAGTTATTTGTGTGGCAAGGGGCGTAATTAGGGACTTCGTGATATTAATAATATTTATTTATTGCTATCATTCAATCACTCCTGTTGATGAATTTCAGGTCTTTGTTCGTCTATATTATCTATTTATTATAATGAAGCAGCTAACCAATAAAATAATCAATGACGCGTCGTCAATTTTGGGTTATTAATTTGATGAACAGTCATGTCCCGCGAAATTACAGGTGAGTGGATGACAGCTGAGGGAGACAATAGTCGTAATATCTCTAGCTTCTTCTGTCGCCTGCTCCGCCGGCCATAGAAACATGAGATACGTTTAGAGAGGAAACTCATTTTGGACCAAAATCGAGAAATAGAAGTTAGATGTTAGGTAACCCATTCATGAACATTACTGTACATGGGGGAATCCACAGCCATTTCGACCGTACTTGACGCATACCAACGTTAGTCACGGTGCGTTGGAGATCGATCGACCGGGTAAAACTATCTGTACACATACCACTGATAATCAGGAGCTTACAAAAATTTGTACTATCGAATTCCAAATTTCTGATTACCTCACGTAATGCTCATTAATAGTTGTGCAAATTATAATGGTCTTCAAATTACCGATCGCAAATGCGATTGCACCGTTCCCGATGAACAATTACACTACCGATTTGTAATATACAATTGTTCAATTACCGAATGCTAGGGTAATTGTTAATTCAAACGTTTAAAAATCGTCATAATACGGCCCCAATATCGGTTGCGAGTGTGCCACTCCTCTCGCACAATGACTCGAGGATTCGTAGGGTTGCAGCTGTATCAAAGGGAAAATTACACAAGTCGGAAGCTCCGCTTCTATGGCAGAGATTGCTTCCCGTAACGTTGTCGCATCTTTGCACAAGCAGAAGCAGCAGCACTGCCTTTTCAGCACAGCGAATGATACAACCAGACCACTGCCACTTAAGGCGTCATAAAAATGCGACCTCCCATTCCTCTCAAGACGTCTAATTCCTCACATCTTCTTCAAACAGTGAAAAATCAATCTATCAAAAACATTAGATTTGTCAACCCGAATATCATACCAATAGCATGCAAAATATAGCTGCAGACACATATTCACAAAGTAGCATATCGATCTTTGCTCGGATCGCTTTCAAAGATAGGATTCATTTATTCTTTCCGTTTTACATTCTACATTATTACCATGTTCCGGGAGAGCAGCTAATGCTTTAACTTGTTCCATTCTACTATTCGTATCTGAAACAAAAATTAAAAAATTAGTAAATTCTAAATATACCAGTACGCTACAACAATTATAGTCAACATAGCTTCTCCATCATTATTCGCCGATTTGCCCTGCGAAATTGTCCACCTTGAACGAACTAAACGCAATAAACCAACCACAATGAAAAGACCATATTTGCCGATCTGAATATAATAAAAATTCCCAAATATGCGATAAACATTCTTTCGTTCGTAACTCAAACGTAACCGAACTGACCCGTGTCGTTACGTATTTCTGATTGTACTATGAATCGAAACATCGAATTGATTGGGGACATGAAATTACATTTTCAGCCAACGAAAGAAAACAAGTATTAGGTATTCGCAATGCGTAGGGTACGTAAAAATAGCATGAACTAACCTGCAAACTTGATTGAATGATTCCATATGTTTTCACCATCGATATACACGTCATATGATTGAATGAATTCCATATGTTTTCACCATCGATATACACGTCATATTATGGTTGAAGCGGATACTCACCTTATAATGGTTTCCATGCTGTATCCGCAACGAAACAGATTCGACGTTGATTCTTGTCGAAACACCTGTTGGGTGAGGTGAAACAAAGTACAGTGATTATTTGTGATTCTATGGATATTATAGGTATATTTTATTTGTACTTCTTTACGTGGTGAAAATCTTATTGAACAGAAGGAACGGAAGTGAATCCTTTTTGGAACTTGAGCTCAGCGGCGCTGCGGTGTAACTAAATAATAATATTATAAAAATAACATGGGTCGTTTGTATGCCGGGAATATTTGAATATGACTCAAATACTAGTATTTCCAACACTTGGGCACAACACGAAAATACGCCGACACGCGGATGGAAGTGAGGTTAGAACCGTTATAGCGGCTACCTCGATGTTTCGATGATCGTCATGAAAACATCGTACTCAATATCGGCATTCTTCGGTAGACCGCTAGGGGCTGCACTTCTATTCGTTTATTTCACTGTTACCATGGTTACTACAGTTTTTTTCCCCTGCCGCCAAAGTTTTTTTCCCTGCGCGAGAATTTTTTTCCCGGTTTATTTCCCCGGCCAGAAAACTGTGACTTCCATCCCGATATTGAGGGTAAAGAACACGAGTTTTTAATGCATGTGTGGTAGAAAATAATTTGTAGAAACACACCTCGTCGAGTTCATGAGTGAAAATATCGTTGATTCACTCAGTCTTTTCGGATACAAATAATAGAACAATACAATAACGGCAGGGGTACTCTTTGATAATTATTAAATATTTGTGTCAAATCAATTCAAATAATTTCATCGAAATTCCGATCGCACCACCATATACATTTTGAGTTAATTTTCAGAATACATACGATCCCCTGCACTGATTTTCAATTGTTTCACTTATAATTTATTTTCAAACATGTGAACAAAAATATTATTATTACTATTGATGATACAGTCAAAAGGCTTACTACAAGTTAACGAAGATTGTCCGAAATTACTATATTTTGCCCTCGTGGATTATGGTTTCAACCTAATTTTTTTCCGCTGAGACTGCGACCATGAAAATAACTTGTGGGTTGTCCTCACAATGTGTCGAATACTTAAAAAATATGAATATAATCAACCTTGTACTACAAATAAAATCAACATCAAGAGGTATTCTATGAGATGAATTGAACAATTTATTCTCTATAAATTATGAGATAGGACGACAGTCCAGCTCAAGTGAGATGGATCATGACCGAATACATGATATGCCGCTCGATGTAATAATCTGCATGCAAACCATTTACTATCGTACGTCTTCAAGTTGTCCGGTAATGCATCATCATTTTCACACGATGACTGCAATATTCGAACGAATAATATCATCCGTATTGATCTTATGATCTTCCGAACTGAATTAGCGTAGGACTTTGCAAGTCGCCACCAGCTATCATATACTCTTCTTATTGCATCACGAAAATCGGTTTCGGGCAAGTGGGTGTGAATGAATTCTTTCGAATGATGGCGGCCCTGCTAGTAGACTACAAACTCCACTATGGAATATATTTCCGCTTGATGAATGTTTGTTCCAATGCGATACAATCGCTTCACCAGGCTGGGTATATATAAACGGACAGCATTACAGCGTGCTTATTTTGTAGATTGCACTAATTATTTGAATAATTGAGAACTTCAAATTCGATGGGTGCAGTCTCTGGATATAGTGAAATCGACTTGTAAATTACTGATGCAGCATTGCTCTCAAATTCGTAATTGCGCAGCTGTTTCTAATAATATGTTAATTGTCTTCATGAACACAAATTGTTTTCGTCCTATTTCACAGCCTATTTAGGTCTCGTGCTTTGCTGATTCCAAATAATTATCTGACGGCAAATGTTATTTTATGGGCATGTTTCAGATGCTTTATACACATCAAGATTCGCGGTAGCGAATCGCCGCCAAGTACAAAAAAAGACGAGGAACGTGTGACAACGGCGGGCGCTAGCCAAGAAACATTTACTCTAGGGGACTTTTATACCTGTAAGCAGAGGCCTATAACTCCGAAACGAGTAAATATTTTGAGACGAAATTTATATGGCTGGAAGACCCCGACGATATGTCCCTACTGGATGAATTTAAAAACAATAGATTAATTATTCACCGAGATATTAGCACCCAAAGTTGATGAAAAATCACAATCTTCTTCTTCTTCTTCTTCTTTCTTCTTCTTCTCCAGCCCGTGCAGCTTGGGACCTCGATATCTGTCGAACCGTTGCATGGATTGACTCGAAATTTTTATTGTGGATAGGTTCAACTTAGATCTCGCCCCCTATTGTTCTTTGGTTTCATTTATACACTAATTCAGCACATAGATTTTATTAAAAATAATAAAGTGGCCTAATGGCCGCCCGGACCCCGTGACGCTATCGTAACGACCAATCGATTTGTGTAGCAGTAATCGCATGACGATGATTTGAAACACAATAATCGATCGTGGACAACAAGAAAAAAGATGGCTACACGCATGGCCTGTCAGAATCGCTGCAACCGTACGTGTCAAACTACGAGTCAAGTAATATTATTAAATAAATTATTGCACTGTGTTACTTCCGTAGAAAGATTCGTGTAATAAAATTTGAATGACATTGTTGAGTGAATATCAGTGACACGACCGATGATTTGGTTTGCCTTATAAAATTTTAGCCTACACAAACGTGATTTTACAGTGTAGGTTAAGCTTCACCCGGAATGTGGTGGTGTTTCTATGATATTATTATTTCATACTACATTGTGAAGAAATAAAAATAGGTGTATATGAAAAGATACGTTTGAGTAAGATGAACCATTATAATTTTGTAATAAACGAACTTTTCATACACACTCACCTAACTCAGAGTTTTAATACGTAAAACAATTGATCAATATTTTTATAGAATTTTTATATAATATTATGGCATTCAAAGCTCAATTTTACTGCTCAGTTTACTGTACAGAAGTCGCCAACCTCAATCAGTGATAATACACAGTGAAAGACTTGTTAATGTCGGGATGAATTTCAATCTGTAGAAGTGAAGCTCAGGAAGGAATGGAGGAAAGGAAGAGAAGCATGGAATTAAAAAAATATGGGATACAAAATTGAGAAAATGTTTGGCACGCTGTGGAGCGGCGTACGTATATAGAGGAGACTCTGAATGTAAAACTCCAAAAACGGGTACGGTACTCGAAAATTATTATTATAAATTTATCACGGTTAAATTAACCTAATGTATGCGCCACATAACGAAATTTAGATAAACTAGTTTAATTAAAATGAATAATAAGAATATTTATTTAATACTACATTTTAATGAATGTATCGTTATAAAATTATCATCCTACCGCTAATCTTTATGTTTATTGGGTGGCGCAGAAAACCAAGAAGTAATTACTCTAGTTTACATGCTTTTAGTGATGCTGTGAGAAGCAGAAGAATGGACACAATACAAGACGACCATGTAGAGAAGACAAGACGATAGCATGATTTTTGTTATAAAGGAAATGACGATTAACGCCAATATATGCTGTATGAGGTGTATGGTACAGAAAAAATGTTAAACGAATACATATACATTGTAACGGTAAATTCGAGCCGGGTCCCGCACAAGGCCGGGAAGTTGTAGTTGGGCGCCAGGCACCAAAGGGTGCCGTCCGGTACGTAAGCGGAAGCGAAACGTAACCACGGGACGAAAACGACAGACTCGGCTAGTCAGGGAGAGGGGAACGTGGGGGCGAAAGTAAACACGCGGCGATATCGGGGTTGCGAGAGATTGCGACTTTATTGGGGAGCCTCACAGTTCGAGGACTCCGGAGCTACGCCCACCCGCTCGTCACTTACAACGAAAGCAGAATAGAACAAAAACAAGTGACCAAAAAAACAAATGCGTACTATAGGGGTCACCGACCACTAGGGTCGCGGAACGGAACTGATTAGGGTGAGCGAGTCGGGGGGGACGTAGTTAATGGGGGCGATACAAAATTCCACAATTTCGGCGGTAAGGCGGCAAGTACGCCGATAGCTTATCTATTATCCTTAAGCCAACCGGCTACGGGAACGAGAAGAGAGCGAAACGGCAGAGACGGAGCGCGCTCGTGCGGGAGCGACGAGGAATAACCCGGGTCGCGTCGCTGAGTACGCCTCTCTCACTCCGTCGAGCCACGCGGCCGAGCGCAACAATTCCTACACGCGACAGCGATACTCTCGACGGTAGTCGGAAGGGGGGGGGGGGGGGGGGGGGGGGGAGCACACACACACACACACTCACTCGTCGCTCGGTCGTCACCTACGCGAGCGCTCTGAACCAATCAGGCGTCGCGCAAGATTCAAACGGAGGACGGCACGGCAATCCGGGATCTTTCCCTGCCTCGAACACTCAACTTATGTTAAATCTTATGCCCCTCAGCAATTCAAAAAGAGAATGAAATTTATAGGCAAGGCGTAGGCGCCTTCCACGACAACCCGACTCTAGAGGACCTCCCGAAGGGTACGCCGCAGTCAGCACAGGGCCGAAAACGGTTAGAACAATGGCCGGGCGGTCGAGGAAAATTAGAGAAACGTGCCTACCTTGCTTGCGGGACGGCACGGCAAAATCTGGGTGGTCGTTGGTCGGCTAGCACACCCACTACACACTCACAGATTGTTAGGGTACTTTTAACAGTAGTTCACAAGGAAAGGGGTCAACAAAAAAGGCTGAGGGCGAGAATATTGGTTTCAGTTTTTCGAGAATAAGAGAAGTCGAGCACGTGGTTAGGTCCGTAATGGAGGGTGCCTGTGACTCGAGTAAGTGCCTAATCCTTCTTCCTTAGATCCGCCGGTCGATGCTCTAGTTGCTGGCCTGGAGGTCTCGCGGCGCTAGGCGATTTCGCCGGGCTAGGTCCCTGCCGTATCTGGCGAGGCGTTGCGAACCGGGTGATCAGGCCGGTTAGTTATTGGCGGAGGAGTTTTAGCGAGCGTGCGGACGGGCTTTCGGGCCTAGCCGCGACTACTACGGCCTAGCCGTTGAGGGTCCTCCAGGACCGAGGATCCAGTCCGGTGTCGGCTGCTAGATGGTCGAATCTGCAATGTACAGGGGATCTTACGGCAGACAGTGCTTAAACTAGGCGCATGTGGAGTGTTCAGAGGAGGTACTGGCGGCACGATAACGATAGCGGTACGGTAGCTAGATACTAGGAAACGGTACGGGAGCTGGGTTCTATGGCGGGCGGCGTGGATCCATGGTGTATAAAATCCATCACGTCACAACACCCCCTCCCAGACGGAACGTGGGGGCGCTGCAAGGTGGCCACGCTTCCGCAATCCACGACTACACCCCGACGATTGTCTTCGGCGCGGCCCGGCTACTACGGCGCTGGCCCTTCCCCTATCGAGGAAGGCCAGACCGACCGGGCGGGCCTCGTCGCAGCGGGCTATCGTGTTCTCTTGACTGCGAGCGGGCATAGGGCAAGGCTAGGCCTGTCAAGATGTTGAGGTTCCGGGGAAACGGGACGGGAACGGTAACGGTACGGTACAGTCACGCATTCATACGGGGGCGGTACGGTAAGGTAACGGCACGGCAACGGGACGGTAACGGTAACGGGAACGGTAACGGGACGATAACGGTAACGGGACGGGAACGGGACGGGGACGGGACGAGACGGCAACGGGACGGGAACGGGACGGGACGGTAACGGCAGCGCGGATCTACTGCGAAGCCGGGAAGGTCCCACTTTGGATGGCCCTCCTCAGCGCCTCGACGACAGCCAGCACCAGCGGGTGGTCCGGCGCGATGGCCGGGGCCTCCCGTGGCGCGGCGGCCGCCGAGGTCGCCGGAGCGGCCTCCCTCCGTGGTTCCGCCACGGGCGCAGGGCGGGGGTGGTGGGGCCCTAAAGCGCCCCTACGCCACTGCCCACCGCAGCGCGGGCAACTACGGGTGGTGCATTCGCGGCGGCCGCACCCGTGGCAGAACGACCCCCGGACTCCGCGGGGTAGTTCGCACCTCCGGTACTCGTGCCCGGGGAGCCCGCAATTCCAACAGGTCCCCGGAAGGGGGTCCATTGGGTCGGGGGTGCTCCCCGGCCCGGCCGGAGGGCGGGACACGGCAGCGCGGGAGTAGGGGGAAGCCGGGATGGTGGTGGCGGCAGTCGGAGGGGCTACAAGTAGCCCCATCAACGACGGGACGGCGGATGGTTGGGGGCGGCAGCCCCTACCGGCGCCAACGGCGGGCCCTGCGATCGGCCCCAGGCCCAGTAAAGCCTGGGCCGGGCTGACCAGCACGGTGCCGGTCGTCTCGGGAGGGGGGATAGGCGCGGGGATGGAGGCCGCAGACTTGCGCGTGCGCTTCCCTCGGCGACGCCTACGCCGGCCTTGACGCTCCGGTCCGCCGCTGGCGGAGGCCGTAGCGGGGTCCGGGGTCGGGGCTGGCGCCTCCGGGCGGGCGCACGGCGGCGCCTCCACGGCCTCGGGGACGGCCTCGGGGACGGCCTCGGGGACGGCCTCGGGGGTGCTTCGGGGGCTTCCGGCTGGGGCTCCGGGTCCCGCAGCAGGGCTTTCTCTTCCTCCGCCACGTCCATGGCCTCCTCCATGGCCCCCTCCAACTCCACCAGGACGCCCTCGGGGACGGCCGGGGGGCGGGATTGCCCTGCGCCAGGCTCCCTCAGGGCTGGTAGTCCCCGGGAGAGGCGTCGGGCGTCCGCCGTGCTGATGATTCCCCCCGGGTACGTCACCCGATCCCAGGTGGACGATGGCTCCATCCCGGCCATCAGGTCGGGAGAGGGGGACGCCTGGGCGGGGCCGTCGATCGGCCTCGGGGTCGGCGGTCGCCGGCACGGCTCATCCTCGGGCACCTGTGGGAGGGGAAGACGGGGCGTTAGCGGTACGGCACAAGAGGTAGACGGGGGGGCGGTAGGTTCCGACACACTGGGCACACACACGGCAGGGGGGTCGGTTGTGGGGCGGTAGGGTTTCAAATCCTTTACGTGGGCTTTCCCCGCCGGACGCCCGGTTGCGTCCACCAGGTCGTAGACGACCGGGGAGCGTATTCCGGCGACCGTGTAGGGGCCCTGGAACTTGGGGGCGAGTTTCGCGGAGATGTAGTTCGCGGCGGAAGACAGCACGTGCTGCCGGCGCCACACGCGGTCGCCTACAGCGAACGCGAGGCTGCGTCGGCCGCGGTTGTAATATCTCGACCGCCGCTCCGCTGCCTCATCCAACTGTTTCGCGGCCCAGTCCCTCAGGCCCTCCAGGCGCCGCACGCGGTTTTCCCATTCCATCGGAGGGATGGGCGCGATTTCCGCGGGTCCTTCCACCTTGCGGCGGAGGGACCCGGGCGGTCGCAGCTCCTTCCCGAAGTTCAGGAAAGCCGGGGTGAGTTGGGTCGAGGCGTGAGTCGCGTAATTCAGGGCGTAACGGAATTCGCCCAAGTGCCGATCCCACTCTCGGTGGTCGGCCTCCAGGAACGCGACGATCATCGTTTTCAATGTCCGATTTACGCGCTCGACGGGATTTGCTTGGGCGTGATACGGAGGGACGGTAGTGTGGACGATGCCCCGCTCTAAGCACGCAGCCGCGATGAGGTTGTTCGCGAACTCCGTGCCGTTATCCGTGAGCAGGACTTCCGGGGTTCCCCATCGGAAGACCACTAGGTCCTCCAGGGCTCTCAGGACGGACGCCCCGTTGGCCTTCCGTAAGGGAACGAACTCCACCCACTTGGTGAAGAGGTTCTGGAAGACCAACAGGTAGCAAAAGCCCTGTTTACTCGGGGGGAACGGTCCCATAATGTCGGCGGCCACGACTACCCATGGCTGCTCGACTACGCGTCGTCCCATCAGCCCGAGGGGCCCCGCTTGCTCGATCTTACATCGTTGGCAGGTTTCGCAGGCGCGCACGAACGCAGCGGCGTCCCGGTGCATGCCGGCCAATAGTAAAAGGAGCGCGAGCCTCGCGCAGGTCTTTTCCGTCCCCAGATGTCCGGAGGTAGGGGTCGCGTGAGCTTCGGTGAGGGCGGTAGGGCGCTGTTCGGGGGGGAGTACCAACTTCCACGCTTCCAATTCCGGTAGAAGGGGGTCGGCCAGGGAGTCTGCTCGGTGGCAGTACAACCGACCGTCCTCCACCTTCCACGTCGGATATTGTTGGGGTCGGTTGGGCACCTCCGCGAGGCGCTTGAGGTACCACGGGTCGGTAGTGTCGCTCATGGCCGCTAGGGGTTCTACCACTGGCTCGTACACCCGAGACAGCGCATCCGGCACGTGGTGCAACGCACCCTTGCGGTGCACGATCTCGAAGTCGTACTCCAGGAGCCCCAGCGCCCAGCGGGCCAGGCGACCGGTAGGGTCCGTCAGGTTATAGAGCCACCGCAGGCTACTATGGTCCGTGACGACCGTGAAACGGTAACCCTCCAGGTAGGGGCGGAATTTCCGAATGGCCCAGACGACGGCCAGACATTCGCGCTCGGTGACGGTATAGTTCCGCTCGGGGCTCGTGAGGATGCGGCTCGCGTACGCGATCACATGTTCCTCGTCCCCGGTCTTCTGCGTCAACACCGCTCCGATGCCGGTGTCGCTAGCGTCAGTCTGGAGGGTGAACGGGACGGAAAAATCCGGGCAAGTGAGAGTCGGAGCGGTGACCAGGGCCCTTTTCAGGTCCTCAAAGGCCTCCTGCTGGGGCGCGTCCCACTGCCAACGGCGGCTCTTCTGCAAGAGTGCGGTAAGGGGAGCCGACCGCGCCGCGAAATCGCTTATGAAGCGACGGTACCAGGACGCCATGCCCAGGAAGCGGCGCACTTGTTTGAGCGTCCGCGGTTCCGGGTAGTCGACGACCGCGCTTATTTTCTCGGTGTCGGCTTGCAACCCGCGCTCATTGACGAGGAAGCCCAGATAACGCACTTCCTCACGACAAAAGTGGCTTTTCTCCGCGTTCACGGTCAATCCCGCCTCTGAGATCACGCCCAGTATTCGTCGGATCCACTCGAGGTGGTCCTCAAAGTCTTTCGTGACGATTATTACGTCGTCCAAGTATACGAAGACGTGAGGCTCCATCTCGGGGCCGATGAGGCGGTCCATCAGACGCTGGAAAGTCGCGGGGGCGCCGGAGAGGCCGTACGGCATCCGCTTGAAATGAAAGAGGCCCTTCCCCGGCACGGTAAACGCGGTTATCTCGCGGCTCGACTCCTCCAGGGGTACTTGAAAGTACGCCTGGCTCAGGTCGATCGTCGTGATATACCGGGCCTCGCGCAGTTTGTCCAGTATACTGGTCATGTGCGGCAGGGGGTACGCGTCTTTCTTCGCGACGTCATTAACTTTACGGAAGTCCAGACAGAAACGATATTTCCCGCTCGGTTTCCGGATCATTACTATGGGGCTCGACCACTCGCTGTGGGAGGGCTCGATCACGTCGGCCTCTAGCATGGCATCTACCTCGAGGTACATCGCCTCCCTCACTTTGGGGGAGACGGGGTAGTGCCGCTGCTTGATCGGTGGGTGCCCTTGGACATCGATCCGGTGCTCCGCCAGCGGCGTGATGCCCGGTCTGTCGACCGGAGGGGGCAGAGTATCGGCCAGAAAACGCTCTAGGCGTCCAGCCTGCTCGGGGCTAAGTACTCTGAGCCCTCGCGGGGGCGGAGGCGGATCCGGGGGGTCCGGAGAACGGGAATCGGTAATGGGGGGATCGGTAATCGGTACCGAAGACGGTAACGGGGCAACGGGAACGGCAGACGAAATACAACGAGCGGTAGCCGGAGACGTAGACGAAGACGTACGGTAGGGGTCGGCTTGGGGAATTGTTCCCTCGCCGGAGTTAGGGGTAGGGCGGGGAGAGCGTTCGTCCGCTCCCCCACACGCACACGATGGGTCCATCGCGGGGCTTACCCACCTACCCTCGGCCGCGGAGTACAGCCGGGCGGGCGTGAGGTGTGTTTTGAACACACCCGTCGCGCCGACGGCCAGCTGCCAGCGGTCGGTGGTGAAATTCACCGAGAAAGCGAACGCTCGTGCGAAATCCATGCCGAGGACGCATTCGTATTCAAACGAAGAGGCGAACCGCACGGAGATCTCACGGCGCTCGTACGCAACGGTAATCGGTAGCAGCAGCTCGCCAGCGGTCTCCTCCACCGCCCCGTTAGGTAACAGTACCTGGGGGCGGGGTCGGGCTCCAGCCTGAGCGAGCGCGCGCGCAAACTTCGACAGAGCGGGTCCGCCGATGTAGGTGCGACTTGAGCCGGGGTCAAAAAGTGCGTGCAGAGGATGACCGTCGACCTTCACTGCGAGGAAGTATCGTGGGTCTCCACCCGGGGCAACCACGGGGCAGCACTTTGCAGCCGGGTCAGTTAGGGAGAACGGTAGGTCCGGGGAACAAGGGGCGACCCGCACCCTTAATTCCCCTGCGCGTTTCCCGCGACTGCGGGCACGGTGCAACGGGGACAATTTCCCACCCGCGCTCCCACTTGTCCGCACCGGAAGCACAGCACCCGTCGCGGCTGCGTGCAGTCTCGGTGTAGATGCCCGGGAGCATCACAATTCCAGCAGTTTCCGTCTGGCCACATAGGGACCGCGGTCGCTGCCGCTGGAGCTCCGGGGGGAGGCGTAGGTGCGGGAGCGGGAGGCCGGGGTACCGTTTTCACGGCCGCCACCGGCGCGGCAGCAGGTAGAGGCGGTAGGGGCGGTACGGGAGGGGTCGGGGCCGTCGCAGGCCCCGCGCGCCCGCGTTTTCCCCGGGGTGCTCTTTTGCGAGCGCCCGGGGGTGCGGGGTCGGGGCCCGTCGGGGCCTCCGCGGGAGCCGCTGTGGCGGCCACGGCGGACGCCCTCGGCCTTCGCCCTCCCCGGAAGGCGTATTCCGGCAGGAGCGAGGCGTCGGGGTTGGGTGGAGGCACGTACAGCCGGTCTAGGGCCGTCGCGGCCTCGTATTGCTTCCCCAACGCCATCAGCCCCGCGATAGTCGCGAAAGCGTTTCGGGGGATCGCGCGGCGGTAGCGCGGCAGTAGGTTTGTGTAGGCCTGGTCCACCTGCTCCTCCGCCGCCATCGGGGGGGTAACCCTCTCAAAGATTAATCGCAGGTTGTCCAGGAAGTCCGCTATGGACTCCCCTTCTCCCTGCGTTCGCCGATACCCCTCTTGGCGGACTTGGACCGACCAGTACACCCCCCCAAAGCGGCGGCGGAACGCCCTCGCGAAGGTCGCCCAGTCGGGCCAGTTGGCCCTCTCCAGGCGGAACCAATGCAGCGCATGGTCGGTGAAGAAGGTCGGCAGGGCTCCCAGGACGTCTTCCTCGCTAATACGACTTCCCTGGCGCAACTCCTCTACGCGACGCAGAAATTCTTCTGCGCTGCTATCGCGCTTCCCGGAAAACGTCAACCTCCAGTGGCGTGTCGCCTCCAGGGGGTCGCGGCCGCTACCGCGTGCGGCGGCGCGCGGTTCCTCCCCGTGCCTCTCAGAGGTCGCCAGGGGGTGGCCCGCATACGCGTACGCACGCGCGGGGGCCGGCCGGGGCCTTACGGGATCGGCAGCGGGAGCAGCGGGGCCAGTAATCGGGGAGAGAAGGGGCCCTGCCCCCCAGTAGAGCTCCGCCGACCTCGGCGGGGGTCCCCGCGACGACGCGACCGGGAACTCCGCCGGGGCGCGGCGGCACCGGGGAGCGGCGGGGGGAGCCGGAAGGTTCCATGGGTCAACCGGGGGAACGGTCGGAGGCCAGGGATCGGCAAAGGAAGCGGCCGGGGGCCGGGTTGCGGCAACGGGGCCGGCCGGAGGCCAGGGATCGGTCACGAGACGGGCCCTGGGCCAGGGATCGGCCACCGGCGCGGCCGTGTGCCAGGGATCGGCCACGGGCGCGGCCGTGTGCCAGGGATCGGGAACGGGACCGGCCGTGCGCCATGGATCGGCCACGGGCGCGGCCGTGTGCCAGGGATCGGTAACGGGA
>CAUJGY010000185.1:0-53463 GCA_963170745.1 Phymatocera aterrima
CCAGAGTCCATAAAGGTGCTTGCAAATGTCTTTCGTACCTTCAGTTTCGTTCGTGGATGCTCGAAAATTCATACGAAGACGGATCTTCAACTCCAGAGTCCATAAAGGCGCTTGCAAATGTCTCATGTACCTTCAGTTTCGTTCGTGGAAGCTCGAAAATTCATACGAAGACGGATCTTTGACTCCAGAGTCCATAAAGGCCGTTGCAAATGTCTCTTGTACCTTCAGTTTCGTTCGTGGATGCTCGAAAATTCGTACGAAGACGGATCCTCAACTCCAGAGTCCGTAAAATCGTTTGCAAATGTTTGTGTTAGCCTCAGTTCAGATCGTGGATGCGCGAAAATTCATACGAAGACGGATCTTCTACTCCAGAGTCCATAAAGGCGCTTGCAAATGTCTCTTGTACCTTCAGTTTCGTTCGTGGATGCTCGAAAATTCGTACGAAGACGGATCTTCAACTCCACAGTCCATAAAATCGCTTGCAAATGTTTGTGTTAGCCTCAGTTTCGATCGTGGATGCGCGAAAATTCATACGAAGACGGATCTTCAACTCCAGAGTCCATAAAGGCGCTTGCAAATGTCTCTTGTACGTTCAGTTCCGTTCGTGGATGCTCGAAAATTCAAACGAAGACGGATCTTTAACTCCAGAGTCCATAAAGGCGCTTGCAAATGTCTCTTGTACCTTCAGTTTCGTTCGTGGATGCTCGAAAATTCATACGAAGACTGATCGTCAACTCCAGAGTCCATAAAGGCGCTTGCAAATGTCTCTTGTACCTTCAGTTTCGTTCGTGGATGCTCGAAAATTCATACGAAGACGGATCTTCAACTCCAGAGTCCATAAAGGCGCTTGCAAATGTCTTATGTACCTTCAGTTTCGTTCGTGGATGCTCGAAAATTCATACGAAGACGGATCTTCAACTCCAGAGTCCATAAAGGCGCTTCCAAATGTCTCTTGTACCTTCAGTTTCGTTCGTGGATGCTCGAAAATTCGTACGAAGACGGATCTTCAACTCCACAGTCCATAAAATCGCTTGCAAATGTTTGTGTTAGCCTCAGTTTCGATCGTGGATGCGCGAAAATTCATACGAAGACGGATCTTCAACTCCAGAGTCCATAAAGGCGCTTGCAAATGTCTCTTGTACGTTCAGTTCCGTTCGTGGATGCTCGAAAATTCAAACGAAGACGGATCTTTAACTCCAGAGTCCATAAAGGCGCTTGCAAATGTCTCTTGTACCTTCAGTTTCGTTCGTGGATGCTCGAAAATTCATACGAAGACTGATCTTCAACTCCAGAGTCCATAAAGGCGCTTGCAAATGTCTCTTGTACCTTCAGTTTCGTTCGAGGATGCTCGAAAATTCATACGAAGACTGATCTTCAACTCCAGAGTCCATAAAGGCGCTTGCAAATGTCTCTTGTACCTTCAGTTTCGTTCGTGGATGCTCGAAAATTCATACGAAGACGGATCTTCAACTCCAGAGTCCATAAAGGCGCTTGCAAATGTCTTATGTACCTTCAGTTTCGTTCGTGGATGCTCGAAAATTCATACGAAGACGGATCTTCAACTCCAGAGTCCATGAAGGCGCTTCCAAATGTCTCTTGTACCTTCAGTTTCGTTCGTGGATGCTCGAAAATTCATACGAAGACGGATCTTCAACTCCAGAGTCCATAAAATCGCTTGCAAATGTTTGTGTTAGCCTCAGTTTCGATCGTGGATGCGCGAAAATTCATACGAAGACTGATCTCCAACTCCAGATTCCATAAAGGCGCTTCCAAATGTCTCTTGTACCTTCAGTTTCGTTCGTGGATGCTCGAAAATTCATACGAAGACGGATCTTCAACTCCAGAGTCCATAAAGGCGCTTCCAAACGTCTCTTGTACCTTCAGTTTCGTTCGTGGATGCTCGAAAATTCGTACGAAGACGGATCTCCAACTCCAGATTCCATAAAATCGCTTGCAAATGTTTGTGTTAGCCTCAGTTTCGATCGTGGATGCGCGAAAATTCATACGAAGACGGATCTTTGACTCCAGAGTCCATAAAGGTGCTTGCAAATGTCTTTTGTACCTTCAGTTTCGTTCGTGGATGCTCGAAAATTCATACGAAGACGGATCTTCAACTCCAGAGTCCATAAAGGCGCTTGCAAATGTTTGTGTTAGCCTCAGTTTCGATCGTGGATGCGCGAAAATTCATACGAAGACGGATCTTCAACTCCAGAGTCCATAAAGGTGCTCGCAAATGTCTCTTGTACCTTCAGTTTCATTCGTGGAAGCTCGAAAATTCATACGAAGACGGATCTTTGACTCCAGAGTCCATAAAGGCCGTTGCAAATGTCTCTTGTACCTTCAGTTTCGTTCGTGGATGCTCGAAAATTCGTACGAAGACGGATCTTCAACTCCACAGTCCATAAAATCGCTTGCAAATGTTTGTGTTAGCCTCAGTTTCGATCGTGGATGCGCGAAAACTCATACGAAGACGGATCTTCAACTCCAGAGTCCATAAAGGCGCTTGCAAATGTCTCTTGTACGTTCAGTTTCGTTCGTGGATGCTCGAAAATTCATACGAAGACGGATCTCTAACTCCAGAGTCCATAAAGGCGCTTGCAAATGTCTTTTGTACCTTCAGTTTCGTTCGTGGATGCTCGAAAATTCATACGAAGACTGATCTTCAACTCCAGAGTCCATAAAGGCGCTTGCAAATGTCTCTTGTACCTTCAGTTTCGTTCGTGGATGCTCGAAAATTCATACGAAGACGGATCTTCAACTCCAGAGTCCATGAAATCGCTTTCAAATGTTTGTGTTAGCCTCAGTTTCGATCGTGGATGCGCCAAAATTCATACGAAGACGGATCTTCAACTCCAGAGTCCATGAAGGCGCTTGCAAATGTCTCTTGTACCTTCAGTTTCGTTCGTGGATGCTCGAAAATTCATACGAAGACGGATCTTCGACTCCAGAGTCCATGAAGGCGCTTGCAAATGTCTCTTGTACCTTCAGTTTCGTTCGTGGATGCTCGAAAATTCATACGATGACGGATCTTCAACTCCAGAGTCCATAAAGGCGCTTCCAAACGTCTCTTGTACCTTCAGTTTCGTTCGTGGATGCTCGAAAATTCGTACGAAGACGGATCTCCAACTCCAGATTCCATAAAATCGCTTGCAAATGTTTGTGTTAGCCTCAGTTTCGATCGTGGATGCGCGAAAATTCATACGAAGACGGATCTTCACCTCAAGAGTCCATAAAGGCGCTTGCAAATGTCTCTTGTACCTTCAGTTTCGTTCGTGGATGCTCGAAAATTCATACGTAGACGGATCTTCAACTCCAGAGTCCATAAAGGCGCTTGCAAATGTCTCTTGTACCTTCAGTTTCGTTCGTGGATGCGCGAAAATTCACACGAAGACGGATCTTCAACTCCAGAGTCCATAAAGGCGCATGCAAATGTCTCTTGTACCTTCAGTTTCGTTCGTGGATGCTCGAAAATTCATACGAAGACGGATCTTCAACTCCAGAGTCCATAAAGGCGCTTCCAAATGTCTCTTGTACCTTCAGTTTCGTTCGTGGACGCTCGAAAATTCATACGAAGACGGATCTTCAACTCCAGAGTCCATCAAGGCGCTTGCAAATGTTTGTGTTAGCCTCAGTTTCGATCGTGGATGCGCGAAAATTCATACGAAGACGGATCTTCAACTCCAGAGTCCATAAAGGTGCTCGCAAATGTCTCTTGTACGTTCAGTTCCGTTCGTGGATGCTCGAAAATTCAAACGAAGACGGATCTTTAACTCCAGAGTCCATAAAGGCGCTTGCAAATGTCTCTTGTACCTTCAGTTTCGTTCGTGGATGCTCGAAAATTCATACGAAGACTGATCTTCAACTCCAGAGTCCATAAAGGCGCTTGCAAATGTCTTATGTACCTTCAGTTTCGTTCGTGGATGCTCGAAAATTCATACGAAGACGGATCTTCAACTCCAGAGTCCATGAAGGCGCTTCCAATTGTCTCTTGTACCTTCAGTTTCGTTCGTGGATGCTCGAAAATTCATACGAAGACGGATCTTCAACTCCAGAGTCCATAAAATCGCTTGCAAATGTTTGTGTTAGCCTCAGTTTCGATCGTGGATGCGCGAAAATTCATACGAAGACGGATCTCCAACTCCAGGGTCCATAAAGGCGCTTCCAAATGTCTCTTGTACCTTCAGTTTCGTTCGTGGATGCTCGAAAATTCACACGAAGACGGATCTTTGACTCCAGAGTCCATAAAGGTGCTTGCAAATGTCTTTTGTACCTTCAGTTTCGTTCGTGGATGCTCGAAAATTCATACGAAGACGGATCTTCAACTCCAGAGTCCATAAAGGCGCTTGCAAATGTTTGTGTTAGCCTCAGTTTCGATCGTGGATGCGCGAAAATTCATACGAAGACGGATCTTCAACTCCAGAGTCCATAAAGGTGCTCGCAAATGTCTCTTGTACCTTCAGTTTCGTTCGTGGAAGCTCGAAAATTCATACGAAGACGGATCTTTGACTCCAGAGTCCATAAAGGCCGTTGCAAATGTCTCTTGTACCTTCAGTTTCGTTCGTGGATGCTCGAAAATTCGTACGAAGACGGATCTTCAACTCCACAGTCCATAAAATCGCTTGCAAATGTTTGTGTTAGCCTCAGTTTCGATCGTGGATGCGCGAAAACTCATACGAAGACGGATCTTCAACTCCAGAGTCCATAAAGGCGCTTGCAAATGTCTCTTGTACGTTCAGTTTCGTTCGTGGATGCTCGAAAATTCATACGAAGACGGATCTCTAACTCCAGAGTCCATAAAGGCGCTTGCAAATGTCTTTTGTACCTTCAGTTTCGTTCGTGGATGCTCGAAAATTCATACGAAGACTGATCTTCAACTCCAGAGTCCATAAAGGCGCTTGCAAATGTCTTTTGTACCTTCAGTTTCGTTCGTGGATGCTCGAAAATTCATACGAAGACGGATCTTCAACTCCAGAGTCCATAAAGGCGCTTGCAAATGTCTTTTGTACCTTCAGTTTCGTTCGTGGATGCTCGAAAATTCATACGAAGACGGATCTTCAACTCCAGAGTCCATAAAGGCGCTTCCAAATGTCTCTTGTACCTTCAGTTTCGTTCGTGGATGCTCGAAAATTCATACGAAGACGGATCTTCAACTCCAGAGTCCATAAAATCGCTTTTAAATGTTTGTGTTAGCCTCAGTTTCGATCGTGGATGCGCCTAAATTCATACGAAGACGGATCTTCAACTCCAGAGTCCATGAAGGCGCTTGCAAATGTCTCTTGTACCTTCAGTTTCGTTCGTGGATGCTCGAAAATTCATACGAAGACGGATCTTCGACTCCAGAGTCCATGAAGGCGCTTGCAAATGTCTCTTGTACCTTCAGTTTCGTTCGTGGATGCTCGAAAATTCATACGATGACGGATCTTCAACTCCAGAGTCCATAAAGGCGCTTCCAAACGTCTCTTGTACCTTCAGTTTCGTTCGTGGATGCTCGAAAATTCGTACGAAGACGGATCTCCAACTCCAGATTCCATAAAATCGCTTGCAAATGTTTGTGTTAGCCTCAGTTTCGATCGTGGATGCGCGAAAATTCATACGAAGACGGATCTTCACCTCCAGAGTCCATAAAGGCGCTTGCAAATGTCTCTTGTACCTTCAGTTTCGTTCGTGCATGCTCGAAAATTCATACGTAGACGGATCTTCAACTCCAGAGTCCATAAAGGCGCTTGCAAATGTCTCTTGTACCTTCAGTTTCGTTCGTGGATGCGCGAAAATTCACACGAAGACGGATCTTCAACTCCAGAGTCCATAAAGGCGCTTGCAAATGTCTCTTGTACCTTCAGTTTCGTTCGTGGATGCTCGAAAATTCATACGAAGACGGATCTTCAACTCCAGAGTCCATAAAGGCGCTTCCAAATGTCTCTTGTACCTTCAGTTTCGTTCGTGGACGCTCGAAAATTCATACGAAGACGGATCTTCAACTCCAGAGTCCATCAAGGCGCTTGCAAATGTTTGTGTTAGCCTCAGTTTCGATCGTGGATGCGCGAAAATTCATACGAAGACGGATCTTCAACTCCAGAGTCCATAAAGGTGCTCGCAAATGTCTCTTGTACCTTCAGTTTCGTTCGTGGAAGCTCGAAAATTCATACGAAGACGGATCTTCAACTCCAGAGTCCATAAAGGCGGTTGCAAATGTCTCTTGTACCTTCAGTTTCGTTCGTGGATGCTCGAAAATTCGTACGAAGACAGATCTTCAACTCCAGAGTCCATAAAATCGCTTGCAAATGTTTGTGTTAGCCTCAGTTTCGATCGTGGATGCGCGAAAATTCATACGAAGACGGATCTCCAACTCCAGAGTCCATAAAGGCGCTTGCAAATGTCTCTTGTACCTTCAGTTTCGTTCGTGGATGCTCGAAAATTCGTACGAAGACGGGTCTTCAACTCCAGAGTCCATAAAATCGCTTGCAAATGTTTGTGTTAGCCTCAGTTTCGATCGTGGATGCGCGAAAATTCATACAAAGACGGATCTTCAACTCCAGAGTCCATAAAGGCGCTTGCAAATGTCTCTTGTACCTTCAGTTTCGTTCGTGGATGCTCGAAAATTCATACGTAGACGGATCTTCAACTCCAGAGTCCATAAAGGCGCTTGCAAATGTCTCTTGTACCTTCAGTTTCGTTCGTGGATGCGCGAAAATTCACACGAAGACGGATCTTCAACTCCAGAGTCCATAATGGCGCTTGCAAATGTCTCTTGTACCTTCAGTTTCGTTCGTGTATGCTCGAAAATTCATACGAAGACGGATCTTCAACTCCAGAGTCCATCAAGGCGCTTGCAAATGTTTGTGTTAGACTCAGTTTCGATCGTGGATGCGCGAAAATTCATACGAAGACGGATCTTCAACTCCAGAGTCCATAAAATCGCTTGCAAATGTTTGTGCTAGCCTCAGTTTCGATCGTGGATGCGCGAAAATTCATACGAAGACGGATCTTCAACTCCAGAGTCCATAAAGGCGCTTGCAAATGTCTCTTGTACCTTCAGTTTCGTTCGTGGATGCTCGAAAATTCATACGAAGACGGATCTTCAACTCCAGAGTCCATAAAGGCGCTTGCAAATGTCTTTTGTACCTTCAGTTTCGTTCGTGGATGCTCGAAAATTCGTACGAAGACGGATCTTCAACTCCAGAGTCCATAAAATCGCTTGCAAATGTTTGTGTTAGCCTTAGTTTCGATCGTGGATGCGCGAAAATTCATACGAAGACGGATCTTCAACTCCAGAGTCCATAAAGGTGCTCGCAAATGTCTCTTGTACCTTCAGTTTCGTTCGTGGATGCTCGAAAATTCATACGAAGACGGATCTTCAACTCCAGAGTCCATAAAGGTGCTCGCAAATGTCTCTTGTACCTTCAGTTTCGTTCCTGGATGCTCGAAAATTCATACGAAGACGGATCATCAACTCCAGAGTCCATAAAGGTGCTCGCAAATGTCTCTTGTACCTTCAGTTTCTTTCGTGGAAGCTCGAAAATTCATACGAAGACGGATCTTTGACTCCAGAGTCCATAAAGGTGCTTGCAAATGTCTTTTGTACCTTCAGTTTCGTTCGTGGATGCTCGAATATTCATACGAAGACGGATCTTGCACTCCAGAGTCCATAAAGGTGCTCGCAAATGTCTCGTGTACCTTCAGTTTCGTTCGCGGATGCGCGAAAATTCACACGAAGACGGATCTTTAACTCCAGAGTCCATAAAGGCGCTTGCAAATGTCTCTTGTACCTTCAGTTTCGTTCGTGGATGCTCGAAAATTCATACGAAGACGGATCTTCAACTCCAGAGTCCATAAAGGCGCTTGCAAATGTCTCTTGTACCTTCCGTTTCGTTCGTGGATGCTCGAAAATTCATACGAAGACGGATCTTCAACTCCAGAGTCCATAAAGGCGCTTCCAAACGTCTCTTGTACCTTCAGTTTCGTTCGTGGATGCTCGAAAATTCGTACGAAGACGGATCTCCAACTCCAGATTCCATAAAATCGCTTGCAAATGTTTGTGTTAGCCTCAGTTTCGATCGTGGATGCGCGAAAATTCATACGAAGACGGATCTTTGACTCCAGAGTCCATAAAGGTGCTTGCAAATGTCTTTTGTACCTTCAGTTTCGTTCGTGGATGCTCGAAAATTCATACGAAGACGGATCTTCAACTCCAGAGTCCATAAAGGCGCTTGCAAATGTTTGTGTTAGCCTCAGTTTCGATCGTGGATGCGCGAAAATTCATACGAAGACGGATCTTCAACTCCAGAGTCCATAAAGGCGCTTGCAAATGTCTCTTGTACGTTCAGTTTCGTTCGTGGATGCTCGAAAATTCATACGAAGACGGATCTCTAACTCCAGAGTCCATAAAGGCGCTTGCAAATGTCTTTTGTACCTTCAGTTTCGTTCGTGGATGCTCGAAAATTCATACGAAGACTGATCTTCAACTCCAGAGTCCATAAAGGCGCTTGCAAATGTCTCTTGTACCTTCAGTTTCGTTCGTGGATGCTCGAAAATTCATACGAAGACGGATCTTCAACTCCAGAGTCCATAAAATCGCTTTCAAATGTTTGTGTTAGCCTCAGTTTCGATCGTGGATGCGCCAAAATTCATACGAAGACGGATCTTCAACTCCAGAGTCCATGAAGGCGCTTGCAAATGTCTCTTGTACCTTCAGTTTCGTTCGTGGATGCTCGAAAATTCATACGAAGACGGATCTTCGACTCCAGAGTCCATGAAGGCGCTTGCAAATGTCTCTTGTACCTTCAGTTTCGTTCGTGGATGCTCGAAAATTCATACGATGACGGATCTTCAACTCCAGAGTCCATAAAGGCGCTTCCAAACGTCTCTTGTACCTTCAGTTTCGTTCGTGGATGCTCGAAAATTCGTACGAAGACGGATCTCCAACTCCAGATTCCATAAAATCGCTTGCAAATGTTTGTGTTAGCCTCAGTTTCGATCGTGGATGCGCGAAAATTCATACGAAGACGGATCTTCACCTCAAGAGTCCATAAAGGCGCTTGCAAATGTCTCTTGTACCTTCAGTTTCGTTCGTGGATGCTCGAAAATTCATACGTAGACGGATCTTCAACTCCAGAGTCCATAAAGGCGCTTGCAAATGTCTCTTGTACCTTCAGTTTCGTTCGTGGATGCGCGAAAATTCACACGAAGACGGATCTTCAACTCCAGAGTCCATAAAGGCGCATGCAAATGTCTCTTGTACCTTCAGTTTCGTTCGTGGATGCTCGAAAATTCATACGAAGACGGATCTTCAACTCCAGAGTCCATAAAGGCGCTTCCAAATGTCTCTTGTACCTTCAGTTTCGTTCGTGGACGCTCGAAAATTCATACGAAGACGGATCTTCAACTCCAGAGTCCATCAAGGCGCTTGCAAATGTTTGTGTTAGCCTCAGTTTCGATCGTGGATGCGCGAAAATTCATACGAAGACGGATCTTCAACTCCAGAGTCCATAAAGGTGCTCGCAAATGTCTCTTGTACGTTCAGTTCCGTTCGTGGATGCTCGAAAATTCAAACGAAGACGGATCTTTAACTCCAGAGTCCATAAAGGCGCTTGCAAATGTCTCTTGTACCTTCAGTTTCGTTCGTGGATGCTCGAAAATTCATACGAAGACTGATCTTCAACTCCAGAGTCCATAAAGGCGCTTGCAAATGTCTTATGTACCTTCAGTTTCGTTCGTGGATGCTCGAAAATTCATACGAAGACGGATCTTCAACTCCAGAGTCCATGAAGGCGCTTCCAATTGTCTCTTGTACCTTCAGTTTCGTTCGTGGATGCTCGAAAATTCATACGAAGACGGATCTTCAACTCCAGAGTCCATAAAATCGCTTGCAAATGTTTGTGTTAGCCTCAGTTTCGATCGTGGATGCGCGAAAATTCATACGAAGACGGATCTCCAACTCCAGGGTCCATAAAGGCGCTTCCAAATGTCTCTTGTACCTTCAGTTTCGTTCGTGGATGCTCGAAAATTCACACGAAGACGGATCTTTGACTCCAGAGTCCATAAAGGTGCTTGCAAATGTCTTTTGTACCTTCAGTTTCGTTCGTGGATGCTCGAAAATTCATACGAAGACGGATCTTCAACTCCAGAGTCCATAAAGGCGCTTGCAAATGTTTGTGTTAGCCTCAGTTTCGATCGTGGATGCGCGAAAATTCATACGAAGACGGATCTTCAACTCCAGAGTCCATAAAGGTGCTCGCAAATGTCTCTTGTACCTTCAGTTTCGTTCGTGGAAGCTCGAAAATTCATACGAAGACGGATCTTTGACTCCAGAGTCCATAAAGGCCGTTGCAAATGTCTCTTGTACCTTCAGTTTCGTTCGTGGATGCTCGAAAATTCGTACGAAGACGGATCTTCAACTCCACAGTCCATAAAATCGCTTGCAAATGTTTGTGTTAGCCTCAGTTTCGATCGTGGATGCGCGAAAACTCATACGAAGACGGATCTTCAACTCCAGAGTCCATAAAGGTGCTCGCAAATGTCTCTTGTACGTTCAGTTCCGTTCGTGGATGCTCGAAAATTCAAACGAAGACGGATCTTTAACTCCAGAGTCCATAAAGGCGCTTGCAAATGTCTCTTGTACCTTCAGTTTCGTTCGTGGATGCTCGAAAATTCATACGAAGACTGATCTTCAACTCCAGAGTCCATAAAGGCGCTTGCAAATGTCTTATGTACCTTCAGTTTCGTTCGTGGATGCTCGAAAATTCATACGAAGACGGATCTTCAACTCCAGAGTCCATGAAGGCGCTTCCAATTGTCTCTTGTACCTTCAGTTTCGTTCGTGGATGCTCGAAAATTCATACGAAGACGGATCTTCAACTCCAGAGTCCATAAAATCGCTTGCAAATGTTTGTGTTAGCCTCAGTTTCGATCGTGGATGCGCGAAAATTCATACGAAGACGGATCTCCAACTCCAGGGTCCATAAAGGCGCTTCCAAATGTCTCTTGTACCTTCAGTTTCGTTCGTGGATGCTCGAAAATTCACACGAAGACGGATCTTTGACTCCAGAGTCCATAAAGGTGCTTGCAAATGTCTTTTGTACCTTCAGTTTCGTTCGTGGATGCTCGAAAATTCATACGAAGACGGATCTTCAACTCCAGAGTCCATAAAGGCGCTTGCAAATGTTTGTGTTAGCCTCAGTTTCGATCGTGGATGCGCGAAAATTCATACGAAGACGGATCTTCAACTCCAGAGTCCATAAAGGTGCTCGCAAATGTCTCTTGTACCTTCAGTTTCGTTCGTGGAAGCTCGAAAATTCATACGAAGACGGATCTTTGACTCCAGAGTCCATAAAGGCCGTTGCAAATGTCTCTTGTACGTTCAGTTTCGTTCGTGGATGCTCGAAAATTCATACGAAGACGGATCTCTAACTCCAGAGTCCATAAAGGCGCTTGCAAATGTCTTTTGTACCTTCAGTTTCGTTCGTGGATGCTCGAAAATTCATACGAAGACTGATCTTCAACTCCAGAGTCCATAAAGGCGCTTGCAAATGTCTTTTGTACCTTCAGTTTCGTTCGTGGATGCTCGAAAATTCATACGAAGACGGATCTTCAACTCCAGAGTCCATAAAGGCGCTTGCAAATGTCTTTTGTACCTTCAGTTTCGTTCGTGGATGCTCGAAAATTCATACGAAGACGGATCTTCAACTCCAGAGTCCATAAAGGCGCTTCCAAATGTCTCTTGTACCTTCAGTTTCGTTCGTGGATGCTCGAAAATTCATACGAAGACGGATCTTCAACTCCAGAGTCCATAAAATCGCTTTTAAATGTTTGTGTTAGCCTCAGTTTCGATCGTGGATGCGCCTAAATTCATACGAAGACGGATCTTCAACTCCAGAGTCCATGAAGGCGCTTGCAAATGTCTCTTGTACCTTCAGTTTCGTTCGTGGATGCTCGAAAATTCATACGAAGACGGATCTTCGACTCCAGAGTCCATGAAGGCGCTTGCAAATGTCTCTTGTACCTTCAGTTTCGTTCGTGGATGCTCGAAAATTCATACGATGACGGATCTTCAACTCCAGAGTCCATAAAGGCGCTTCCAAACGTCTCTTGTACCTTCAGTTTCGTTCGTGGATGCTCGAAAATTCGTACGAAGACGGATCTCCAACTCCAGATTCCATAAAATCGCTTGCAAATGTTTGTGTTAGCCTCAGTTTCGATCGTGGATGCGCGAAAATTCATACGAAGACGGATCTTCACCTCCAGAGTCCATAAAGGCGCTTGCAAATGTCTCTTGTACCTTCAGTTTCGTTCGTGCATGCTCGAAAATTCATACGTAGACGGATCTTCAACTCCAGAGTCCATAAAGGCGCTTGCAAATGTCTCTTGTACCTTCAGTTTCGTTCGTGGATGCGCGAAAATTCACACGAAGACGGATCTTCAACTCCAGAGTCCATAAAGGCGCTTGCAAATGTCTCTTGTACCTTCAGTTTCGTTCGTGGATGCTCGAAAATTCATACGAAGACGGATCTTCAACTCCAGAGTCCATAAAGGCGCTTCCAAATGTCTCTTGTACCTTCAGTTTCGTTCGTGGACGCTCGAAAATTCATACGAAGACGGATCTTCAACTCCAGAGTCCATCAAGGCGCTTGCAAATGTTTGTGTTAGCCTCAGTTTCGATCGTGGATGCGCGAAAATTCATACGAAGACGGATCTTCAACTCCAGAGTCCATAAAGGTGCTCGCAAATGTCTCTTGTACCTTCAGTTTCGTTCGTGGAAGCTCGAAAATTCATACGAAGACGGATCTTCAACTCCAGAGTCCATAAAGGCGGTTGCAAATGTCTCTTGTACCTTCAGTTTCGTTCGTGGATGCTCGAAAATTCGTACGAAGACAGATCTTCAACTCCAGAGTCCATAAAATCGCTTGCAAATGTTTGTGTTAGCCTCAGTTTCGATCGTGGATGCGCGAAAATTCATACGAAGACGGATCTCCAACTCCAGAGTCCATGAAGGCGCTTGCAAATGTCTCTTGTACCTTCAGTTTCGTTCGTGGATGCTCGAAAATTCGTACGAAGACGGGTCTTCAACTCCAGAGTCCATAAAATCGCTTGCAAATGTTTGTGTTAGCCTCAGTTTCGATCGTGGATGCGCGAAAATTCATACAAAGACGGATCTTCAACTCCAGAGTCCATAAAGGCGCTTGCAAATGTCTCTTGTACCTTCAGTTTCGTTCGTGGATGCTCGAAAATTCATACGTAGACGGATCTTCAACTCCAGAGTCCATAAAGGCGCTTGCAAATGTCTCTTGTACCTTCAGTTTCGTTCGTGGATGCGCGAAAATTCACACGAAGACGGATCTTCAACTCCAGAGTCCATAATGGCGCTTGCAAATGTCTCTTGTACCTTCAGTTTCGTTCGTGTATGCTCGAAAATTCATACGAAGACGGATCTTCAACTCCAGAGTCCATCAAGGCGCTTGCAAATGTTTGTGTTAGACTCAGTTTCGATCGTGGATGCGCGAAAATTCATACGAAGACGGATCTTCAACTCCAGAGTCCATAAAATCGCTTGCAAATGTTTGTGCTAGCCTCAGTTTCGATCGTGGATGCGCGAAAATTCATACGAAGACGGATCTTCAACTCCAGAGTCCATAAAGGCGCTTGCAAATGTCTCTTGTACCTTCAGTTTCGTTCGTGGATGCTCGAAAATTCATACGAAGACGGATCTTCAACTCCAGAGTCCATAAAGGCGCTTGCAAATGTCTTTTGTACCTTCAGTTTCGTTCGTGGATGCTCGAAAATTCGTACGAAGACGGATCTTCAACTCCAGAGTCCATAAAATCGCTTGCAAATGTTTGTGTTAGCCTTAGTTTCGATCGTGGATGCGCGAAAATTCATACGAAGACGGATCTTCAACTCCAGAGTCCATAAAGGTGCTCGCAAATGTCTCTTGTACCTTCAGTTTCGTTCGTGGATGCTCGAAAATTCATACGAAGACGGATCTTCAACTCCAGAGTCCATAAAGGTGCTCGCAAATGTCTCTTGTACCTTCAGTTTCGTTCCTGGATGCTCGAAAATTCATACGAAGACGGATCATCAACTCCAGAGTCCATAAAGGTGCTCGCAAATGTCTCTTGTACCTTCAGTTTCTTTCGTGGAAGCTCGAAAATTCGTACGAAGACGGATCTTTGACTCCAGAGTCCATAAAGGTGCTTGCAAATGTCTTTTGTACCTTCAGTTTCGTTCGTGGATGCTCGAATATTCATACGAAGACGGATCTTGCACTCCAGAGTCCATAAAGGTGCTCGCAAATGTCTCGTGTACCTTCAGTTTCGTTCGCGGATGCGCGAAAATTCACACGAAGACGGATCTTTAACTCCAGAGTCCATAAAGGCGCTTGCAAATGTCTCTTGTACCTTCAGTTTCGTTCGTGGATGCTCGAAAATTCATACGAAGACGGATCTTCAACTCCAGAGTCCATAAAGGCGCTTGCAAATGTCTCTTGTACCTTCCGTTTCGTTCGTGGATGCTCGAAAATTCATACGAAGACGGATCTTCAACTCCAGAGTCCATAAAGGCGCTTGCAAATGTCTCTTGTATCTTCAGTTTCGTTCGTGGATGCGCGAAAATTCGTACGAAGACGGATCTTCGACTCCAGAGTCCATAAAGGCGCTTGCAAATGTCTCTTGTACCTTCAGTTTCGTTCGTGGATGCTCGAAAATTCGTACGAAGACGGATCTCCAACTCCAGAGTCCATGAAATCGCTTGCAAATGTTTGTGTTAGCCTCAGTTTCGATCGTGGATGCGCGAAAATTCATACGAAGACGGATCTTCAACTCCAGAGTCCATAAAGGCGCTTGCGAATGTCTCTTGTACCTTCAGTTTCGTTCGTGGATGCTCGAAAATTCGTACGAAGACGGATCTCCAACTCCAGAGTCCATAAAATCGCTTGCAAATGTTTGTGTTAGCCTCAGTTTCGATCGTGGATACGCGAAAATTCATACGAAGACGGATCTTCAACTCCAGAGTCCATAAAGGCGCTTGCAAATGTCTCATGTACCTTCAGTTTCGTTCGTGGATGCTCGAAAATTCATACGAAGACGGATCTTCAACTCCAGAGTCCATAAAATCGCTTGCAAATGTTTGTGTTAGCCTCAGTTTCGATCGTGGATGCGCGAAAAATCATACGAAGACGGATCTTCAACTCCAGAGTCCATAAAGGTGCTCGCAAATGTCTCTTGTACCTTCAGTTCCGTTCGTGGGAGCTCGAAAATTCATACGAAGACGGATCTTTGACTCCAGAGTCCATAAAGGTGCTTGCAAATGTCTTTTGTACCTTCAGTTTCGTTCGTGGATGCTTGAAAATTCATACGAAGACGGATCTTCAACTCCAGAGTCCATAAAGGCGGTTGCAAATGTCTCTTGTACCTTCAGTTTCGTTCGTGGATGCTCGAAAATTCATACGAAGACGGATCTTTGACTCCAGAGTCCATAAAGGCGGTCGCAAATGTCTCTTGTACCTTCAGTTTCGTTCGTGGATGCTCGAAAATTCATACGAAGACGGATCTTCAACTCCAGAGTCCATAAAGGCGCTTGCAAATGTCTCTTGTACCTTCAGTTTCGTTCGTGGATGCTCGAAAATTCATACGAAGACGGATCTTTGACTCCAGAGTCCATAAAGGTGCTTGCAAATGTCTTGTGTACCTTCAGTTTCGTTCGTGGATGCGCGAAAATTCATACGAAGACGGATCTTCAACTCCAGAGTCCATAAAGGCGCTTGCAAATGTCTCTTGTACATTCAGTTTCGTTCGTGGATGCTCGAAAATTCATACGAAGACGGATCTTCAACTCCAGAGTCCATAAAGGCGCTTGCAAATGTCTTTTGTACCTTCAGTTTCGTTCGTGGATGCTCGAAAATTCGTACGAAGACGGATCTTCAACTCCAGAGTCCATAAAATCGCTTGCAAATGTTTGTGTTAGCCTTAGTTTCGATCGTGGATGCGCGAAAATTCATACGAAGACGGATCTCCAACTCCAGAGTCCATAAAGGCGCTTGTAAATGTCTCATGTACCTTCAGTTTCGTTCGTGGATGCTCGAAAATTCATACGAAGACGGATCTTGAACTACAGAGTCCATAAAGGCGCTTGCAAATGTCTCTTGTACCTTCAGTTTCGTTCGTGGATGCTCGAAAATTCGTACGAAGACGGATCTTCAACTGCAGAAACCATAAAATCGCTTGCAAATAATTGTGTTAGCCTCAGTTTCGATCGTGGATGCGCGAGAATTCATACGGAGACGGATCTTCAACTCCAGAGTCCATAAAGGTGCTCGCAAATGTCTCTTGTACCTTCAGTTTCGTTCGTGGATGCTCGAAAATTCATACGAAGACGGATCTTCAACTCCAGCGTCCATAAAGGTGCTCGCAAATGTCTCTTGTACCTTCAGTTTCGTTCGTGGATGCTCGAAAATTCATACGAAGACGGATCTTCAACTCCAGAGTCCATAAAATCGCTTGCAAATGTTTGTGTTAGCCTCAGTTTCGATCGTGGATGCGCGAAAATTCATACGAAGACGGATCTTCAACTCCAGAGTCCATAAAGGTGCTCGCAAATGTCTCTTGTACCTTCAGTTTCTTTCGTGGAAGCTCGAAAATTCATACGAAGACGGATCTTTGACTCCAGAGTCCATAAAGGTGCTTGCAAATGTCTTGTGTACCTTCAGTTTCGTTCGTGGATGCGCGAAAATTCATACGAAGACGGATCTTCAACTCCAGAGTCCATAAAGGCGCTTGCAAATGTCTCTTGTACATTCAGTTTCGTTCGTGGATGCTCGAAAATTCATACGAAGACGGATCTTCAACTCCAGAGTCCATAAAGGCGCTTGCAAATGTCTTTTGTACCTTCAGTTTCGTTCGTGGATGCTCGAAAATTCGTACGAAGACGGATCTTCAACTCCAGAGTCCATAAAATCGCTTGCAAATGTTTGTGTTAGCCTTAGTTTCGATCGTGGATGCGCGAAAATTCATACGAAGACGGATCTCCGACTCCAGAGTCCATAAAGGCGCTTGTAAATGTCTCATGTACCTTCAGTTTCGTTCGTGGATGCTCGAAAATTCATACGAAGACGGATCTTGAACTACAGAGTCCATAAAGGCGCTTGCAAATGTCTCTTGTACCTTCAGTTTCGTTCGTGGATGCTCGAAAATTCGTACGAAGACGGATCTTCAACTGCAGAAACCATAAAATCGCTTGCAAATAATTGTGTTAGCCTCAGTTTCGATCGTGGATGCGCGAGAATTCATACGAAGACGGATCTTCAACTCCAGAGTCCATAAAGGTGCTCGCAAATGTCTCTTGTACCTTCAGTTTCGTTCGTGGATGCTCGAAAATTCATACGAAGACGGATCTTCAACTCCAGCGTCCATAAAGGTGCTCGCAAATGTCTCTTGTACCTTCAGTTTCGTTCGTGGATGCTCGAAAATTCATACGAAGACGGATCTTCAACTCCAGAGTCCATAAAATCGCTTGCAAATGTTTGTGTTAGCCTCAGTTTCGATCGTGGATGCGCGAAAATTCATACGAAGACGGATCTTCAACTCCAGAGTCCATAAAGGTGCTCGCAAATGTCTCTTGTACCTTCAGTTTCTTTCGTGGAAGCTCGAAAATTCATACGAAGACGGATCTTTGACTCCAGAGTCCATAAAGGTGCTTGCAAATGTCTTTTGTACCTTCAGTTTCGTTCGTGGATGCTCGAAAATTCATACGAAGACGGATCTTGCACTCCAGAGTCCATAAAGGTGCTCGCAAATGTCTCTTGTACCTTCAGTTTCGTTCGTGGATGCGCGAAAATTCACACGAAGACGGATCTTCAACTCCAGAGTCCATAAAGGCGCTTGCAAATGTCTCTTGTACCTTCAGTTTCGTTCGTGGATGCTCGAAAATTCATACGAAGACGGATCTTTAACTCCAGAGTCCATAAAGGCGCTTGCAAATGTCTCTTGTACCTTCAGTTTCGTTCGTGGATGCTCGAAAATTCGTACGAAGACGGATCTCCAACTCCAAAGTCCATGAAATCGCTTGCAAATGTTTGTGGTAGCCTCAGTTTCGATCGTGGATACGCGAAAATTCATACGAAGACGGATCTTCAACTCCAGAGTCCATAAAGGCGCTTGCAAATGTCTCATGTACCTTCAGTTTCGTTCGTGGATGCTCGAAAATTCGTACGAAGACGGATCTTCAACTCCAGAGTCCATAAAATCGCTTGCAAATGTCTGTGTTAGCCTCAGTTTCGATCGTGGATACGCGAAAATTCATACGAAGACGGATCTTCAACTCCAGAGTCCATAAAGGCGCTTGCAAATGTCTCATGTACCTTCAGTTTCGTTCGTGGATGCTCGAAAATTCATACGAAGACGGATCTTCAACTCCAGAGTCCATAAAATCGCTTGCAAATGTTTGTGTTAGCCTCAGTTTCGATCGTGGATGCGCGAAAATTCATACGAAGACGGATCTTCAACTCCAGAGTCCGTAAAGGTGCTCGCGAATGTCTCTTGTACCTTCAGTTTCGTTCGTGGGAGCTCGAAAATTCATACAAAGACGGATCTTTGACTCCAGAGTCCATAAAGGTGCTTGCAAATGTCTTTTGTACCTTCAGTTTCGTTCGTGGATGCTTGAAAATTCATACGAAGACGGATCTTCAACTCCAGAGTCCATAAAGGCGGTTGCAAATGTCTCTTGTACCTTCAGTTCCGTTCGTGGATGCTCGAAAATTCATACGAAGACGGATCTTTGACTCCAGAGTCCATAAAGGCGGTTGCAAATGTCTCTTGTACCTTCAGTTTCGTTCGTGAATGCTCGAAAATTCATACGAAGACGGATCTTTGACTCCAGAGTCCATAAAGGTGCTTGCAAATGTCTTTTGTACCTTCAGTTTCGTTCGTGGATGCTCGAAAATTCATACAAAGACGGATCTTCAACTCCAGAGTCCATAAAGGCGCTTGCAAATGTCTCATGTACCTTCAGTTTCGTTCGTGGATGCTCGAAAATTCGTACGAAGACGGATCTTCAACTCCGGAGTCCATAAAATCGCTTGCAAATGTCTGTGTTAGCCTCAGTTTCGATCGTGGATACGCGAAAATTCATACGAAGACGGATCTTCAACACCAGAGTCCATAAAGGCGCTTGCAAATGTCTCATGTACCTTCAGTTTCGTTCGTGGATGCTCGAAAATTCATACGAAGACGGATCTTCAACTCCAGAGTCCATAAAATCGCTTGCAAATGTTTGTGTTAGCCTCAGTTTCGATCGTGGATGCGCGAAAATTCATACGAAGACGGATCTTCAACTCCAGAGTCCGTAAAGGTGCTCGCAAATGTCTCTTGTACCTTCAGTTTCGTTCGTGGGAGCTCGAAAATTCATACGAAGACGGATCTTTGACTCCAGAGTCCATAAAGGTGCTCGCAAATGTCTCTTGTACCTTCAGTTTCGTTCGTGGGAGCTCGAAAATTCATACGAAGACGGATCTTCGACTCCAGAGTCCATAAAGGCGGTTGCAAATGTCTCTTGTACCTTCAGTTCCGTTCGTGGATGCTCGAAAATTCATACGAAGACGGATCTTTGACTCCAGAGTCCATAAAGGCGGTTGCAAATGTCTCTTGTACCTTCAGTTTCGTTCGTGGATGCTCGAAAATTCATACGAAGACGGATCTTTGACTCCAGAGTCCATAAAGGTGCTTGCAAATGTCTTTTGTACCTTCAGTTTCGTTCGTGGATGCTCGAAAATTCATACGAAGACGGATCCTCAACTCCAGAGTCCATAAAGGCCCTTGCAAATGTCTCATGTACCTTCAGTTTCGTTCGTGTATGCTCGAAAATTCATACGAAGACGGATCTTCAACTCCAGAGTTCATAAAGGTGCTCGCAATTGTCTCTTGTACCGTCAGTTTCGTTCGTGGAAGCTCGAAAATTCATACGAAGACGGATCTTTGACTCCAGAGTCCATAAAGGTGCTTGCAAATTTCTTTTGTACCTTCAGTTTCGTTCGTGGATGCTCGAAAATTCATACGAAGACGGATCTTCAACTCCAGAGTCCATCAAGGCGCTTGCAAATGTTTGTGTTAGCCTCAGTTTCGATCGTGGATGCGCGAAAATTCATACGAAGACGGATCTTCAACTCCAGAGTCCATAAAGGTGCTCGCAAATGTCTCTTGTACCTTCAGTTTCGTTCGTGGAAGCTCGAAAATTCATACGAAGACGGATCTTTGACTCCAGAGTCCATAAAGGCGGTTGCAAATGTCTCTTGTACCTTCAGTTTCGTTCGTGGATGCTCGAAAATTCGTACGAAAACGGATCGTCAACTCCAGAGTCCATAAAATCGTTTGCAAATGTTTGTGTTAGCCTCAGTTTGATCGTGGATGCGCGAAAATTCATACGAAGACGGATCTTCAACTCCAGAGTCCATAAAGGCGCTTGCAAATGTCTCTTGTACCTTCAGTTTCGTTCGTGGATGCTCGAAAATTCATACGAAGACGGATCTTCAACTCCAGAGTCCATAAAGGCGCTTGCAAATGTCTCTTGTACCTTCAGTTTCGTTCGTAGATGCTCGAAAATTCGTACGAAGACGGATCTCCAACTCCAGAGTCCATAAAAACGCTCGCAAATGTTTGTGTTAGCCTCAGTTTCGATCGTGGATGCGCGAAAATTCATACGAAGACGGATCTTCAACTCCAGAGTCCATGAAGGCGCTTGCAAATGTCTCTTGTACCTTCAGTTCCGTTCGTGGATGCTCGAAAATTCATACGAAGACGGATCTTCAACTCCAGAGTCCATAAAGGCGCTTGCAAATGTCTCTTGTACCTTCAGTTTCGTTCGTGGATGCGCGAAAATTCATACGAAGACGGATCTTCGACTCCAGAGTCCATAAAGGCGCTTGCAAATGTCTCTTGTACCTTCAGTTTCGTTCGTGGATGCTCGAAAATTCATACGAAGACGGATCTTCAACTCCAGAGTCCATAAAATCGCTTGCAAATGTTTGTGTTAGCCTCAGTTTCGATCGTGGATGCGCGAAAATTCATACGAAGACGGATCTTCAACTACAGAGTCCATAAAGGTGCTCGCAAATGTCTCTTGTACCTTCAGTTTCGTTCGTGGGAGCTCGAAAATTCATACGAAGACGGATCTTTGACTCCAGAGTCCATAAAGGTGCTTGCAAATGTCTTTTGTACCTTCAGTTTCGTTCGTGGATGCTTGAAAATTCATACGAAGACGGATCTTCAACTCCAGAGTCCATAAAGGCGGTTGCAAATGTCTCTTGTACCTTCAGTTTCGTTCGTGGATGCTCGCAAATTCATACGAAGACGGATCTTTGACTCCAGAGTCCATAAAGGCGGTTGCAAATGTCTCTTGTACCTTCAGTTTCGTTCGTGGATGCTCGAAAATTCATACGAAGACGGATTTTCAACTCCAGAGTCCATAAAATCGCTTGCAAATGTTTGTGTTAGCCTCAGTTTCGATCGTGGATTTGCGAAAATTCATACGAAGACGGATCGTCAACTCCAGAGTCCATAAAGGTGCTCGCAAATGTCTCTTGTACCTTCAGTTTCGTTCGTGGAAGCTCGAAAATTCATACGAAGACGGATCTTCGACTCCAGATTCCATAAAGGTGCTTGCAAATTTCTTTTGTACCTTCAGTTTCGTTCGTGGATGCTCGAAAATTCATACGAAGACGGATCTTCAACTCCAGAGTCCATCAAGGCACTTGCAAATGTTTGTGTTAGCCTCAGTTTCGATCGTGGATGCGCGAAAATTCATACGAAGACGGATCTTCAACTCCAGAGTCCATAAAGGCGCTTGCAAATGTATCTTGTACCTCCAGTTTCGTTCGTGGATGCTCGAAAATTCGTACGAAGACGGATCTTCAACTCCACAGTCCATAAAATCGCTTGCAAATGTTTGTGTTAGCCTCAGTTTCGATCGTGGATGCGCGAAAATTCATACGAAGACGGATCTTCAACTCCAGAGTCCATAAAGGCGCTTGCAAATGTCTCTTGTACGTTCAGTTTCGTTCGTGGATGCTCGAAAATTCATACGAAGACGGATCTTTAACTCCAGAGTCCATAAAGGCGCTTGCAAATGTCTCTTGTACCTTCAGTTTCGTTCGTGGATGCTCGAAAATTCATACGAAGACGGATCTTCAACTCCAGAGTCCATAAAGGTGCTCGCAAATGTCTCTTGTACCTTCAGTTTCGTCCGTGGAAGCTCGAAAATTCATACGAAGACGGATCTTTGACTCCAGAGTCCATAAAGGCGGTTGCAAATGTCTCTTGTACCTTCAGTTTCGTTCGTGGATGCTCGAAAATTCGTACGAAGACGGATCGTCAACTCCAGAGTCCATAAAATCGTTTGCAAATGTTTGTGTTAGCCTCAGTTTGATCGTGGATGCGCGAAAATTCATACGAAGACGGATCTTCAACTCCAGAGTCCATAAAGGCGCTTGCAAATGTCTCTTGTACCTTCAGTTTCGTTCGTGGATGCTCGAAAATTCATACGAAGACGGATCTTCAACTCCAGAGTCCATAAAGGCGCTTGCAAATGTCTCTTGTACCTTCAGTTTCGTTCGTGGATGCTCGAAAATTCATACGAAGACTGATCTTCAACTCCAGAGTCCATAAAGGCGCTTGCAAATGTCTCTTGTACCTTCAGTTTCGTTCGTGGATGCTCGAAAATTCATACGAAGACGGATCTTCAACTCCAGAGTCCATAAAGGCGCTTGCAAATGTCTCTTGTACCTTCAGTTTCGTTCGTGGATGCTCGAAAATTCATACGAAGACGGATCTTCAACTCCAGAGTCCATAAAGGCGCTTCCAAATGTCTCTTGTACCTTCAGTTTCGTTCGTGGATGCTCGAAAATTCGTACGAAGACAGATCTCCAACTCCAGAGTCCATAAAATCGCTTGCAAATGTTTGTGTTAGCCTCAGTTTCGATCGTGGATGCGCGAAAATTCATACGAAGACGGATCTTCACCTCCAGAGTCCATAAAGGCGCTTGCAAATGTCTCTTGTACCTTCAGTTTCGTTCGTGGATGCTCGAAAATTCATACGAAGACGGATCTTCAACTCCAGAGTCCATAAAGGCTCTTGCAAATGTCTCATGTACCTTCAGTTTCGTTCGTGTATGCTCGAAAATTCATACGAAGACGGATCTTCAACTCCAGAGTCCATAAAATCGCTTGCAAATGTTTGTGTTAGCCTCAGTTTCGATCGTGGATGCGCGAAAATTCATACGAAGACGGATCTTCAACTCCAGAGTCCGTAAAGGTGCTCGCAAATGTCTCTTGTACCTTCAGTTTCGTTCGTGGGAGCTCGAAAATTCATACGAAGACGGATCTTTGACTCCAGAGTCCATAAAGGTGCTTGCAAATGTCTTTTGTACCTTCAGTTTCGTTCGTGGATGCTTGAAAATTCATACGAAGACGGATCTTCAACTCCAGAGTCCATAAAGGCGGTTGCAAATGTCTCTTGTACCTTCAGTTCCGTTCGTGGATGCTCGAAAATTCATACGAAGACGGATCTTTGACTCCAGAGTCCATAAAGGCGGTTGCAAATGTCTCTTGTACCTTCAGTTTCGTTCGTGGATGCTCGAAAATTCATACGAAGACGGATCTTTGACTCCAGAGTCCATAAAGGTGCTTGCAAATGTCTTTTGTACCTTCAGTTTCGTTCGTGGATGCTCGAAAATTCATACGAAGACGGATCTTCAACTCCAGAGTCCATAAAGGCTCTTGCAAATGTCTCATGTACCTTCAGTTTCGTTCGTGTATGCTCGAAAATTCATACGAAGACGGATCTTCAACTCCAGAGTCCATAAAATCGCTTGCAAATGTTTGTGTTAGCCTCAGTTTCGATCGTGGATTTGCGAAAATTCATACGAAGACGGATCGTCAACTCCAGAGTCCATAAAGGTGCTCGCAAATGTCTCTTGTACCGTCAGTTTCGTTCGTGGAAGCTCGAAAATTCATACGAAGACGGATCTTTGACTCCAGAGTCCATAAAGGTGCTTGCAAATTTCTTTTGTACTTTCAGTTTCGTTCGTGGATGCTCGAAAATTCATACGAAGACGGATCTTTGACTCCAGAGTCCATAAAGGTGCTTGCAAATTTCTTTTGTACCTTCAGTTTCGATCGTGGATGCGCGAAAATTCATACGAAGACGGATTTCCAACTCCAGAGTCCATAAAGGTGCTCGCAAATGTCTCTTGTACCTTCAGTTTCGTTCGTGGAAGCTCGAAAATTCATACGAAGACGGATCTTTGACTCCAGAGTCCATAAAGGCGGTTGCAAATGTCTCTTGTACCTTCAGTTTCGTTCGTGGATGCTCGAAAATTCGTACGAAGACGGATCGTCAACTCCAGAGTCCATAAAATCGTTTGCAAATGTTTGTGTTAGCCTCAGTTTGATCGTGGATGCGCGAAAATTCATACGAAGACGGATCTTCAACTCCAGAGTCCATAAAGGCGCTTGCAAATGTCTCTTGTACCTTCAGTTTCGTTCGTGGATGCTCGAAAATTCATACGAAGACGGATCTTCAACTCCAGAGTCCATAAAGGCGCTTGCAAATGTCTCTTGTACCTTCAGTTTCGTTCGTAGATGCTCGAAAATTCGTACGAAGACGGATCTCCAACTCCAGAGTCCATAAAAACGCTTGCAAATGTTTGTGTTAGCCTCAGTTTCGATCGTGGATGCGCGAAAATTCATACGAAGACGGATCTTCAACTCCAGAGTCCATGAAGGCGCTTGCAAATGTCTCTTGTACCTTCAGTTCCGTTTGTGGATGCGCGAAAATTCATACGAAGACGGATCTTCGACTCCAGAGTCCATAAAGGCGCTTGCAAATGTCTCTTGTACCTTCAGTTTCGTTCGTGGATGCTCGAAAATTCATACGAAGACGGATCTTCAACTCCAGAGTCCATAAAATCGCTTGCAAATGTTTGTGTTAGCCTCAGTTTCGATCGTGGATGCGCGAAAATTCATACGAAGACGGATCTTCAACTCCAGAGTCCATAAAGGTGCTCGCAAATGTCTCTTGTACCTTCAGTTTCGTTCGTGGGAGCTCGAAAATTCATACGAAGACGGATCTTTGACTCCAGAGTCCATAAAGGTGCTTGCAAATGTCTTTTGTACCTTCAGTTTCGTTCGTGGATGCTTGAAAATTCATACGAAGACGGATCTTCAACTCCAGAATCCATAAAGGCGGTTGCAAATGTCTCTTGTACCTTCAGTTCCGTTCGTGGATGCTCGAAAATTCATACGAAGACGGATCTTTGACTCCAGAGTCCATAAAGGTGCTTGCAAATGTCTTTTGTACCTTCAGTTTCGTTCGTGGATGCTTGAAAATTCATACGAAGACGGATCTTCAACTCCAGAGTCCATAAAGGCGGTTGCAAATGTCTCTTGTACCTTCAGTTTCGTTCGTGGATGCTCGAAAATTCATACGAAGACGGATCTTCAACTCCAGAGTCCATAAAATCGCTTGCAAATGTTTGTGTTAGCCTCAGTTTCGATCGTGGATTTGCAAAAATTCATACGAAGACGGATCGTCAACTCCAGAGTCCATAAAGGTGCTCGCAAATGTCTCTTGTACCTTCAGTTTCGTTCGTGGAAGCTCGAAAATTCATACGAAGACGGATCTTTGACTCCAGATTCCATAAAGGTGCTTGCAAATTTCTTTTGTACCTTCAGTTTCGTTCATGGATGCTCGAAAATTCATACGAAGACGGATCTTCAACTCCAGAGTCCATCAAGGCACTTGCAAATGTTTGTGTTAGCCTCAGTTTCGATCGTGGATGCGCGAAAATTCATACGAAGACGGATCTTCAACTCCAGAGTCCATAAAGGTGCTCGCAAATGTCTCTTGTACCTTCGGTTTCGTTCGTGGAAGCTCGAAAATTCATACGAAGACGGATCTTTGACTCCAGAGTCCATAAAGGCCGTTGCAAATGTCTCTTGTACCTTCAGTTTCGTTCGTGGATGCTCGAAAATTCGTACGAAGACGGATCCTTAACTCCAGAGTCCATAAAATCGTTTGCAAATGTTTGTGTTAGCCTCAGTTTCGATCGTGGATGCGCGAAAATTCATACGAAGACGGATCTTCAACTCCAGAGTCCATAAAGGCGCTTGCAAATGTCTCTTGTACCTTCAGTTTCGTTCGTGGATGCTCGAAAATTCATACGAAGACGGATCTTTGACTCCAGAGTCCATAAAGGTACTTGCAAATGTCTTTTGTACCTTCAGTTTCGTTCGTGGATGCTCGAAAATTCATACGAAGACGGATCTTCAACTCCAGAGTCCATAAAGGCTCTTGCAAATGTCTCATGTACCTTCAGTTTCGTTCGTGTATGCTCGAAAATTCATACGAAGACGGATCTTCAACTCCAGAGTCCATAAAATCGCTTGCAAATGTTTGTGTTAGCCTCAGTTTCGATCGTGGATTTGCGAAAATTCATACGAAGACGGATCGTCAACTCCAGAGTCCATAAAGGTGCTCGCAAATGTCTCTTGTACCGTCAGTTTCGTTCGTGGAAGCTCGAAAATTCATACGAAGACGGATCTTTGACTCCAGAGTCCATAAAGGTGCTTGCAAATTTCTTTTGTACTTTCAGTTTCGTTCGTGGATGCTCGAAAATTCATACGAAGACGGATCTTTGACTCCAGAGTCCATAAAGGTGCTTGCACATTTCTTTTGTACCTTCAGTTTCGATCGTGGATGCGCGAAAATTCATACGAAGACGGATTTCCAACTCCAGAGTCCATAAAGGTGCTCGCAAATGTCTCTTGTACCTTCAGTTTCGTTCGTGGAAGCTCGAAAATTCATACGAAGACGGATCTTTGACTCCAGAGTCCATAAAGGCGGTTGCAAATGTCTCTTGTACCTTCAGTTTCGTTCGTGGATGCTCGAAAATTCGTACGAAGACGGATCGTCAACTCCAGAGTCCATAAAATCGTTTGCAAATGTTTGTGTTAGCCTCAGTTTGATCGTGGATGCGCGAAAATTCATACGAAGACGGATCTTCAACTCCAGAGTCCATAAAGGCGCTTGCAAATGTCTCTTGTACCTTCAGTTTCGTTCGTGGATGCTCGAAAATTCATACGAAGACGGATCTTCAACTCCAGAGTCCATAAAGGCGCTTGCAAATGTCTCTTGTACCTTCAGTTTCGTTCGTAGATGCTCGAAAATTCGTACGAAGACGGATCTCCAACTCCAGAGTCCATAAAAACGCTTGCAAATGTTTGTGTTAGCCTCAGTTTCGATCGTGGATGCGCGAAAATTCATACGAAGACGGATCTTCAACTCCAGAGTCCATGAAGGCGCTTGCAAATGTCTCTTGTACCTTCAGTTCCGTTTGTGGATGCGCGAAAATTCATACGAAGACGGATCTTCGACTCCAGAGTCCATAAAGGCGCTTGCAAATGTCTCTTGTACCTTCAGTTTCGTTCGTGGATGCTCGAAAATTCATACGAAGACGGATCTTCAACTCCAGAGTCCATAAAATCGCTTGCAAATGTTTGTGTTAGCCTCAGTTTCGATCGTGGATGCGCGAAAATTCATACGAAGACGGATCTTCAACTCCAGAGTCCATAAAGGTGCTCGCAAATGTCTCTTGTACCTTCAGTTTCGTTCGTGGGAGCTCGAAAATTCATACGAAGACGGATCTTTGACTCCAGAGTCCATAAAGGTGCTTGCAAATGTCTTTTGTACCTTCAGTTTCGTTCGTGGATGCTTGAAAATTCATACGAAGACGGATCTTCAACTCCAGAGTCCATAAAGGCGGTTGCAAATGTCTCTTGTACCTTCAGTTCCGTTCGTGGATGCTCGAAAATTCATACGAAGACGGATCTTTGACTCCAGAGTCCATAAAGGTGTTTGCAAATGTCTTTTGTACCTTCAGTTTCGTTCGTGGATGCTTGAAAATTCATACGAAGACGGATCTTCAACTCCAGAGTCCATAAAGGCGGTTGCAAATGTCTCTTGTACCTTCAGTTTCGTTCGTGGATGCTCGAAAATTCATACGAAGACGGATCTTCAACTCCAGAGTCCATAAAATCGCTTGCAAATGTTTGTGTTAGCCTCAGTTTCGATCGTGGATTTGCAAAAATTCATACGAAGACGGATCGTCAACTCCAGAGTCCATAAAGGTGCTCGCAAATGTCTCTTGTACCTTCAGTTTCGTTCGTGGAAGCTCGAAAATTCATACGAAGACGGATCTTTGACTCCAGATTCCATAAAGGTGCTTGCAAATTTCTTTTGTACCTTCAGTTTCGTTCATGGATGCTCGAAAATTCATACGAAGACGGATCTTCAACTCCAGAGTCCATCAAGGCACTTGCAAATGTTTGTGTTAGCCTCAGTTTCGATCGTGGATGCGCGAAAATTCATACGAAGACGGATCTTCAACTCCAGAGTCCATAAAGGTGCTCGCAAATGTCTCTTGTACCTTCGGCTTCGTTCGTGGAAGCTCGAAAATTCATACGAAGACGGATCTTTGACTCCAGAGTCCATAAAGGCCGTTGCAAATGTCTCTTGTACCTTCAGTTTCGTTCGTGGATGCTCGAAAATTCGTACGAAGACGGATCCTTAACTCCAGAGTCCATAAAATCGTTTGCAAATGTTTGTGTTAGCCTCAGTTTCGATCGTGGATGCGCGAAAATTCATACGAAGACGGATCTTCAACTCCAGAGTCCATAAAGGCGCTTGCAAATGTCTCTTGTACCTTCAGTTTTGTTCGTGGATGCTCGAAAATTCGTACGAAGACGGATCTTCAACTCCACAGTCCATAAAATCGCTTGCAAATGTTTGTGTTAGCCTCAGTTTCGATCGTGGATGCGCGAAAATTCATACGAAGACGGATCTTCAACTCCAGAGTCCATAAAGGCGCTTGCAAATGTCTCTTGTACGTTCAGTTTCGTTCGTGGATGCTCGAAAATTCATACGAAGACGGATCTTTAACTCCAGAGTCCATAAAGGCGCTTGCAAATGTCTTTTGTACCTTCAGTTTCGTTCGTGGATGCTCGAAAATTCATACGAAGACTGATCTTCAACTCCAGAGTCCATAAAGGCGCTTGCAAATGTCTCTTGTACCTTCAGTTTCGTTCGTGGATGCTCGAAAATTCATACGAAGACGGATCTTCAACTCCAGAGTCCATAAAGGCGCTTGCAAATGTCACTTGTACCTTCAGTTTCGTTCGTGGATGCTCGAAAATTCATACGAAGACGGATCTTCAACTCCAGAGTCCATAAAGGCGCTTCCAAATGTCTCTTGTACCTTCAGTTTCGTTCGTGGATGCTCGAAAATTCATACGAAGACGGATCTTCAACTCCAGAGTCCATAAAGGCGCTTCCAAATGTCTCTTGTACCTTCAGTTTCGTTCGTGGAAGCTCGAAAATTCATACGAAGACGGATCTTCGACTCCAGAGTCCATAAAGGCCGTTGCAAATGTCTCTTGTACCTTCAGTTTCGTTCGTGGATGCTCGAAAATTCGTACGAAGACGGATCCTTAACTCCAGAGTCCATAAAATCGTTTGCAAATGTTTGTGTTAGCCTCAGTTTCGATCGTGGATGCGCGAAAATTCATACGAAGACGGATCTTCAACTCCAGAGTCCATAAAGGCGCTTGCAAATGTCTCTTGTACCTTCAGTTTCGTTCGTGGATGCTCGAAAATTCGTACGAAGACGGATCTTCAACTCCACAGTCCATAAAATCGCTTGCAAATGTTTGTGTTAGCCTCAGTTTCGATCGTGGATGCGCGAAAATTCATACGAAGACGGATCTTCAACTCCAGAGTCCATAAAGGCGCTTGCAAATGTCTCTTGTACGTTCAGTTTCGTTCGTGGATGCTCGAAAATTCATACGAAGACGGATCTTTAACTCCAGAGTCCATAAAGGCGCTTGCAAATGTCTCTTGTACCTTCAGTTTCGTTCGTGGATGCTCGAAAATTCATACGAAGACTGATCTTCAACTCCAGAGTCCATAAAGGCGCTTGCAAATGTCTCTTGTACCTTCAGTTTCGTTCGTGGATGCTCGAAAATTCATACGAAGACGGATCTTCAACTCCAGAGTCCATAAAGGCGCTTGCAAATGTCTCTTGTACCTTCAGTTTCGTTCGTGGATGCTCGAAAATTCATACGAAGACGGATCTTCAACTCCAGAGTCCATAAAGGCGCTTCCAAATGTCTCTTGTACCTTCAGTTTCGTTCGTGGATGCTCGAAAATTCGTACGAAGACGGATCTCCAACTCCAGAGTCCATAAAATCGCTTGCAAATGTTTGTGTTAGCCTCAGTTTCGATCGTGGATGCGCGAAAATTCATACGAAGACGGATCTTCACCTCCAGAGTCCATAAAGGCGCTTGCAAATGTCTCTTGTACCTTCAGTTTCGTTCGTGGATGCTCGAAAATTCATACGTAGACGGATCTTCGACTCCAGAGTCCATAAAGGCGCTTGCAAATGTCTCTTGTACCTTCAGTTTCGTTCGTGGATGCTCGAAAATTCATACGAAGACGGATCTTCAACTCCAGAGTCCATAAAGGCGCTTCCAAATGTCTCTTGTACCTTCAGTTTCGTTCGTGGATGCTCGAAAATTCATACGAAGACGGATCTTCAACTCCAGAGTCCATCAAGGCGTTTGCAAATGTTTGTGTTAGCCTCAGTTTCGATCGTGGATGCGCGAAAATTCATACGAAGACGGATCTTCAACTCCAGAGTCCATAATGGTGCTCGCAAATGTCTCTTGTACCTTCAGTTTCGTTCGTGGACACTCGAAAATTCATACGAAGACGGATCTTCAACTCCAGAGTCCATAAAGGCGGTTGCAAATGTCTCTTGTACCTTCAGTTTCGTTCGTGGATGCTCGGAAATTCGTACGAAGACGGATCTTCAACTCCAGAGTCCATAAAATCGCTTGCAAATGTTTGTGTTAGCCTCAGTTTCGATCGTGGATGCGCGAAAATTCATACGAAGACGGATCTTCAACTCCAGAGTCCATGAAGGCGCTTGCAAATGTCTCTTGTACCTTCAGTTTCGTTCGTGGATGCTCGAAAATTCGTACGAAGACGGGTCTTCAACTCCAGAGTCCATAAAATCGCTTGCAAATGTTTGTGTTAGCCTCAGTTTCGATCGTGGATGCGCGAAAATTCATACGAAGACGGATCTTCAACTCCAGAGTCCATAAAGGCGCTTGCAAATGTCTCTTGTACCTTCAGTTTCGTTCGTGGATGCTCGAAAATTCATACGTAGACGGATCTTCAACTCCAGAGTCCATAAAGGCGCTTGCGAATGTCTCTTGTACCTTCAGTTTCGTTCGTGGATGCTCGAAAATTCATACGAAGACGGATCTTCAACTCCAGAGTCCATAAAGGTGCTTGCAAATGTCTTTTGTACCTTCAGTTTCGTTCGTGGATGCTCGAAAATTCATACGAAGACGGATCTTCAACTCCAGAGTCCATAAAGGCGGTTGCAAATGTCTCTTGTACCTTCAGTTTCGTTCGTGGATGCTCGAAAATTCGTACGAAGACGGAGCTTCATCTCCATAGTCCATAAAATCGCTTGCAAATGTTTGTGTTAGCCTCAGTTTCGATCGTGGCTGCGCGAAAATTCATACGAAGACGGATCTTCAACTCCAGAGTCCATAAAGGCGCTTCCAAATGTCTCTTGTACCTTCAGTTTCGTTCGTGGATGCTCGAAAATTCGTACGAAGACGGATCTTCAACTCCAGAGTCCATAAAATCGCTTGCAAATGTTTGTGTTAGCCTCAGTTTCGATCGTGGATGCGCGAAAATTCATACGAAGACGGATCTTCAACTCCAGAGTCCATAAAGGCGCTTCCAAATGTCTCTTGTACCTTCAGTTTCGTTCGTGGATGCTCGAAAATTCGTACGAAGACGGATCTTCAACTCCAGAGTCCATAAAATCGCTTGCAAATGTTTGTGTTAGCCTCAGTTTCGATCGTGGATGCGCGAAAATTCATACGAAGACGGATCTTCAACTCCAGAGTCCATAAAGGCGTTTGCAAATGTCTCTTGTACCTTCAGTTTCGTTCGTGGATGCTCGAAAATTCATACGAAGACGGATCTTCAACTCCAGAGTCCATAAAGGCGCTTCCAAATGTCTCTTGTACCTTCAGTTTCGTTCGTGGATGCTCGAAAATTCGTACGAAGACGGATCTTCAACTCCAGAGTCCATAAAATCGCTTGCAAATGTTTGTGTTAGCCTCAGTTTCGATCGTGGATGCGCGAAAATTCATACGAAGACGGATCTTCAACTCCAGAGTCCATAAAGGCGTTTGCAAATGTCTCTTGTACCTTCAGTTTCGTTCGTGGATGCGCGAAAATTCATACGAAGACGGATCTTCAACTCCAGAGTCCATAAAGGCGCTTGCAAATGTCTCTTGTACCTTCAGTTTCGTTCGTGGATGCGCGAAAATTCATACGAAGACGGATCTTCAACTCCAGGGTCCATGAAGGCGCTTGCAAATGTCTTTTGTACCTCCAGTTTCGTTCGTGGATGCTCGAAAATTCGTACGAAGACGGATCTTCAACTCCAGAGTCCATAAAGGCGCTTGCAAATGTCTCTTGTACCTTCAGTTTCGTTCGTGGATGCGCGAAAATTCATACGAAGACGGATCTTCAACTCCAGAGTCCATAAAGGCGCTTGCAAATGTCTCATGTACCTTCAGTTTCGTTCGTGGATACTCGAAAATTCATACGAAGACGGATCTTCAACTCCAGGGTCCATGAAGGCGCTTGCAAATGTCTTTTGTACCTCCAGTTTCGTTCGTGGATGCTCGAAAATTCGTACGAAGACGGATCTTCAACTCCAGGGTCCATGAAGGCGCTTGCAAATGTCTTTTGTACCTTCAGTTCCGTTCGTGGATGCTCGAAAATTCGTACGAAGACGGATCTTCAACTCCAGAGTCCATAAAATCGCCCGCAAATGTTTGTGTTAGCCTCAGTTTCGATCGTGGATGCGCGAAAATTCATACGAAGACGGATCTTCAACTCCAGAGTCCATGAAGGCGCTTGCAAATGTCTCTTGTACCTTCAGTTTCGTTTGTAGTTGCTCGAAAATTCATACGAAGACGGATCTTCAACTCCAGAGTCCATGAAGGCGCTTGCAAATGTCTCTTGTACCTTCAGTTTCGTTTGTAGTTCCTCGAAAATTCATACGAAGACGGATCTTCAACTCCAGAGTCCATGAAGGCGCTTGCAAATGTCTTTCGTACCCTCAGTTTGGTTTGCAGATGCTCGAAAATTCATACGAAGACGGATTTTCAATTCCAGAGTCCATAAAGGCGGTTGCAAATGTCTCTTGTACCTTCAGTTTCGTTTGTAGTTGCTCGAAAATTCATCCGGAGACGGATCTCCGACTCCGGAGTCCATAAAATCGCTCGCAAACGTTTGTGTTACCCTCAGTTTCGTTGGTGGATGCTCGAAAATTCATACGAAGACGGATCGGCAACTCCAGAGTCCATAAAGGCGCTTGCAAATGTCTCTCGTACCTTCAGTTTCGTTCGTGGATGCTCGAAAATTCATACGAAGACGGATCTCCAACTCCAGAGTCCATCAAGGCGCTTGCAAATGTTTGTGTTAGCCTCAGTTTCGTTCGTGGATGCTCGAAAATTCATACGAAGACGGATCTTTGACTCCAGAGTCCATAAAGGTGCTCGCGAATGTCTCTTGTACCTTCAGTTTCGTTCGTGGATGCTCGAAAATCCGTACGAAGACGGATCTTCAACTCCAGAGTCCATAAAATCGCTTGCAAATGTTTGTGTTAGCGTCAGTTTCGATCGTGGATGCGCGAAAATTCATACGAAGACGGATCTTCAACTCCAGAGTCCATAAAGGCGCTTGCAAATGTCTCATGTACCTTCAGTTTCGTTCGTGAATGCTCGAAAATTCATACGAAGACGGATCTTCAACTCCAGAGTAGATAAAATCGCTTGCAAATGTTTGTGTTAGCCTCAGTTTCGATCGTGAATGCGCGAAAATTCATACGAAGACGAATCTTCAATTCCAGAGTCCATAAAGGTGCTCGCAAATGTCTCTTGTACCTTCAGTTTCGTTCGTGGATGCTCGAAAATTCATACGAAGACGGATCTTCAACTCCAGAGTCCATGAAGGCGCTTGCAAATGTCTCTTGTACCTTCAGTTTCGTTCGTGGATGCTCGAAAATTCATACGACGACGGATCTTCAACTCCAGAGTCCATAAAGGCGCTTGCAAATGTCTCTTGTACCTTCAGTTTCGTTCGTGGATGTTCGAAAATTCGTACGAAGACGGATCTTCAACTCCACAGTCCATAAAATCGCTTGCAAATGTTTGTGTTAGCCTCAGTTTCGATCGTGGATGCGCGAAAATTCATACGAAGACGGATCTTCAACTCCAGAGTCAATAAAGGCGCTTGCAAATGTCTCTTGTACCTTCAGTTTCGATCGTGGATGCGCGAAAATTCATACGAAGACGGATCTTCGACTCCAGAGTCCATAAAGGCGCTTGCAAATGTCTCATGTACCTTCAGTTTCGTTCGTGGATGCTCGAAAATTCATACGAAGACGGATCTTCAACTCCAGAGTAGATAAAATCGCTTGCAAATGTTTGTGTTAGCCTCAGTTTCGATCGTGGATGCGCGAAAATTCATACGAAGACGGATCTTGCACTCCAGAGTCCATGAAGGTGCTCGCAAATGTCTCTTGTACCTTCAGTTTCGTCCGTGGATGTTCGAAAATTCATACGAAGACGGATCTTCAACTCCAGAGTAGATAAAATCGCTTGCAAATGTTTGTGTTAGCCTCAGTTTCGATCGTGGATGCGCGAAAATTCATACGAAGACGGATCTTGCACTCCAGAGTCCATAAAGGTGGTCGCAAATGTCTCTTGTACCTTCAGTTTCGTTCGTGGATGCTCGAAAATTCATACGAAGACGGATCTTCAACTCCAGAGTCCATAAAGGTGGTCGCAAATGTCTCTTGTACCTTCAGTTTCGTTCGTGGAAGCTCGAAAATTCATACGAAGACGGATCTTTGACTCCAGAGTCCATAAAGGTGCTTGCAAATGTCTTTTGTACCTTCAGTTTCGTTCGTGGATGCTCGAAAATTCATACGAAGACGGATCTTGCACTCCAGAGTCCATAAAGGTGGTCGCAAATGTCTCTTGTACCTTCAGTTTCGTTCGTGGAAGCTCGAAAATTAATACGAAGACGGATCTTGCACTCCAGAGTCCATAAAGGTGGTCGCAAATGTCTCTTGTACCTTCAGTTTCGTTCGTGGAAGCTCGAAAATTCATACGAAGACGGATCTTTGACTCCAGAGTCCATAAAGGTGCTTGCAAATGTCTTTTGTACCTTCAGTTTCGTTCGTGGATGCTCGAAAATTCATACGAAGACGGATCTTCAACTCCAGAGTCCATGAAGGCGGTTGCAAATGTCTCTTGTACCTTCAGTTTCGTTCGTGGATGCTCGAAAATTCGTACGAAGACGGATCTTCATCTCCAGAGTCCATAAAATCGCTTGCAAATGTTTGTGTTAGCCTCAGTTTCGATCGTGGATGCGCGAAAATTCATACGAAGACGGATCTTCAACTCCAGAGTCCATAAAGGCGCTTCCAAATGTCTCTTGTACCTTCAGTTTCGTTTGTAGTTCCTCGAAAATTCATACGAAGACGGATCTTCAACTCCAGAGTCCATGAAGGCGCTTGCAAATGTCTCTTGTACCTTCAGTTTCGTTTGTAGTTCCTCGAAAATTCATACGAAGACGGATCTTCAACTCCAGAGTCCATGAAGGCGCTTGCAAATGTCTTTCGTACCCTCAGTTTGGTTTGCAGATGCTCGAAAATTCATACGAAGACGGATTTTCAATTCCAGAGTCCATAAAGGCGGTTGCAAATGTCTCTTGTACCTTCAGTTTCGTTTGTAGTTGCTCGAAAATTCATCCGAAGACGGATCTCCGACTCCGGAGTCCATAAAATCGCTCGCAAACGTTTGTGTTACCCTCAGTTTCGTTGGTGGATGCTCGAAAATTCATACGAAGACGGATCGGCAACTCCAGAGTCCATAAAGGCGCTTGCAAATGTCTCTCGTACCTTCAGTTTCGTTCGTGGATGCTCGAAAATTCATACGAAGACGGATCTCCAACTCCAGAGTCCATCAAGGCGCTTGCAAATGTTTGTGTTAGCCTCAGTTTCGTTCGTGGATGCTCGAAAATTCATACGAAGACGGATCTTCAACTCCAGAGTCCATAAAGGTGCTCGCAAATGTCTCTTGTACCTTCAGTTTCGTTCGTGGATGCTGGAAAATTCATACGAAGACAGATCTTCAACTCCAGAGTCCATAAAATCGCTTGCAAATGTTTGTGTTAGCCTCAGTTTCGATCGTGGATGCGCGAAAATTCATACGAAGACGGATCTTCAACTCCAGAGTCCATAAAGGTGCTCGCAAATGTCTCTTGTACCTTCAGTTTCGTTCGTGGATGCTCGAAAATCCGTACGAAGACGGATCTTCAACTCCAGAGTCCATAAAATCGCTTGCAAATGTTTGTGTTAGCCTCAGTTTCGATCGTGGATGCGCGAAAATTCATACGAAGACGGATCTTCAACTCCAGAGTCCATAAAGGTGCTCGCAAATGTCTCTTGTACCTTCAGTTTCGTTCGTGGATGCTGGAAAATTCATACGAAGACGGATCTTCAACTCCAGAGTCCATAAAATCGCTTGCAAATGTTTGTGTTAGCCTCAGTTTCGATCGTGGATGCGCGAAAATTCATACGAAGACGGATCTTCAACTCCAGAGTCCATAAAGGTGCTCGCAAATGTCTCTTGTACCTTCAGTTTCGTTCGTGGATGCTCGAAAATCCGTACGAAGACGGATCTTCAACTCCAGAGTCCATAAAGGTGCTCGCAAATGTCTCTTGTACCTTCAGTTTCGATCGTGGATGCGCGAAAATTCATACGAAGACGGATCTCCAACTCCAGAGTCCATAAAGGCGCTTGCAAATGTCTCTCGTACCTTCAGTTTCGTTCGTGGATGCTCGAAAATTCATACGAAGACGGATCTCCAACTCCAGAGTCCATCAAGGCGCTTGCAAATGTTTGTGTTAGCCTCAGTTTCGTTCGTGGATGCTCGAAAATTCATACGAAGACGGATCTTCAACTCCAGAGTCCATAAAGGTGCTCGCAAATGTCTCTTGTACCTTCAGTTTCGTTCGTGGATGCTGGAAAATTCATACGAAGACGGATCTTCAACTCCAGAGTCCATAAAATCGCTTGCAAATGTTTGTGTTAGCCTCAGTTTCGATCGTGGATGCGCGAAAATTCATACGAAGACGGATCTTCAACTCCAGAGTCCATAAAGGTGCTCGCAAATGTCTCTTGTACCTTCAGTTTCGTTCGTGGATGCTCGAAAATCCGTACGAAGACGGATCTTCAACTCCAGAGTCCATAAAATCGCTTGCAAATGTTTGTGTTAGCCTCAGTTTCGATCGTGGATGCGCGAAAATTCATACGAAGACGGATCTTCAACTCCAGAGTCCATAAAGGTGCTCGCAAATGTCTCTTGTACCTTCAGTTTCGTTCGTGGATGCTGGAAAATTCATACGAAGACGGATCTTCAACTCCAGAGTCCATAAAATCGCTTGCAAATGTTCGTGTTAGCCTCAGTTTCGTTCGTGGATGCTCGAAAATTCATACGACGACGGATCTTCAACTCCAGAGTCCATAAAGGCGCTTGCAAATGTCTCTTGAACCTTCAGTTTCGTTCGTGGATGTTCGAAAATTCGTACGAAGACGGATCTTCAACTCCACAGTCCATAAAATCGCTTGCAAATGTTTGTGTTAGCCTCAGTTTCGATCGTGGATGCGCGAAAATTCATACGAAGACGGATCTTCAACTCCAGAGTCAATAAAGGCGCTTGCAAATGTCTCTTGTACCTTCAGTTTCGTTCGTGGATGCGCGAAAATTCATACGAAGACGGATCTTCAACTCCAGAGTCCATAAAGGTGCTTGCAAATGTCTTTTGTACCTTCAGTTTCGTTCGTGGATGCGCGAAAATTCATACGAAGACGGATCTTCAACTCCAGAGTCCATGAAGGCGCTTGCAAATGTCTCTTGTACCTTCAGTTTCGTTCGTGGATGCTCGAAAATTCATACGAAGACGGATCTTCAACTCCAGAGTCCATAAAGGCGCTTGCAAATGTCTCATGTACCTTCAGTTTCGTTCGTGGATGCTCGAAAATTCATACGAAGACGGATCTTCAACTCCAGAGTAGATAAAATCGCTTGCAAATGTTTGTGTTAGCCTCAGTTTCGATCGTGGATGCGCGAAAATTCATACGAAGACGAATCTTCAACTCCAGAGTCCATGAAGGTGCTCGCAAATGTCTCTTGTACCTACAGTTTCGTTCGTGGATGCTCGAAAATTCATACGAAGACGGATCTTCAACTCCAGAGTCCATAAAGGCGCATGCAAATGTCTCTTGTACCTTCAGTTTCGTTCGTGAATGCTCGAAAATTCGTACGAAGACGGATCTTCAACTCCAGAGTCCATAAAATCGCTTGCAAATGTTTGTGTTAGCCTCAGTTTCGATCGTGGATGCGCGAAAATTCATACGAAGACGGATCTTCGACTCCAGAGTCCATAAAGGCGCTTGCAAATGTCTCATGTACCTTCAGTTTCGTTCGTGGATGCTCGAAAATTCATACGAAGACGGATCTTCAACTCCAGAGTAGATAAAATCGCTTGCAAATGTTTGTGTTAGCCTCAGTTTCGATCGTGGATGCGCGAAAATTCATACGAAGACGGATCTTGCACTCCAGAGTCCATGAAGGTGCTCGCAAATGTCTCTTGTACCTTCAGTTTCGTCCGTGGATGCTCGAAAATTCATACGAAGACGGATCTTCAACTCCAGAGTAGATAAAATCGCTTGCAAATGTTTGTGTTAGCCTCAGTTTCGATCGTGGATGCGCGAAAATTCATACGAAGACGGATCTTCAACTCCAGAGTCCATAAAGGCGGTTGCAAATGTCTCTTGTACCTTCAGTTTCGTTCGTGGATGCTCGAAAATTCGTACGAAGACGGATCCTCATCTCCAGAGTCCATAAAATCGCTTGCAAATGTTTGTGTTAGCCTCAGTTTCGATCGTGGATGCGCGAAAATTCATACGAAGACGAATCTTCAACTCCAGAGTCCATAAAGGCGCTTGCAAATGTCTCATGTACCTTCAGTTTCGTTCGTGGATGCTCGAAAATTCATACGAAGACGGATCTTCAACTCCAGAGTAGATAAAATCGCTTGCAAATGTTTGTGTTAGCCTCAGTTTCGATCGTGGATGCGCGAAAATTCATACGAAGACGAATCTTCAACTCCAGAGTCCATAAAGGCGCTTGCAAATGTCTCATGTACCTTCAGTTTCGTTCGTGGATGCCCGAAAATTCATACGAAGACAGATCTTCAACTCCAGAGTCCATAAAGGCGCTTGCAAATGTCTCTTGTACCTTCAGTTTCGTTCGTGGATGCGCGAAAATTCATACGAAGACGGATCTTCGACTCCAGAGTCCATAAAAACGCTTGCAAATGTTTGTGTTAGCCTCAGTTTCGATCGTGGATGCGCGAAAATTCATACGAAGACGGATCTTCGACTCCAGAGTCCATAGAGGCGCTTGCAAATGTCTCATGTACCTTCAGTTTCGATCGTGGATGCGCGAAAATTCATACGAAAACGGATCTTCAACTCCAGAGTCCATAAAGGCGCTTGCAAATGTCTCATGTACCTTCAGTTTCGTTCGTGGATGCTCGAAAATTCATACGAAGACGGATCTTCAACTCCAGAGTAGATAAAATCGCTTGCAAATGTTTGTGTTAGCCTCAGTTTCGTTCGTGGATGCTCGAAAATTCATACGAAGACGGATCTTCAACTCCAGAGTCCATCAAGGCGCTTGAAAATGTTTGTGTTAGCCTCAGTTTCGATCGTGGATGCGTGAAAATTCATACGAAGACGGATCTTGCACTCCAGAGTCCATAAAGGTGCTCGCAAATGTCTCATGTACCTTCAGTTTCGTTCGTTGAAGCTTGAAAATTCATACGAAGACGGATCTTTGACTCCAGAGTCCATAAAGGTGCTTGCAAATGTCTTTTGTACCTTCAGTTTCGTTCGTGGATGCTCGAAAATTCATACGAAGACGGATCTTCAACTCCAGAGTCCATAAAGGCGGTTGCAAATGTCTCTTGTACCTTCAGTTTCGTTCGTGGATGCTCGAAAATTCGTACGAAGACGGAGCTTCATCTCCATAGTCCATAAAATCGCTTGCAAATGTTTGTGTTAGCCTCAGTTTCGATCGTGGATGCGCGAAAATTCATACGAAGACGGATCTTCAACTCCAGAGTCCATAAAGGCGCTTCCAAATGTCTCTTGTACCTTCAGTTTCGTTAGTGGATGCTCGAAAATTCGTACGAAGACGGATCTTCAACTCCAGAGTCCATAAAATCGCTTGCAAATGTTTGTGTTAGCCTCAGTTTCGATCGTGGATGCGCGAAAATTCATACGAAGACGGATCTTCAACTCCAGAGTCCATAAAGGCGCTTCCAAATGTCTCTTGTACCTTCAGTTTCGTTCGTGGATGCTCGAAAATTCGTACGAAGACGGATCTTCAACTCCAGAGTCCATAAAATCGCTTGCAAATGTTTGTGTTAGCCTCAGTTTCGATCGTGGATGCGCGAAAATTCATACGAAGACGGATCTTCAACTCCAGAGTCCATAAAGGCGTTTGCAAATGTCTCTTGTACCTTCAGTTTCGTTCGTGGATGCTCGAAAATTCATACGAAGACGGATCTTCAACTCCAGAGTCCATAAAGGCGCTTCCAAATGTCTCTTGTACCTTCAGTTTCGTTCGTGGATGCTCGAAAATTCGTACGAAGACGGATCTTCAACTCCAGAGTCCATAAATTCGCTTGCAAATGTTTGTGTTAGCCTCAGTTTCGATCGTGGATGCGCGAAAATTCATACGAAGACGGATCTTCAACTCCAGAGTCCATAAAGGCGTTTGCAAATGTCTCTTGTACCTTCAGTTTCGTTCGTGGATGCGCGAAAATTCATACGAAGACGGATCTTCAACTCCAGAGTCCATAAAGGCGCTTGCAAATGTCTCTTGTACCTTCAGTTTCGTTCGTGGATGCGCGAAAATTCATACGAAGACGGATCTTCAACTCCAGGGTCCATGAAGGCGCTCGCAAATGTCTTTTGTACCTCCAGTTTCGTTCGTGGATGCTCGAAAATTCGTACGAAGACGGATCTTCAACTCCAGAGTCCATAAAGGCGCTTGCAAATGTCTCTTGTACCTTCAGTTTCGTTCGTGGATGCGCGAAAATTCATACGAAGACGGATCTTCAACTCCAGAGTCCATAAAGGCGCTTGCAAATGTCTCATGTACCTTCAGTTTCGTTCGTGGATACTCGAAAATTCATACAAAGACGGATCTTCAACTCCAGAGTCCATAAAGGCGCTTGCAAATGTCTCTTGTACCTTCAGTTCCGTTCGTGGATGCTCGAAAATTCGTACGAAGACGGATCTTCAACTCCAGAGTCCATAAAATCGCCCGCAAATGTTTGTGTTAGCCTCAGTTTCGATCGTGGATGCGCGAAAATTCATACGAAGACGGATCTTCAACTCCAGAGTCCATGAAGGCGCTTGCAAATGTCTCTTGTACCTTCAGTTTCGTTTGTAGTTGCTCGAAAATTCATACGAAGACGGATCTTCAACTCCAGAGTCCATGAAGGCGCTTACAAATGTCTCTTGTACCTTCAGTTTCGTTTGTAGTTCCTCGAAAATTCATACGAAGACGGATCTTCAACTCCAGAGTCCATGAAGGCGCTTGCAAATGTCTTTCGTACCCTCAGTTTGGTTTGCAGATGCTCGAAAATTCATACGAAGACGGATTTTCAATTCCAGAGTCCATAAAGGCGGTTGCAAATGTCTCTTGTACCTTCAGTTTCGTTTGTAGTTGCTCGAAAATTCATCCGGAGACGGATCTCCGACTCCGGAGTCCATAAAATCGCTCGCAAACGTTTGTGTTACCCTCAGTTTCGTTGGTGGATGCTCGAAAATTCATACGAAGACGGATCGGCAACTCCAGAGTCCATAAAGGCGCTTGCAAATGTCTCTCGTACCTTCAGTTTCGTTTGTGGATGCTCGAAAATTCATACGAAGACGGATCTCCAACTCCAGAGTCCATCAAGGCGCTTGCAAATGTTTGTGTTAGCCTCAGTTTCGTTCGTGGATGCTCGAAAATTCATACGAAGACGGATCTTTGACTCCAGAGTCCATAAAGGTGCTCGCAAATGTCTCTTGTACCTTCAGTTTCGTTCGTGGATGCTCGAAAATCCGTACGAAGACGGATCTTCAACTCCAGAGTCCATAAAATCGCTTGCAAATGTTTGTGTTAGCGTCAGTTTCGATCGTGGATGCGCGAAAATTCATACGAAGACGGATCTTCAACTCCAGAGTCCATAAAGGCGCTTGCAAATGTCTCTTGTACCTTCAGTTTCGTTCATGGATGTTCGAAAATTCGTACGAAGACGGATCTTCAACTCCAGAGTCCATGAAGGCGCTTGCAAATGTCTCTTGTACCTTCAGTTTCGTTCGTGGATGCTCGAAAATTCATACGACGACGGATCTTCAACTCCAGAGTCCATAAAGGCGCTTGCAAATGTCTCTTGTACCTTCAGTTTCGTTCATGGATGTTCGAAAATTCGTACGAAGACGGATCTTCAACTCCACAGTCCATAAAATCGCTTGCAAATGTTTGTGTTAGCCTCAGTTTCGATCGTGGATGCGCGAAAATTCATACGAAGACGGATCTTCAACTCCAGAGTCAATAAAGGCGCTTGCAAATGTCTCTTGTACCTTCAGTTTCGTTCGTGGATGCTCGAATATTCGTACGAAGACGGATCTTCAACTCCAGAGTCCATAAAATCGCTTGCAAATGTTTGTGTTAGCCTCAGTTTCGTTCGTGGATGCGCGAAAATTCATACGAAGACGGATCTTCAACTCCAGAGTCCATAAAGGTGCTTGCAAATGTCTTTTGTACCTTCAGTTTCGTTCGTGGATGCGCGAAAATTCATACGAAGACGGATCTTCAACTCCAGAGTCCATGAAGGCGCTTGCAAATGTCTCTTGTACCTTCAGTTTCGTTCGTGGATGCTCGAAAATTCATACGAAGACGGATCTTCAACTCCAGAGTCCATAAAGGCGCTTGCAAATGTCTCATGTACCTTCAGTTTCGTTCGTGGATGCTCGAAAATTCATACGAAGACGGATCTTCAACTCCAGAGTAGATAAAATCGCTTGCAAATGTTTGTGTTAGCCTCAGTTTCGATCGTGGATGCGCGAAAATTCATACGAAGACGAATCTTCAACTTCAGAGTCCATAAAGGTGCTCGCAAATGTCTCTTGTACCTACAGTTTCGTTCGTGGATGCTCGAAAATTCATACGAAGACGGATCTTCAACTCCGGAGTCCATAAAGGCGCATGCAAATGTCTCTTGTACCTTCAGTTTCGTTCGTGAATGCTCGAAAATTCGTACGAAGACGGATCTTCAACTCCAGAGTCCATAAAATCGCTTGCAAATGTTTGTGTTAGCCTCAGTTTCGATCGTGGATGCGCGAAAATTCATACGAAGACGGATCTTCGACTCCAGAGTCCATAAAGGCGCTTGCAAATGTCTCATGTACCTTCAGTTTCGTTCGTGGATGCTCGAAAATTCATACGAAGACGGATCTTCAACTCCAGAGTAGATAGAATCGCTTGCAAATGTTTGTGTTAGCCTCAGTTTCGATCGTGGATGCGCGAAAATTCATACGAAGACGGATCTTGCACTCCAGAGTCCATGAAGGTGCTCGCAAATGTCTCTTGTACCTTCAGTTTCGTCCGTGGATGTTCGAAAATTCATACGAAGACGGATCTTCAACTCCAGAGTAGATAAAATCGCTTGCAAATGTTTGTGTTAGCCTCAGTTTCGATCGTGGATGCGCGAAAATTCATACGAAGACGGATCTTGCACTCCAGAGTCCATAAAGGTGGTCGCAAATGTCTCTTGTACCTTCAGTTTCGTTCGTGGATGCTCGAAAATTCATACGAAGACGGATCTTCAACTCCAGAGTCCATAAAGGTGGTCGCAAATGTCTCTTGTACCTTCAGTTTCGTTCGTGGAAGCTCGAAAATTCATACGAAGACGGATCTTTGACTCCAGAGTCCATAAAGGTGCTTGCAAATGTCTTTTGTACCTTCAGTTTCGTTCGTGGATGCTCGAAAATTCATACGAAGACGGATCTTGCACTCCAGAGTCCATAAAGGTGGTCGCAAATGTCTCTCGTACCTTCAGTTTCGTTCGTGGAAGCTCGAAAATTCATACGAAGACGGATCTTTGACTCCAGAGTCCATAAAGGTGCTTGCAAATGTCTCTTGTACCTTCAGTTTCGTTCGTGGATGCTCGAAAATTCATACGAAGACGGATCTTCAACTCCAGAGTCCATAAAGGCGCATGCAAATGTCTCTTGTACCTTCAGTTTCGTTCGTGAATGCTCGAAAATTCGTACGAAGACGGATCTTCGGCTCCAGAGTCCATAAAATCGCTTGCAAATGTTTGTGTTAGCCTCAGTTTCGATCGTGGATGCGCGAAAATTCATACGAAGACGGATCTTCGACTCCAGAGTCCATAAAGGCGCTTGCAAATGTCTCATGTACCTTCAGTTTCGTTCGTGGATGCTCGAAAATTCATACGAAGACGGATCTTCAACTCCAGAGTAGATAAAATCGCTTGCAAATGTTTGTGTTAGCCTCAGTTTCGATCGTGGATGCGCGAAAATTCATACGAAGACGAATCTTCAACTCCAGAGTCCATAAAGGTGCTCGCAAATGTCTCTTGTACCTTCAGTTTCGTTCGTGGATGCTCGAAAATTCGTACGAAGACGGATCTTCAACTCCAGAGTAGATAAAATCGCTTGCAAATGTTTGTGTTAGCCTCAGTTTCGATCGTGGATGCGCGAAAATTCATACGAAGACGGATCTTGCACTCCAGAGTCCATAAAGGTGGTCGCAAATGTCTCTTGTACCTTCAGTTCCGTTCGTGGAAGCTCGAAAATTCATACGAAGACGGATCTTTGACTCCAGAGTCCATAAAGGTGCTTGCAAATGTCTTTTGTACCTTCAGTTTCGTTCGTGGATGCTCGAAAATTCATACGAAGACGGATCTTCAACTCCAGAGTCCATAAACGCGGTTGCAAATGTCTCTTGTACCTTCAGTTTCGTTCGTGGATGCTCGAAAATTCGTACGAAGACGGATCTTCATCTCCAGAGTCCATAAAATCGCTTGCAAATGTTTGTGTTAGCCTCAGTTTCGATCGTGGATGCGCGAAAATTCATACGAAGACGGATCTTCAACTCCAGAGTCCATAAAATCGCTTGCAAATGTTTGTGTTAGCCTCAGTTTCGATCGTGGATGCGCGAAAATTCATACGAAGACGGATCTTCGACTCCAGAGTCCATGAAGGCGCTTGCAAATGTCTCTTGTACCTTCAGTTTCGTTTGTAGTTGCTCGAAAATTCATACGAAGACGGATCTCCAACTCCAGAGTCCATGAAGGCGCTTGCAAATGTCTTCCGTACCCTCAGTTTGGTTTGCAGATGCTCGAAAATTCATACGAAGACGGATTTTCAATTCCAGAGTCCATGAAGGCGCTTGCAAATGTCTCTTGTACCTTCAGTTTCGATCGTGGATGCGCGAAAATTCATACGAAGACGGATCTTCAACTCCAGAGTCCATAAAGGCGCTTGCAAATGTCTCATGTACCTTCAGTTTCGTTCGTGGATGCTCGAAAATTCATACGAAGACGGATCTTCAACTCCAGAGTCCATAAAATCGCTTGCAAATGTTTGTGTTAGCCTCAGTTTCGATCGTGGAAGCGCGAAAATTCATACGAAGACGGATCTTCAACTCCAGAGTCCATAAAGGTGCTCGCAAATGTCTCTTGTACCTTCAGTTTCGTTCGTGGATGCTCGAAAATCCGTACGAAGACGGATCTTCAACTCCAGAGTCCATAAAATCGCTTGCAAATGTTTGTGTTAGCGTCAGTTTCGATCGTGGATGCGCGAAAATTCATACGAAGACGGATCTTCAACTCCAGAGTCCATAAAGGCGCTTGCAAATGTCTCATGTACCTTCAGTTTCGTTCGTGAATGCTCGAAAATTCATACGAAGACGGATCTTCAACTCCGGAGTAGATAAAATCGCTTGCAAATGTTTGTGTTAGCCTCAGTTTCGATCGTGAATGCGCGAAAATTCATACGAAGACGAATCTTCAACTCCAGAGTCCATAAAGGTGCTCGCAAATGTCTTTTGTACCTTCAGTTTCGTTCGTGGATGCTCGAAAATTCATACGAAGACGGATCTTCAACTCCAGAGTCCATGAAGGCGCTTGCAAATGTCTCTTGTACCTTCAGTTTCGTTCGTAGATGCTCGAAAATTCATACGACGACGGATCTTCAACTCCAGGGTCCATAAAGGCGCTTGCAAATGTCTCTTGTACCTTCAGTTTCGTTCGTGGATGTTCGAAAATTCGTACGAAGACGGATCTTCAACTCCACAGTCCATAAAATCGCTTGCAAATGTTTGTGTTAGCCTCAGTTTCGATCGTGGATGCGCGAAAATTCATACGAAGACGGATCTTCAACTCCAGAGTCAATAAAGGCGCTTGCAAATGTGTCTTGTACCTTCAGTTTCGTTCGTGGATGCTCGAATATTCGTACGAAGACGGATCTTCAACTCCAGAGTCCATAAAATCGCTTGCAAATGTTTGTGTTAGCCTCAGTTTCGTTCGTGGATACGCGAAAATTCATACGAAGACGGATCTTCAACTCCAGATTCCATAAAGGTGCTTGCAAATGTCTTTTGTACCTTCAGTTTCGTTCGTGGATGCGCGAAAATTCATACGAAGACGGATCTTCAACTCCAGAGTCCATGAAGGCGCTTGCAAATGTCTCTTGTACCTTCAGTTTCGTTCGTGGATGCTCGAAAATTTATACGAAGACGGATCTTCAACTCCAGAGTAGATAAAATCGCTTGCAAATGTTTGTGTTAGCCTCAGTTTCGTTCGTGAATGCTCGAAAATTCGTACGAAGACGGATCTTCAACTCCAGAGTCCATAAAATCGCTTGCAAATGTTTGTGTTAGCCTCAGTTTCGATCGTGGATGCGCGAAAATTCATACGAAGACGGATCTTCGACTCCAGAGTCCATAAAGGCGCTTGCAAATGTCTCATGTACCTTCAGTTTCGTTCGTGGATGCTCGAAAATTCATACGAAGACGGATCTTCAACTCCAGAGTAGATAAAATCGCTTGCAAATGTTTGTGTTAGCCTCAGTGTCGATCGTGGATGCGCGAAAATTCATACGAAGACGGATCTTGCACTCCAGAGTCCATAAAGGTGGTCGCAAATGTCTCTGGTACCTTCAGTTTCGTTCGTGGAAGCTCGAAAATTCATACGAAGACGGATCTTTGACTCCAGAGTCCATAAAGGTGCTTGCAAATGTCTTTTGTACCTTCAGTTTCGTTCGTGGATGCTCGAAAATTCATACGAAGACGGATCTTCAACTCCAGAGTCCATAAAGGCGGTTCCAAATGTCTCTTGTACCTTCAGTTTCGTTCGTGGATGCTCGAAAATTCATACGAAGACGGATCTTCAACTCCAGAGTCCATAAAGGCGCTTTCAAATGTCTCTTGTACCTTCAGTTTCGTTTGTAGTTCCTCGAAAATTCATACGAAGACGGATCTTCAACTCCAGAGTCCATGAAGGCGCTTGCAAATGTCTTTCGTACCCTCAGTTTGGTTTGCAGATGCTCGAAAATTCATACGAAGACGGATTTTCAATTCCAGAGTCCATGAAGGCGCTTGCAAATGTCTCTTGTACCTTCAGTTTCGTTCGTGGATGCGCGAAAATTCATACGAAGACGGATCTTCAACTCCAGAGTCCATAAAGGCGCTTGCAAATGTCTCTTGTACCTTCAGTTTCGTTCGTGGATGCTCGAAAATTCGTACGAAGACGGATCTCCAACTCCAGAGTCCATAAAATCGCTTGCAAATGTTCGTGTTAGCCTCAGTTTCGATCGTGGATGCGCGAAAATTCATACGAAGACGGATCTTCAACTCCAGAGTCCATAAAGGCGCTTGCAAATGTCTCTTGTACCTTCAGTTTCGTTCGTGGATGCTCGAAAATTCATACGAAGACGGATCTTCAACTCCAGAGTCCATGAAGGCGCTTGCAAATGTCTCTTGTACCTTCAGTTTCGTTCGTGGATGCTCGAAAATTCATACGACGACGGATCTTCAACTCCAGGGTCCATAAAGGCGCTTGCAAATGTCTCTTGTACCTTCAGTTTCGTTCGTGGATGTTCGAAAATTCGTACGAAGACGGATCTTCAACTACACAGTCCATAAAATCGCTTGCAAATGTTTGTGTTAGCCTCAGTTTCGATCGTGGATGCGCGAAAATTCATACGAAGACGGATCTTCAACTCCAGAGTCAATAAAGGCGCTTGCAAATGTGTCTTGTACCTTCAGTTTCGTTCGTGGATGCTCGAATATTCGTACGAAGACGGATCTTCAACTCCAGAGTCCATAAAATCGCTTGCAAATGTTTGTGTTAGCCTCAGTTTCGTTCGTGGATACGCGAAAATTCATACGAAGACGGATCTTCAACTCCAGATTCCATAAAGGTGCTTGCAAATGTCTTTTGTACCTTCAGTTTCGTTCGTGGATGCGCGAAAATTCATACGAAGACGGATCTTCAACTCCAGAGTCCATGAAGGCGCTTGCAAATGTCTCTTGTACCTTCAGTTTCGTTCGTGGATGCTCGAAAATTTATACGAAGACGGATCTTCAACTCCAGAGTAGATAAAATCGCTTGCAAATGTTTGTGTTAGCCTCAGTTTCGTTCGTGAATGCTCGAAAATTCGTACGAAGACGGATCTTCAACTCCAGAGTCCATAAAATCGCTTGCAAATGTTTGTGTTAGCCTCAGTTTCGATCGTGGATGCGCGAAAATTCATACGAAGACGGATCTTCGACTCCAGAGTCCATAAAGGCGCTTGCAAATGTCTCATGTACCTTCAGTTTCGTTCGTGGATGCTCGAAAATTCATACGAAGACGGATCTTCAACTCCAGAGTAGATAAAATCGCTTGCAAATGTTTGTGTTAGCCTCAGTGTCGATCGTGGATGCGCGAAAATTCATACGAAGACGGATCTTGCACTCCAGAGTCCATAAAGGTGGTCGCAAATGTCTCTGGTACCTTCAGTTTCGTTCGTGGAAGCTCGAAAATTCATACGAAGACGGATCTTTGACTCCAGAGTCCATAAAGGTGCTTGCAAATGTCTTTTGTACCTTCAGTTTCGTTCGTGGATGCTCGAAAATTCATACGAAGACGGATCTTCAACTCCAGAGTCCATAAAGGCGGTTCCAAATGTCTCTTGTACCTTCAGTTTCGTTCGTGGATGCTCGAAAATTCATACGAAGACGGATCTTCAACTCCAGAGTCCATAAAGGCGCTTCCAAATGTCTCTTGTACCTTCAGTTTCGTTTGTAGTTCCTCGAAAATTCATACGAAGACGGATCTTCAACTCCAGAGTCCATGAAGGCGCTTGCAAATGTCTTTCGTACCCTCAGTTTGGTTTGCAGATGCTCGAAAATTCATACGAAGACGGATTTTCAATTCCAGAGTCCATGAAGGCGCTTGCAAATGTCTCTTGTACCTTCAGTTTCGTTCGTGGATGCGCGAAAATTCATACGAAGACGGATCTTCAACTCCAGAGTCCATAAAGGCGCTTGCAAATGTCTCTTGTACCTTCAGTTTCGTTCGTGGATGCTCGAAAATTCGTACGAAGACGGATCTCCAACTCCAGAGTCCATAAAATCGCTTGCAAATGTTCGTGTTAGCCTCAGTTTCGATCGTGGATGCGCGAAAATTCATACGAAGACGGATCTTCAACTCCAGAGTCCATAAAGGCGCTTGCAAATGTCTCTTGTACCTTCAGTTTCGTTCGTGGATGCTCGAAAATTCGTACGAAGACGGATCTTCAACTCCAGAGTCCATAAAATCGCTTGCAAATGTTTGTGTTAGCCTCAGTTTCGATCGTGGATGCGCGAAAATTCATACGAAGACGGATCTTCAACTCCAGAGTCCATAAAGGCGCTTGCGAATGTCTCATGTACCTTCAGTTTCGTTCGTGGATGCTCGAAAATTCATACGAAGACGGATCTTCAACTCCAGAGTCCATAAAATCGCTCGCAAATGTTTGTGTTAGCCTCAGTTTCGATCGTGGATGCGCGAAAATTCATACGAAGACGGATCTTCAACTCCAGAGTCCATAAAGGTGCTCGCAAATGTCTCTTGTACCTTCAGTTTCGTTCGTGGATGCTCGAAAATCCGTACGAAGACGGATCTTCAACTCCAGAGTCCATAAAATCGCTTGCAAATGTTTGTGTTAGCGTCAGTTTCGATCGTGGATGCGCGAAAATTCATACAAAGACGGATCTTCAACTCCAGAGTCCATAAAGGTGCTCGCAAATGTCTCTTGTACCTTCAGTTTCGTTCGTGGATGCTCGAAAATTCATACGAAGACGGATCTTCAACTCCAGAGTCCATGAAGGCGCTTGCAAATGTCTCTTGTACCTTCAGTTTTGTTCGTGGATGCTCGAAAATTCATACGACGACGGATCTTCAACTCCAGAGTCCATAAAGGCGCTTGCAAATGTCTCTTGTACCTTCAGTTTCGTTCGTGGATGTTCGAAAATTCGTACGAAGACGGATCTTCAACTCCACAGTCCACAAAATCGCTTGCAAATGTTTGTGTTAGCCTCAGTTTCGATCGTGGATGCGCGAAAATTCATACGAAGACGGATCTTCAACTCCAGAGTCAATAAAGGCGCTTGCAAATGTCTTTTGTACCTTCAGTTTCGTTCGTGGATGCGCGAAAATTCATACGAAGACGGATCTTCAACTCCAGAGTCCATAAAGGCGCTTCCAAATGTCTCTTGTACCTTCAGTTTCGTTTGTAGTTCCTCGAAAATTCATACGAAGACGGATCTTCAACTCCAGAGTCCATGAAGGCGCTTGCAAATGTCTTTCGTACCCTCAGTTTGGTTTGCAGATGCTCGAAAATTCATACGAAGACGGATTTTCAATTCCAGAGTCCATGAAGGCGCTTGCAAATGTCTCTTGTACCTTCAGTTTCGTTCGTGGATGCGCGAAAATTCATACGAAGACGGATCTTCAACTCCAGAGTCCATCAAGGCGCTTGCAAATGTCTCTTGTACCTTCAGTTTCGTTCGTGGATGCTCGAAAATTCGTACGAAGACGGATCTCCAACTCCAGAGTCCATAAAATCGCTTGCAAATGTTCGTGTTAGCCTCAGTTTCGATCGTGGATGCGCGAAAATTCATACGAAGACGGATCTTCAACTCCAGAGTCCATAAAGGCGCTTGCAAATGTCTCTTGTACCTTCAGTTTCGTTCGTGGATGCTCGAAAATTCGTACGAAGACGGATCTTCAACTCCAGAGTAGATAAAATCGCTTGCAAATGTTTGTGTTAGCCTCAGTTTCGATCGTGGATGCGCGAGAATTCATACGAAGACGGATCTTCAACTCCAGAGTCCATAAAGGCGCTTCCAAATGTCTCTTGTACCTTCAGTTTCGTTCGTGGATGCTCGAAAATTCATACGAAGACGGATCTTCAACTCCAGAGTCCATAAAGGCGCTTCCAAATGTCTCTTGTACCTTCAGTTTCGTTCGTGGATGCTCGAAAATTCGTACGAAGACGGATCTTCAACTCCAGAGTCCATAAAATCGCTTGCAAATGTTTGTGTTAGCGTCAGTTTCGATCGTGGATGCGCGAAAATTCATACGAAGACCGATCTTCAACTCCAGAGTAGATAAAATCGCTTGCAAATGTTTGTGTTAGCCTCAGTTTCGATCGTGGATGCGCGAGAATTCATACGAAGACGGATCTTCAACTCCAGAGTCCATAAAGGCGCTTCCAAATGTCTCTTGTACCTTCAGTTTCGTTCGTGGATGCTCGAAAATTCATACGAAGACGGATCTTCAACTCCAGAGTCCATAAAGGCGCTTCCAAATGTCTCTTGTACCTTCAGTTTCGTTCGTGGATGCTCGAAAATTCGTACGAAGACGGATCTTCAACTCCAGAGTCCATAAAATCGCTTGCAAATGTTTGTGTTAGCCTCAGTTTCGATCGTGGATGCGCGAAAATTCATACGAAGACGGATCTTCAACTCCAGAGTCCATAAAGGCGCTTGCAAATGTCTCTTGTACCTTCAGTTTCGTTCGTGGATGCGCGAAAATTCATACGAAGACGGATCTTCGACTCCAGAGTCCGAAAAGGCGCTTGCAAATGTCTTTTGTACCTTCAGTTTCGTTCGTGGATGCTCGAAAATTCGTACGAAGACGGATCTTCAACTCCAGAGTCCATAAAATCGCGTGCAAATGTCTCATGTACCTTCAGTTTCGTTCGTGGATGCTCGAAAATTCATACGAAGACGAATCTTCAACTCCAGAGTCCATCAAGGCGCTTGCAAATGTCTTTTGTACCTTCAGTTTCATTCGTGGATGCTCGAAAATTCGTACGAAGACGGATTTTCAACTCCAGAGTCCATAAAGGCGCTTGCAAATGTCTTTTGTACCTTCAGTTTCGTTCGTGGATGCTCGAAAATTCATACGAAGACGAATCTTCAACTCCAGAGTCCATAAAGGCGCTTGCGAATGTCTCATGTACCTTCAGTTTCGTTCGTGGATGCTCGAAAATTCATACGAAGACGGATCTTCAACTCCAGAGTCCATAAAATCGCTTGCAAATGTTTGTGTTAGCCTCAGTTTCGATCGTGGATGCGCGAAAATTCATACGAAGACGGATCTTCAACTCCAGAGTCCATAAAGGTGCTCGCAAATGTCTCTTGTACCTTCAGTTTCGTTCGTGGATGCTCGAAAATCCGTACGAAGACGGATCTTCAACTCCAGAGTCCATAAAATCGCTTGCAAATGTTTGTGTTAGCGTCAGTTTCGATCGTGGATGCGCGAAAATTCATACGAAGACGGATCTTCAACTCCAGAGTAGATAAAATCGCTTGCAAATGTTTGTGTTAGCCTCAGTTTCGATCGTGGATGCGCGAGAATTCATACGAAGACGGATCTTCAACTCCAGAGTCCATAAAGGCGCTTCCAAATGTCTCTTGTACCTTCAGTTTCGTTCGTGGATGCTCGAAAATTCATACGAAGACGGATCTTCAACTCCAGAGTCCATAAAGGCGCTTCCAAATGTCTCGTGTACCTTCAGTTCCGTTCGTGGATGCTCGAAAATTCGTACGAAGACGGATCTTCAACTCCAGAGTCCATAAAA
>CAUJGY010000186.1:0-18000 GCA_963170745.1 Phymatocera aterrima
GATTTCATTTATCAAGCGAAAGCTAATTCTCATCACAACAACAAGGACGTAAACGTTCAATGAAACAACTACTTTTAGCACTCCTCCGGTGAGTTCCCACGCCTCTCACCTCTGGGGTTTTTTTTCCGGTGAGTCCCAGTGCCTCTCACCATCGGGGTTCCACTTTTGGGTAGCGCTAACAGTAGTTATTTCATTGAATGTAACCATCGACGTTCTTCCAATGAGGAGCTTGCGTTCAATAAACGAAATTGAACTTTCTAATTCTTCAACTTACGCTCGATCAAATTGTTCTCCTGAGAACATTCAACACGTACTTCCCGATCTTCGAAAAGATGCGATTTTCGCGAATCGGTCGAAAATTTTATTATTCCAAAAGATGCGCTTTGAATCGAATCGATAGAAATTTTTCAAATAATTCTTGCGTGTTGCTTCATGAAGTATTGCAACCTGCAATAGAAAATAGAGGATCCTGCTTAGAATTCCAAAGTTACCACCCCTCCCGCCCTACCCGACCCTCCTGACCACCCGGTTGGGGTGGAGGGTTTAGTTTTACGTGGTCAGTGTTTCCTTTCGAGAACGAAGTTACCGATCCGGACATTTTACGGTACAATGCGTATTTCTTGGGATATTCCGATGTCGTGAAATAAAAAACTCACCCGCTACAGCATGAGAACCGTGGAAATACGGCCGAGCAGCAATTGAAAAACTAAAATAGCCAGTTACTCGAGACTGAATGATAAATACCAGTTGCCACTGATAGGCTAAGTAGTCAATATCACCTCGCAGAAGGTGCTCAATTTTGAGACTAGAATGAAAATGGGATTATTGAGAAAAATGATTTTTTGTATTTCCCAAGTAATTACAATATTTCTGTGAATTGTTCAATTTTTCGGGGGTTTCCCTTTTTCTCGTTTAACTTGAAAGAGTACGAGATTATGGATGAAAAGAAACAAGAGTCGTTAAGAGAGCTCGGAAATTACGGACTTGGCGGCTATTACTCGAAAAAACGGCCGAATTCATGAAAAACGTTATTTGTCTCTGGATGTTGAAAAATCGAAGTCGGGATTGGATAAGTATTTGGGGCGAACAAATAAATACGTGCCACCTCATTATGTAGGGCAAATAACAGATATCAACGCCGAACAATTCTGGAACCTCACATCCGCCAGCCTGTATGATTTCATTGGAATTCAGTCCGATGCTCTTCGTATTTTCACCTGAATATGAGAACGGAAAAAATAGCAACAACACGGTAGCGTCCCTGAGATTAACGAAAACATACTTGAACGAAATACCGACTTTTTTTTACCGTCAGACTCTGAAGGCCGGACTCGGAGCCCAAGCTATGCCGACGAATCAGAATGTTCGGAAAAGTTTTATCGAAGCGAAAGAATCGTGTGATCGGTAAAGTAATAGAAAAAAATGTATATCTGATGGGAATGGATATTAATTTTGTACACAACACAGGTTTACTTTCTCGTGTATAAATAGAGCAAGCGCCATTGGAAAATAAAGCGAAGAATGAAACGCTGCCGTTTATTGCCAACCTCAAGAAGTAAATCCAGTTACAACAATCATTGCCAACATCTTATACGATTAATTTCATTCTCACAGCTCGCGCTCAAAGAGTATAGGATAGAGAGGAAGGTCCCATAAAAGCCAATGTATAGAAACGTACCTCGATTTTCAGCATCCTCTGGTGGCTCAGAGGAAAATCAATTCACCCCCACTCCGATTCCGGCGGTTGTTTCAAACCGACAAATACGCATATACGCTCTGAAATGCGTATATCCTGGGGTGCGATTCCATAACTTTTATTACTGCTATCACACTGTCGATAGGTATTATAAAAGTGATACGTGTACCTAAAGTAGACTCTCTTATAATATTTATCGACAGTGATAGCAGTGATAAAAGTTATGAAATCGCACTCCTGTTATACCGCGACCTTACATTTTCTAAATCTCTTATACCCTATAAATGTAGGTATTATGCAGAGATATGAAAGTAAGTATCGTAATATGAGGGTAGAATTAGGTAACGAAAATTCTGTTCTTATCTATGAATGTAATTCTGTCAGCGTCGACAAAGTTATACACAAAATTGGAGTGGAATAAAAAACAACTTAAACAAATGGTACTAAAATGATAAGAATATTTAAGTACTATATATAAGTATAAAATAATGTCGATCACATAAATTGTTTATTGAAAAAACATATTGCCATATAATCCTGTATCTTCAAAATTTCTGTTACATAAACTGGTATTTTAACTTAAAAACTTCTTATATTTCTTATTACTTTGTACAGCTACAGCCATCATTCGCCTCAGGTACCGCGCATGCCAATGGCACCTTATGCGAATAAAAGTTTTCAAGAACTGTTCAGTGCTTTCTACTCCGCAGAGCTGTAGGGTAGGGCATGTATTTTTAAATATTTCTGACATTATATAGGAAATACGTTTTGAGTTCAGTATTCCATCAATACAAACGCTGAATTTCTCTTCCCATTTCGTAACAATTTCATACACTCCTTCAGTCGCGAAATTTAGACACGACGTATCATCGTATGTTTTTAGGTATGTAAATGCCCTATGAGCTTTAAAATCTACGTCCCCATTGCACGATAATATTTTTTTGCAATCATCACACTTGTGGTGATCCAAAAACTTTTTGATTAAATATCCTGATATATAATAAATCGAATTTGTCACTCCGAACTCTTCAATTTCAGGTATTTCTGATTGTGAAGGTGTTTCAGGTATTGTGACTTCAATTTCTGGATAATTATGTACCACCGGTTTGGGTAACTGTTTTATTTTACTCAATTGGCAATAAATGAAATCATCCACCTCACAGTTTGAATTTTTTGACAATTTTGATAACTGAGTTATCAAAATATGTCTCAGTCCTGCCTGGAATTGGAGAGGAGATGGATTCAATGAACAGCCATGTTGTTGTCGAATAGTAGCAAATAAATTTTCAAGAGCATCCTGATTCAATCGCCTAGTTAATAATTGAGGTATATTGTAATTCGATTTCAGATCTTCAAAAAGCAGGATCACACTATTTATAGTGAGAACCCATCCATTAATGCAAGGTGGTCGTGTACCCCGACAGAACTTTATAGTTTCTAAATTTCTGGCCATTTGTTTCAAGAACTCGATATGCTCTGTGTTATCAGATATCGCATAATTCAATTTATTTGGAACAGTTTTATTTTTCAGCGAACTGTTCAACGCATCAAACAGCTTGTCCATATCAAGAATTAACCTTTCTGTTTGAGTGTTTGGATCAAAGTTTTCAGGAAACATTCTTTTAAAACAAATTAGTGCAATGTGCATTGTGTATGAAAAGATCTGTGTAGCTAACGAAACTCTCATTTTACTGTAATGAGTTAGTTCGAAATGCTTTTTACTGATTTTAGGGATTAAATTTATCTCATGATTTTTGCTCAAATTATAGATTGATACAATATCATTCCAATCAATGGGTACTCCACAATAAATGAGTGGCCGGTTCTTTAAATTGTTACGGAGGGATTTCAATAAGTGAGGTGGATCAAACATGACGAATATTTTATGGTCGCCCATTTCCAAATATGGTTTTTGAATAGAAATGTCGAATTTTTTTAAAAAACCCATGTTTCGCGGACCTTGATCAAAAATAATTGTTTTTACAATGAGTCCAATATTGAATACTGATTTTACACTTGACATTATAATACTATGCGTTTGCTCGGAGCACCCTGTACTTGGTAAGAACCAATGGCCAATTATTTGCTTAGCATTCATGTTTATCCATGTCATTACACAAACTAAGGCCGATTTTGCTACTCGATTTTCTTTTTGAGTACCGTTATCAGCGAGACCGATAAATTCATCATGTGACGGACTAAAATGAATTTCTGGTTCCAACTTTATTTCATCAAATAGGAGCGATACTACTTTATTTTCGATTCTTTCATTTGCAAATTTTTCTTGTAAATTTATTAGAACTTGGTGATTAATACCAGCTTTGATGGGAAAAGTGCTCTGATAGGTTCGAAGGGTTCTGGGTGTAGGTAATGTTAAAAATGATTTTAAAAATTTATAAGCTTTGGGTGAATGGTAATATATGGAAAGAGCTAAGTCTTTTAAACTATTGTCGTATCGTCGTCCATATTTATTAATATTCCCCAAGCGAAGCTGTGCTCCTAGCAATACTTTGGTTGCTTTTGGTAAACCAGAAGAGTAATTTTCAACTAGATTAGTTAAGGCCTGCTTACATTCAATATTTCTTTTACGTTGCTGTAGACGTTGGTATCTACTTCTTAACTGGCATATTGTTCTCTTCTGTATCTGTAATCGCCGTAATGTCTTTGGAGACCGCTTGCACATACCGAAAGGCTGTAAACTTGTATTTCTTCGGTGACCACATTTCATCTCTTTGACTGGTGTACCTGTAGTGAAGAGATGAAAAATGTCTACAAAAATAACAAAATGAAGAACTGAGAAGCTCAATTCATTGCTCTCATCATACAACATGAAAAATGTCAGTACTTTGGTAAATTTTATTCCCATTTATTTTGAAGTTGCGTACAAAATTTTCGTGATTATAATCTATAATGAATTAAATCTATAGTATATATAAAAGATTATATATGGTGAGTTCGAATGTGTATTTTGGATTGGATGTAAATGATCTATAGATTCGTTTGTTTTACAAAAACCGGGCTGCACCGGGCTGCACTGAACCAATCACCTTGAAGCTTAGACTAGTATACTAGACTATACCAGTCCGATTTTTGTAAAACGAAAGGACCTTATGTATAAATGATGTATGTATAAATGTATAAATGGTGAGTTCGAATGTAAATTCTGCATTAGATTTAAACTATCTATGTATAAATGAGGTAAATGTTGAGTTCGAATGTAAATTCTGGATTAGATGTAAATGATGTATATATAAATGATCGTAAATGGTCATTTGGGATCTGAATTTTGGATTAGGCCTAAATAATACATATAAATTGGAAGTAAATAATATTTTTGAATAATCGTAAGATTTGTAAAGAATGCTTACTGTTGAGTTCTCAATGAACTTTAAATTAATTTTTTAAATCTATATACAAATTGATCGACTTTTTTCATTTCGATTAATTGTTTTCACCGTCTTACCACAAATGTCGTTTTCCTTTTGCAATATAATCGAAGCATCGTCTTTTTGACATCGGCTAGTTGGACCGCCTGAAATTATTATTTTGAACATGGGAAGTATATTCATAGATGTATAAACAATAGTTTGCAATTTTCCACAAGAGCAAATACAATTGATTTGTTTACCTGGTACCAGGGCAGAACTATTTGACGCAGAAAATTGCCGATCCTCTGACTGCATACGTGGATCTTGATCTTTGTCTTGTTGTTCATTACTTGTAGATGGTCCATTTAATGTTGGTACAGCGTTGCGTGTCAATAAACATCGTGGGTGCGTTTTCCATATATATTTCGGCTCAAAATGCACGCTACATATACGAAAATCTTGTCGACGCGGATTTTTCGCTTGAATGAAATCAAGCCATTTTTGACGTCTGTATCATGAAAAAATATATATCGTATAGTCAATAACACGTTTTCATAATTTTTTAAATCTATGAACTCGCAACCGTGCGTTAAAATAAGTAAGGTTATATCTTTACTTACAGTTCCTCTTTCTTTGGTAAAGTAAAGAATGTTATTTGCTCTTGACTCTGAATCTCTTGATTTTTTATATATTTGTTATTGTAACATAATTTCACATCGCAGTATATCGGCATTTTTAAATAAGACAATCACAATCTGCGATAATAATTTTGGGAGACTGCGTCCATAATTATGATATCCGCATCCTCACACCTACAACACCAACACAATCGCATCACCACGGACGACACACAAATGCACTGTATTTTTCCTCTGAGCCACCAGAGGCGCTCCAGTAAGGAGATACGGGTACTTTCCTCTCTATCCTATACTCTTTGCTCGCGCTAAGGAACTATTAGCCAACCACATTTTTTCTCACTTTTGTTTTATGTGTCTTTGCCAATAGGAAAAATCTCGCTTTCCCGCGAGTTTTCCGAAACCCCTCCTTCGCGTGGCCGCGAGGAGAAGGCTTTTTTTACAGAATGTGTCAGTCAGTCAAAAAACCTCAGAAAGCAAAGATCGATTTCATCAAATTGTGGAACTTAGAATAATTTTGGTGAAACAGTTAAATTACAATAACCTAAGTGTAAACCCCTACATACATCCTAAGAAAAACTAAAGTTAATCAACACGTGAGTGTACGATTAACAACTGAAATTGTTGTGCAGATTGTTTAGTTTAATATTGTTAAATAAATATCGTTGAATGCAAGTGGAATCTTCAATCATTTATTTCAACCACGTATAGTCGTAACTGGTAAAACCCATTACCTTCAATAGATACGAGTTAAACGTCGATCGGAAGAATTGGTTATCCAAGTCTCGGTAAGAAATAAAGAACTCTACCAATTCCAGAATCAGAACCTCAAAGTATTATAACTAGTGATTCTCAGAATATTATTATCCTCTTTTCTTTTTTTTTTTTGTACTTGGCGGCGATTCGCTACCGCGAATCTTGATTCAATCGAGGATGTAACATCGTTATACGGCGACGGCTCCATTGAATTATCACCTTAAGGAGGGACTTCGGTAAATTTTTGGAAAATCGAATTTATAACTTTTAGAATAACTCAAAGAATTCCAATGGAAAATTGCTTTCACCAAAATTTAGATAGTGTTAGTATGTAAATTGAACAAACATATCAATGCCTCGCGCTGAAAGTGTATGCGCAAGAAACCTTTCACAGCGGATTTTCTGCGTACCATTGCGACACGTTCCTTGTGCATACACTTTCATCGCAGGATATTGATATTCTTTTTCAATACACGTACTAACGTTGTCGAAATATTGCTGGAAGGAATTTTTGATTGGATTTTTTTCAATTATTTTATAAATTGAAAAGTTGAGTTCCAAAATTTCACCAAAGTCCTGCCTTAAGGAATCCCACCGGGTGACGAACCCCCATGTTCGAATCTTAAGATATAGATATACTTTTCGTGATTCTGTTCATTCACTGGTGCAGTTACCTTATTAAATGGGATGGTAATAACTGAAACCTTGTTTTTCATTTTCCAGTTTCACACCCGTATATTGTTCTGTTTTACTACAACGTTGATTCATAAAAGTTAGTTGTTTTGAACAATCCAATAATTTTATACATAAGCTTGATGAATTATTTTTGGTCCACTTCAGTTATCTAATGTAGGGAAGTGAGTAGATTTTTTTATATCTGAAATAGCGTCGACTAAACTATTGTTTCATCTAACGTTTAATACCTATAATTAAATTTTTTCTAGATTAGGCACATTATTTCAACATCTTGGTATGTAAGAGTGAACTTGACGCCGCTGTTCAAAATGTTCGGTCGAGTCAAGTTCACCGATGAGTCGAGCAGCATATGCTTCATGAGAAACATTACGATACAACAGGGAACCACTTGCATTGTTAAATATAATGGATGCAAGTACGAAGCACAGCTGTTAGCTTCAAATGGTAAGAAAACAAGATGCTTGATGTTTCTATCGCTCGGAAGGAATTATCTTTCATTTTAATTTGACTATCATTTTACCTCAATTATGGTTTGCAAAATCGGAATATATGTTGAATAATTTTCGTGAAATTATTTGTCACACAATGAACTCCACAGTTTGTGGTAAAATGAATGTTTCTCCAGAATCAATGTACGGTCAAACTAATCTAGACTTATTATACACTTTGAAAGCTGAAAATTAATTTGTACATTTTATGATGATCCATATCGACCCAGATAAAAATGATTCAACAAACCAGATTTCCTGAGATGGCGCGTATACAAGCTGGAAAAATATAATTAGTTTGTCTATAAAAATGGATGATCTGAAGAAAGACCAATGGTGGCAATGGTTATTAGCCCAATCAGAGAGCTGATTATTTGAAAGATCTTTTCGAAATACAACGTTTCTTAACGAGTATTATCACAAGATGTGCCATTATATTTTTAGTTTGACTAATTTTTTTATTGATTTATATACTATTATTTTTAGAAACACGAGAATACTTACGAGGAATTGAAGACACCTTAAATCCTGCGAATTCATTAGCGAACATCAAACAAAAGAAGTCGTATCAGTAAACCAAAATTATTCAAGTTGAAAAAGTTCCCGCAGAGACCGCTGAAAAGGATTTCAAACAGTATGGCTCCAGCACTTTAAAGACTGAAAAACTGTCAGATGTCAGGCCACCGCTTCCCAAGTCCAGGATTCCGTTGAATGAGCATCTATCGCCGGACAATTCTACACAATCATTGGCCAACATCAAACGAAAAAAGACGTATCGGAAACCTAAACTAATTCGAGATGAAAAAGTTGCCCCAGAGACTGCTACACAGCATTCTAAACGGTACGGCTCCAGTGCTGTGAAGACTAGAAAATTGTCGCATATTGGTCCACCGGTTGCCAATTCCAAGAGTCAATCAAACGAGCACGTATCGCCAGAAATTTCTTCGATCGCTGAAAAAATCGATCAAAATATTATCTGTAGTTCTAGTGGCACTATTATTGAAGAAACTGATGTAACAACGAGTACGGTTGACAGCATAGATGAAAGTCATACTAAAGCATCGAATACTAAAGTGTCAGATTGTAATAGCTTCGAAGATGTCTTGATTAGGGTATCTCAATCTTTTATCGTGGATTCTAATGCAAACCCGGAAGCAGTAATACCTAATATGGAAGAGGTTTATTCGATGAAATTCGATCAAAATCTTCAAGATGGTATCACAGAAAATGCACACATGAATGATTCTAAAGCTTTGCATTTGGGAGAAGCGAATCTACAAAGCTTAATTAACAACTCATCTGACTATCCATCCGAACCTTTACTCTTCGCTGCGAACACATTATTTCCGTCCATAGTGCTAACCAGCACTCCAAAAGCTCTTTAGTAGAATGAAGGCGCAATCTTCACTGATTACGAAAACAATAACAATATTGTAGAAAACGAAACTGTAGCTGCAACTAGCAAAAATCGATATTCAGAAGGTATCAATGCAATGTTCCCTTTGCATTTTTATTCGTCTTAAATTACACTATTTATACAGGGTGATTCTGTCGGCGCAGGCCATATTCTGAGGGTGGGTTCCTTGTTCAATTCTGAAACAGAAAGTCCTTTACCGCAAAGTTGAGACATATAATTAATGATGTACAGGAGTTCTGACTTGACCGATGTCAGGATTCTTATACTCAACTTTGTCATGGCTGGTTCATACGTGTTAATTTATCAGTACAGGTCCTCAATTTTATGGTTCTCAATCTCTAGGTGATGCTCTCTGTAGTTTTCGGTGACCAAGACATCTTCTCCGTATAGTTCTCGTCATCGCGTTCATTACCTCCGTATATTTCCTATGAGCAAACGACCTGGATAACCAAACCTACAGAGGAAATTACCTGGATGACAAAAACTAAGAGAGGACGACCTGAAGATTATAAATCACAAAATTGAGGACCTGGAATATCAAACGACGATGAAAGTTTGAAGAATTCGTATTCAATAATTCTCCTTCTCACGAGTACTGATCAATTAAGGTATGTCAGCGGCCCTGATTAGTAAGGAGCACAAGAACTCCAGGTGATGCTTTTGATCCAAACTGCTAGGGGTCTTTATTTGGGCCAAAATATAGGGCTCACCATGCTTCATTCAATTGAATAGGTCCGCAGAGTTTTAGCGCGGCCAAAATTAGAGAAATTTCCTAAAATTCAGCGCCTTAATACTCCGAAATAATTAATCGAAACTTCATTATATCCTATATCTTGACTCAAAATAGGGCGCCTTAGAATGAAAACACGAATTCACATCCTAAAAACTATACTTTTTGCAATTGCGATCATCAAATCTCATAATTCGAGGCAAAAGATCAATAAATTCAGCATTCGTTACCGTGTGAGGTTGGAAAATTCATCGACCGACTGCTAAATTATGCCTACCTGTTATAATACATTGATGTATTAGATGGTAAGTCTACTGAAATACTATTCGAGACTTATGTATAATAAATACTTGTGGATCGTCGGAAGACGCAGCTGATCCCGGTGAAAAATCAATATTAAACATCGCTTGGACGATCATTTCATGAACAGCATCTAACGAGTTACAAAGTATCACAGAACATTCAACTGCATGAAGTTATAACAGGGATTTGTGAAAAAATAGTACTGACCTGAAATAAGCATATCGGATAAGTCAAGTTTTTTCACAAATCTTCGTTATAACTTTGTGGTAGTTTGCAGCTTTTTAGATGCTGTTCATGAAATGATAGTCCAAAGCGATGTCGAATATTGATTTTTCACCAAGATCAGCTGCGCCTTCAGACGATTCACAAGTATTTATTGTGCATAAATCTCAAATAGTATTTGAATAGACTTAACTTCTATTACATCACATATTACAACAGGTAGGTGTTACGTCTAGAAATGGCTCTAAGGAGATTTTATGATTTTTATGTTTTTGAGTATATCGATACTTACCTTAATTTGATGGAAAAAAAACCTTGATCAATTTCGGGCGTAGCGGGTTAGGGGGTTGAGCGGGCAGCGAGCGGTTGATCAGAGGTTATGGAAAAATTTGCAGTTGACGAAGTTCCCTGGTGTTCGATAATGTGTTCTGTGAGAGCGGTTTCCACCAAACTGTCCAGATCACAATCCGTCGATGTCTCTGATTCACTTGACTCTAAGTGAATTATGGAAGGTTCACTTATCGTGGCACTTTTCACTTGTGAAGTTAAATCGTTTATTATCCACTGAGGGGTTTTATTTTCGAGAAGTTTTGCCAAAGTTTCCTGAAATTTCCGGATTCTTCTTAGTTTGGAAAATAACCGCTGCTCACGGGCTTTCTTTCCTCCACGTCGAGTAATCTTTTTCTTATGTTGTTGCGGTACTGAGTTCATCTACAAGGGTGCATAAATTTTAATGCACTCGATTTAGATGTGTGAGGAATAATGGGTGATTGGGTGCTTGCCGGTGGAAGCACACGGTAAGGAAAAAAAAATGATAGGTGGATTGGTGCTTGCCAGTGGAAGCACGCGATAAGGAAAAATGATAGGTGGGTTGGTGCTTACCTTTGAATAAAGATTACTGGACGTGATTTCGTGATGATGAAAACAAAGATTTAATTAACAAGTGCGTGATTTATTCCAAAACAAAATGTAATTTTGGTTAGTTGTTCGTAAAAAGTTAAAGAATGAAATAACTCTTGAGCAAAATTCTAATTCAAGAAAAATTGAATGATCTGCGAGGATTCGTAAGACTGAGGTGCCGTGACGCGAAGTGACGTGAAGTATACCCAATATTTGAAAATTGATGGAACGAATGAACATCGGTGGCTGCAAGACCGGCCCTTATATGAGGCAAGTGCGGACCTTAACGAAAGATCCGTCGGGGGTAATGTTTATATTATCTCTTGCTCAAGTGTTCTCATACCATCAACCCTATGAGACAAGGCTCAATCCACACATATACAAAATGCAGCTGCGTTGAGCTGGTCTTTTCCTGATATTATATTGGTGAAATATATAATTTGTTTGTTAATTGAACCTTATTTCATATTCGTTGATAAATTAACATCTCACCTCAACCCTTCAATATGACAATAGGCTGGCGCAAGATGCTAAATCTTATATTAACTTAACTTTATTTTTATATATGAGATATATGTCTATGTACATGTATATATAAATTCTAAGATCAGTTTGATTGTTATTGAATACGTAAAACTTATGTGGTTAAGTATAACTGGTTAATGTTGCAAGATTTAATGATTAATAACTTTAAAACTAATGAATATTGTAGGAATCTCGAGGATCGATAACTTAAGGCGAGTGGGTATTACAGAGATCTCGAGGATCAATAACTTGAGGTTAGTAGGTATTACAGGGATCTTACGGCTGGTAACTTAGAGCTAATATAGTTTAAAGTCAAAGGGAAAAATAGTGGGTTTTCAGGAGGGTGTTTAGGAATATAGGTATGTGGATCGGATGGTGGTGCTGAGGATGTGACACCTCCCCTCCCGTTGTCAAACGATACGCTGAGGCTTGTCGTTTGATGGCGTAAGCGTTCGTGTAGCTCTTCGATTGTTGGAAGTGGTGCTGAATCCCTCTTAGGGGCGTCGGGAGGCGTTGCGATTCTTCCATTTTCTGGGTCTTCTGTGCTTTCTTCGTTCGGTTTCCTGCCTAATTGTATTAAAAGATGTGTTATCGAGCTCCATAAGGCTCCCAACAGATGAATGCTCCATCCATAGATTGCATGTAGCGTATAACCATGTCATTTGTGTATCGGGACTTATTTTTTTCGGAGATGCTACTTCAACAGGTCCGGGTGTGAATCGGTACCATATGTCATCTATTCTGTACATAGTTGATAAGAAAGGGCTGCATTCTTTTTGTGTTCCTGCTGTTACTAAAATTCTAGATTTTGGAGTCATAAATAATGATGAATTTCCCATTTGAACCGGGAGTTCGGAATAACACTCTTTTGTGGATCTAATTTTGCACTCAACTGGAATACATTTTACAATATGGACGACTTCTCCAGCCACATGGGCCATGTATCCAGGTCCTTTCATGAGGTTGTATGTAAATTCATCCGGCGATAATGTGGCTATTGTCAGTGCGTTCTTGAGTACTTGTCTTTCTAGTTGGCATTTTTGCAGCATTATATCTTTGTAAAGTTCGGTGATCTGTGTTTTGATATGTCTCTCTACGTAAATGAATTTCGAGTTTATGTAAGTAAATATATCCATGTTTTTGACGTCTAAGGCTGTCTTTTGTTTAATAGGCTTATCGATTGTTGTTTCAAAAATGAAGAGTTTCGGGTGCTCGGTTTTCATTACTGTGTAACCGCAAATATTCAGTTCAAGAGTTTTCATTAAACTGAAAATGACATTTTCGGATGTTAATGAATAAATATCTGGATGTCGTCCATGGCGTTCTTGAGCTTCAGTTGCTGTCCCTTGGTATAATACATCGTACGCGTCGAAATCACAGCTAGACAAGGGAGCGTTTGTCCAGAAGCTCCATCCTCCTTCATCGTCAAAATATTGGCCTGATTGCAGATTACAAGAAGTTCCCCCGTTTAGAATGATCTTATTATTGTTGAGCCGGACTGTCGCGAAGTATGTACTGATAGTTATTTTTAATGTTGCCTGTACTACAACATTTGTCCATTGGCCGTAACCATCATTATAGTATTCACCCTCACAAGCTCCGTTTTGCTTTATCATACCTGCTAGGGTCAATTCTCGTCGCGTATTACTATTGCGTTGCACGTTGCTGATGTGTTTGTTGTTTCCCAGTGTAATGGTTCCGAATTGCTGTAGCTGAACACATGCGTCCCGAGTTATTTCTGCGACATAGGGCCGCCTACCGTTCTCAGTTATTGAGACATGAGAATGCATACCGCAGTGATAAACTGTTCTGTCAATTTCAACCCGGCATTGATAGACCTCTGTACTTTTAAATTCCGATAATTGTAGAAGCTGGATGTATCTCCTTTCGATTTTCGGTCTGGATTCGATTGTATTACAATCCAGGGGATCCAGTAGACTCAACGTGGTTATGTTGAGTGTTCCTCCTCCACAGTCGTATCCAACGAGTCCGAAGGCCACAGGTAGGATTAGGGTGAATAGGGATATGCATATAGGATTGAACATGGTGTCTGAAACAATTAGTTCAGATTAGAGGTTCATTCTTTGATTTTGAAAAGTTCAATTGAATGAATATTGAGAAATCCCCCAAAATCCGATAAATGTATTACTATTGCTTAATTTTTAATCTTATGCACTAATTATGATAAATATTTCTTATTTCTTGAAATTAGTGAGAAAATGGCAATTCCTTAAAATAGTTCTGGGTAGTTAGCTAGTGTCGCATAAGGGGCGGAGTTAAAAATCAAAAGTGGGTGTTTCTCAACCGGTTGACGGGGGGGGGGGGGGGGGGGGGGGGGGGTTACGTCCGAAGGATCCAGCAGTGTCTGTACACATTACTATCGTTCGATATTTTGAACCGTACTGACTGCAATTTGAGAGAGGAAAGAGAAGAAAAGAAAAATGGCGTTTATGGGAAAAGTGGTGATTAACGTGTCGACCCTCGACAACTCAGTAAGTACAACACTACCATGCAAAATATATATATCTATATTATTTTTCATATTCTTTCTCCTTTTTGTTTATGTTGTGGTTTTTCCCCTTTTTTTTTGTCTGAAGAAGGAAGAACAACAACAAAGAAAAAAAATTTATCCGTTTTGTAAGATATATATATTTATATACATCTTTTCCACCGTTTATACATCGCCCCTTTTTATTATTAGGTCTCCCTGTTTGCTGAACGGATCCCGGTTAGCCCGCGGGTCCTATGGTGGGCTAGGCCGCCCCAAAGGCTAAGCGGGAAATTCTTGATGAAGTTTACTTCGCAGGGGAACAGTGTAAGTTAAATCTGGTGGTGTTATTTAACCAGTGTTTTAATGATTGTGTTGGGTTTGTTATAGATTAAAATGGAGGGGGAACGATTCTGTGATGTCGAGTTCCCCCAGCGAAGGAGAGAAATTCGGGGGCAAAGAAAAATGGCCAGGCTCGTGCGGGAGGCAGAGTACGAATATCTGGTGAAGGATCATGGTCCCGAGGACTATGATTACCTCGGGATCAGGTGGATGCTGGACGGGAGATGGGGTCAGGAGCACCCCTACGACAATTGGGATCACCCGGCGGCATCCACCCCAGATTTGGAGGCGGTGGACGCTTACGAGATGGAGGGGTATTATTTAGTATAGATTTAAGGTTTACACACACACATACGCTCACACATATACGCGCGCACAAACACGCACACACGTACACATGTATATAGAAATAGATAAATAAAATAAAATAAAACTTTTGTCTTTTACTTAATTAGTGAGATTTTTAATTTATTTTTATGCACTACCTTATCCTTATTCTTAACTTTAATCCTAACGTTATGATTATTTAGAATTTCCACGACTTCATGTGGCCTGGTATATTGTTCCGAGAATTTACCCTTATGGGGTTCCTTCAATAAAAATACTTGGTCACCTGGTTCTAATGTGATAGGGTTAATTTTCCTATCATAGTAAAATTTCGACTTTATTTTTGCTTCTTGGAGATTTGCTCTAGCAATCCGCTGAGTTTCCTCGATTTTAGTATATAGTTCTATCAGGTATTCTCCATAGGTCTTATCCTTTTGGCTGTCGATTATTTCATGATTAGAAGGTAGACGGGCTAATTTTCCACAGACCAGCTCGTATGGCGTAAATTTTGTACCTTCATGAACACTGGTGTTATAAGAGAACATTGCTTGGTCGATCCATTGATCCCAATTATTATGTTGGTCAACGAATTGTTTTGAATATTCAGCCAGAACATGATGTGACCGTTCGATAGAACCATTGGTTTGCGGGTGAAAAGCTGTGGTCTTAGATTGTTTTATTTTGAATTTACGTGCAATTGCCTTCATAAGTGAACTAATTAAATTTGCACCCTGGTCGGTTGATATTTCCTTTGGAGCTCCGTATTCACAGAAGAAATGTGTAATTAAAGAATCAGCTATTTTGACGGAAGTTGTACAATCCAAAGCTACAGCTAAAGAGTATTTAGTTAGTAGATCCTGTATTGTCAGTATGTATTCGTTTCTAGAAGGGGTTGTTGGTAATGGACCTACTATATCCATTGATATTTTGTCGAAAGCAGCATTGGGAGTATCTGTCAGAGTCATGGGTTGTCTTGTTTTTACTCGGGTCAACTTCTTGGTTTGACAATCTATGCATTGAGATATGAACTCTTGAATTTGATTTTTCATATCTTTCCAGTAATAATTTTGCCGAATGCGTTTGAAAGTTCTGGAAATACCCTTGTGTCCTCCTAAGGCAGAGGCATGAAATTCGTTGATGATTTCTATTCTTTCGTCTATTGGTGGTAGTCTTACGAGATTCGTACAGATTTGAACTTGACAAGGTACATCGGTGAATATGATCTTTAATAGGCTAATTATCTCACTCCAGTTGAGGTTATCAATTCTAGCAGTTCTTGTTATGGAGATAGAGGTTAAATTTAATTCATGTATTACGTTAATCAATGATCTTAAAGCTTCGGTAAATATTTCGCGGTCCAGATTTGTAAGTTTGGTTTCGCGTATGGGCAAAGCGATGCAATATCGATTTCCCATTCGTTTGACTTTGGCTCTTGCTAAAGTAATATCGGTGATTTTAGGAATTTTATTTGTTTGTAAGAGATCTTTAGCACCATCGTCATCTGGTTCACCCTTGCAGGTTATGAAAATGACGCAACTATTTTTCATCATTGATAACCTATCCCTGGTTTCTGTAAATTGATTCAAAGATTCAGGGGTGACAATTTTTGTTTCGTCACTAATTTTAACAATATCTCCTATGTCATCGTCATCGTCTGAATCAATTGAATTACCATCTGTATTTACTATATCATTCCGCTGTGGTGCATCTGAAAGGTTAGAATTCTCGTCAATATAGTCTTCGTATAACTTAGGAATGTAAGAATCATTGTCTTCGAGATTATCGTCTTCATCTAAATTATGAGCGAAATTATTTTGATTATTTTTGTACAGGCTCGAGACTCGGAACTATTTTCTTCCTCCGCAGCATCAGGTGATTCGTACCTATTATCCAGAAGAACGATTTTTGAAGTAGATGGTTCGGGGTTATAACTTTCATTGGATTCGGATGGTCTCTCTTTATCTTGATATAATTCTTGTGTGGGGTTTTCTAGCATATCAGCGTTGCTGATAAGGATGTCAAAAGTTTCATCAAATATGGTTTCTAATAAAAGTTTTACTCTGTTCCAACACAAACCATTCTCATGATATTGAATTTTTGAAGTGGCGATTTGATTTATATTTAATTTAACGCAAAGATTTCTCAAATACAATAAGCTTTTTTCTACCACATCCCAGGTGGGTTTTTCGTCATCATGTTCTTTAAGTATCAAATAAAAATTGTATCTCTTCCCTGAATCGTAAAGGTATGCAGTTTCTCCTAATTTCTTACTTTGTAATCTTAGACATTCTGATTTTCTACGTCTGCGCAGAAATTGGGAGGCCACATCTGTTTTTAAGGTAATATCCGCTGAAGCAATAAAAACTAAGGAAAAAGAGAAATCCGTCCTCTCGAGGTTCTGGTTTGTTTCAAAAAAATTTGGTCGAGAATTGTTATAGCGGTCCTCGTCCCGGGTTAAACCTCGGCGTATTACTATATGAATTTTTTGTTCTGGTCTCCTGAGTACTTGCACGTGTCTATCTTCGGAACCCGGTAAATAGTTCAGTTTAGGGTCGCACAATGGTTCAAGAAAAAATTCAGTAGTGTCGACCTCGTATCCTTGTATTTGTTCAATATCCTGGTCCACAGCTTTACCCGGTTAGGTATCAGAGAGTAATTATTTATGTTATAAAGTTTATTGGTTTCCGAGTCGTATAAAGGTGTAATATTGCAGATAAGAATTTCTATTTTATTTTCGAACACTGTTATTATTAGGGTTTTTACTTTCGGCCATGATAACTTATCCAATCCACAACCAATCCGGGGCATAGCAACCTTATTTATTTTTAGCTTAATACAAAGATCACGGAGGTTTTTTAAGCATGACTCGAGAGTTTCATAGGTCGGTTTCTGATATTTTGACCTTTTTGAAATTAAATAAAAAATATATCTGTCATTAGGAAAGTCGTATAAATACGCAACATCACCAACATTCTTATCCCGAAGGAATAATCTTTCTACTGCTCCGAATTTTTCCTTAAAGTTTACGGCTATCCCTGCATCCATAGCAAAATCGGAACTAACACAGTGAGCTAAAGAGTATGATTTACTAACATTAAATAGATTGC
>CAUJGY010000187.1:0-64000 GCA_963170745.1 Phymatocera aterrima
TCATCTCTTTTTCGTACCATGCGAAATAACTTTTTTCCAAGCATATTTTTGGTCATCAGAGGTCGGATTTTCGGATTCAGGGGGTCGAAATACACCTAGAAACTCACCCATTAAAGTCCGATTTTGATTATGAAAAAAAATATTTTCGATCATCTCTTTTTCGTACCATGCGAAATAACTTCTTTCCAGGTGTATTTTCGTCTAACAAAGGTTGGATTTTTGGATTCAGCGGGTCAAAATACAACTATAAACCCACCCATCAAAGTTCGATTCCGATTCTGGAGACAGATATTTTCGATCAGCTCTTTTTCGTTCCATGCGAAATAGCTTCTTTCCAGGTGTATTTTCGTGTAACAAAGGTTGGATTTTCGGATTCAGCGGGTCGAAATACACCTAGATACTCACCTATCAAAGTCCGATCTTGATTCTGAAAAAAAATATTTTCGATCATCTCTTTTTCGTACCATGCGAAATCACTTTTTTCCAAGCATATTTTTGGTCATCAGAGGTTGGATTTTCGGATTCAGGGGGTCGAAATACACCTAGAAACTCACCCATTAAAGTCCGATCTCGATTCTGAAAAAAAATATTTTCGATCATCTCTTTTTCGTACCATGCGAAATAACTTCTTTCCAGGTGTATTTTCGTCTAACAAAGGTTGGATTTTTGGATTCAGCGGGTCAAAATACAACTATAAACCCACCCATCAAAGTTCGATTCCGATTCTGGAGACAGATATTTTCGATCAGCTCTTTTTCGTACCATGCGAAATAACTTCTTTCCAAGCATGTTTTGGACATCAAGTTTCGGATTTTCAGATTCAGCGGGTCAAAACACCTAGAAACTCACCCATTAAAGTCCGATTCCGATTCTCGAAAAAGATATTTTCGATCATCTCTTTTTCGTACCATGTGGAATAACTTCATTCCACGCATATTTGTGGACATCAAAGGTTGGATTTTCGCATTCAGCGGGTCGAAATACACCTAGAAACTCACCCATTGAAGTCCGATTTTGATTCTGAAAAAAAATATTTCCGATCATCTATTTTTCGTACCATGCGAATTAACTCCTTTCCAAGCATATTTTTGGTCATCACATGTTGGATTTTCAGATTCAGCGGGTCAAAATACACCTAGAAACTCACCCATTAAAGTTCGATTTCCATTCTGGAACGAGATATTTTCGATCATCTCTTTTTCGTACCATGCAAAATAACTTTTTTCCAAGCATATTTTTGGACATCAAAGTTCGGATTTTCGGATTCAGCGGGTCGAAATACACCTAGAAACTCACCCATCAAAGTCCGATCTTGATTCTGTAAAAAAATATTTTCGATCATCTCTTTTTCGTACCATGCGAAATAACTTTTTTCCAAGCATATTTTTGGTCATCAGAGGTTGGATTTTCGGATTCAGGGGGTCGAAATACACCTAGAAACTCACCCATTAAAGTCCGATTTTGATTATGAAAAAAAATATTTTCGATCATCTCTTTTTCGTTCCATGCGAAATAGCTTCTTTCCAGGTGTATTTTCGTGTAACAAAGGTTGGATTTTCGGATTCAGCGGGTCGAAATACACCTAGATACTCACCTATCAAAGTCCGATCTTGATTCTGAAAAAAAATATTTTCGATCATCTCTTTTTCGTACCATGCGAAATCACTTTTTTCCAAGCATATTTTTGGTCATCAGAGGTTGGATTTTCGGATTCAGGGGGTCGAAATACACCTCGAAACTCACCCATTAAAGTCCGATCTCGATTCTGAAAAAAAATATTTTCGATCATCTCTTTTTCGTACCATGCGAAATAACTTCTTTCCAGGTGTATTTTCGTCTAACAAAGGTTGGATTTTTGGATTCAGCGGGTCAAAATACACCTATAAACCCACCCATCAAAGTTCGATTCCGATTCTGGAGACAGATATTTTCGATCAGCTCTTTTTCGTACCATGCGAAATAACTTCTTTCCAAGCATGTTTTGGACATCAAGTTTCGGATTTTCAGATTCAGCGGGTCAAAACACCTAGAAACTCACCCATTAAAGTCCGATTCCGATTCTCGAAAAAGATATTTTCGATCATCTCTTTTTCGTACCATGTGGAATAACTTCATTCCACGCATATTTGTGGACATCAAAGGTTGGATTTTCGCAATCAGCGGGTCGAAATACACCTAGAAACTCACCCATTGAAGTCCGATTTTGATTCTGAAAAAAAATATTTCCGATCATCTATTTTTCGTACCATGCGAATTAACTCCTTTCCAAGCATATTTTTGGTCATCACATGTTGGATTTTCAGATTCAGCGGGTCAAAATACACCTAGAAACTCACCCATTAAAGTTCGATTTCCATTCTGGAACGAGATATTTTCGATCATCTCTTTTTCGTACCATGCAAAATAACTTTTTTCCAAGCATATTTTTGGACATCAAAGGTTGGATTCTCGGATTCAGCGGGTCAAAATACACCAAGAATCTCACACATTAGAGTCCGATTTCGATTCTGGAAAAAGATATTTTCGATCATCACTTTTTCGTACCATGCGAAATAACTTCTTTCCAAGCATGTTTTTGGACATCAAAAGTCGGATTTCGGGATTCAGCGGGTCGAAATACTTCGAGAAACTCACCCATGAGAGTCCGATTTTGATTCAGGAAAAAGATATTTTCGATCATCTCTTTTTCGTACCATGCGAAATAACTTCTTTCCAAACATATTTTCGGATATCAAGGGCTGGAATTTCGGATTCAGCGGGTCGAAATACGCCTGGAAACTCAGCCATTAAAGTTCGAATTCAATTCTGGAAAAAGATATTTTCGATCATCTCTTTTTCGTACCATGCGAAATAACTTCTTTCCAAGCATGTTTTTGGACATCAAAGGTTCGGTTTTCGGATTCAGCGGGTCAAAATACACCTAGAAACTTACCCATTAGAGTCCGATTCCGATTCTGGAAAAAGATATTTTCGATCATCTCTTTTTCGTACCATGCGAAATAACTTCTTTCCAAGCATGTTTTGGACACCAAGTGTTAGATTCTCGGATTCAGCGGGTCAAATGACACCTAGAAACTCACCCATAAAAGTCCGATTTCGATTCTGGAAAAAGATATTTTCGATCATCTCTTTTACGTACAATGTGAAATAACCTCTTTCCAAGCATGTTTTGGACATCAAGTGTTAGATTTTCGGATTCAGCGGGTCAAATTACACCTAGAAACTCACCCATTAAAGTCCGATTTCAATTCTGGCGAAAGATATTTTCGATCATCTGTTTTACGTACCATGCGAAATAACTTCGTTCCAAGCATATTTTTGGACATCAAAGGGTGGATTTCCGGATTCAGCGGGTCGAAATACACCTGGAAACTCACCCATTAGAGTCCGATTTCGATTCTGGAAAAAGATATTTTCGATCATCTCTTTTTCGTACCATGCGAAATAACTTTTTTCCAAGCATATTTTTGGTCATCAGAGGTTGGATTTTCGGATTCAGGGGGTCGAAATACACCTAGAAACTCACCCATTAAAGTCCGATTTTGATTATGAAAAAAAATATTTTCGATCATCTCTTTTTCGTTCCATGCGAAATAGCTTCTATCCAGGTGTATTTTCGTGTAACAAAGGTTGGATTTTCGGATTCAGCGGGTCGAAATACACCTAGATACTCACCTATCAAAGTCCGATCTTGATTCTGAAAAAAAATATTTTCGATCCTCTCTTTTTCGTACCATGCGAAATCACTTTTTTCCAAGCATATTTTTGGTCATCAGAGGTTGGATTTTCGGATTCAGGGGGTCGAAATACACCTAGAAACTCACCCATTAAAGTCCGATCTCGATTCTAAAAAAATTATTTTCGATCATCTCTTTTTCGTACCATGCGAAATAACTTCTTTCCAGGTGTATTTTCGTCTAGCAAAGGTTGGATTTTTGGATTCAGCGGGTCAAAATACACCTATAAACCCACCCATCAAAGTTCGATTCCGATTCTGGAGACAGATATTTTCGATCAGCTCTTTCTCGTACCATGCGAAATAACTTTTTTCCGAGCATATTTTTGCTGATCGAAGTTCGGATTTTCGGATTCAGCGGGTCAAAATACACCTAGAAACTCACCCATCAAAGTCCGATCTTGATTCTGAAAAAAAATATTTTCGATCATCTCTTTTTCGTACCATGCGAAATAACTTTTTTCCAAGCATATTTTTGGTCATCAGAGGTTGGATTTTCGGATTCAGGGGGTCGAAATACACCTAGAAACTCACCCATTAAAGTCCGATTTTAATTCTGAAAAAAAATATTTTCGATCATCTCTTTTTCGTTCCATGCGAAATAACTTCTTTCCACGTGTATTTTCGTGTAACAAAGGTTGGATTTTCGGATTCAGCGGGTCGGAATACACCTAGAAACTCACCCATCAAAGTCCGATCTTGATTCTGAAAAAAAATATTTTCGATCATCTCTTTTTCGTACCATGCGAAATAATTTTTTTCCAAGCATATTTTTGGTCATACAAGGTCAGATTTTTGAATTGAGCGGGTCGAAATACCCCTAGAAACTCACCCATTAAAGTCCGATCTCGATTCTGAAAAAAAATATTTTCGATCATCTCTTGTTCGTACCATGCGAAATAACTTCTTTCCAGGTGTATTTTCGCTGAACAAAGGTTGGATTTTTGGATTCAGCGGGTCAAAATACACCTATAAGCCCACCCATCAAAGTTCGATTCCGATTCTGGAGACAGATATTTTCGATCATCTCTTTTTCGTACCATGCGAAATAACTTTTTTCCGAGCATATTTTTGCTCATCAAAGTTCGGATTTTCGGATTCAGCGGTTCGGAATACACCTAGAAACCCACCCATCAAAGTCCGATCTTGATTCTGAAAAAAAATATATTCGATCATCTCTTTTTCGTACCATGCGAAATAACTTTTTTCCAAGCATATTTTTGGTCATCAGAGGTTGGATTTTCGGATTCAGGGGGTCGAAATACACCTAGAAACTCACCCATTAAAGTCCGATTTCGATTCTGGAAAAAGATATTTTCGATCATCTCTTTTACGTACAATGTGAAATAACCTCTTTCCAAGCATGTTTTGGACATCAAGTGTTGGATTTTCGGATTCGGCGGGTCAAATTACACCTAGAAACTCACCCATTAAAGTCCGATTTCAATTCTGGCGAAAGATATTTTCGATCATCTGTTTTACGTACCATGCGAAATAACTTCGTTCCAAGCATATTTTTGGACATCAAAGGTTGGATTCTCGGATTCAGCGGGTCGAAATACACCAAGAATCTCACACATTAGAGTCCGATTTCGATTCTGGAAAAAGATATTTTGGATCTTCACTTTTTCGTACCATGCGAAATAACTTCTTTCCAAGCATGTTTTTGGACATCAAAAGTCGGATTTCGGGATTCAGCGGGTCGAAATACTTCGAGAAACTCACCCATGAGAGTCCGATTTTGATTCAGGAAAAAGATATTTTCGATCATCTCTTTTTCGTACCATGCGAAATAACTTCTTTCCAAACATATTTTCGGATATCAAGGGCTGGAATTTCGGATTCAGCGGGTCGAAATACGCCTGGAAACTCAGCCATTAAAGTTCGAATTCAATTCTGGAAAAAGATATTTTCGATCATCTCTTTTTCGTACCATGCGAAATAACTTCTTTCCAAGCATGTTTTTGGACATCAAAGGTTCGGTTTTCGGATTCAGCGGGTCAAAATACACCTAGAAACTTACCCATTAGAGTCCGATTCCGATTCTGGAAAAAGATATTTTCGATCATCTCTTTTTCGTACCATGCGAAATAACTTCTTTCCAAGCATGTTTTGGACACCAAGTGTTAGATTCTCGGATTCAGCGGGTCAAATGACACCTAGAAACTCACCCATAAAAGTCCGATTTCGATTCTGGAAAAAGATATTTTCGATCATCTCTTTTACGTACAATGTGAAATAACCTCTTTCCAAGCATGTTTTGGACATCAAGTGTTGGATTTTCGGATTCAGCGGGTCAAATTACACCTAGAAACTCACCCATTAAAGTCCGATTTCAATTCTGGCGAAAGATATTTTCGATCATCTGTTTTACGTACCATGCGAAATAACTTCGTTCCGAACATATTTTTGGACATCAAAGGGTGGATTTCCGGATTCAGCGGGTCGAAATACACCTAGAAACTCACCCATTAGAGTCCGATTTCGATTCTGGAAAAAGATATTTTCGATCATCTCTTTTTCGTACCATGCGAAATAACTTTTTTCCAAGCATATTTTTGGTCATCAGAGGTTGGATTTTCGGATTCAGGGGGTCGAAATACACCTAGAAACTCACCCATTAAAGTCCGATTTTAATTCTGAAAAAAAATATTTTCGATCATCTCTTTTTCGTTCCATGCGAAATAACTTCTTTCCACGTGTATTTTCGTGTAACAAAGGTTGGATTTTCGGATTCAGCGGGTCGGAATACACCTAGAAACTCACCCATCAAAGTCCGATCTTGATTCTGAAAAAAAATATTTTCGATCATCTCTTTTTCGTACCATGCGAAATAATTTTTTTCCAAGCATATTTTTGGTCATACAAGGTCAGATTTTTGAATTGAGCGGGTCGAAATACCCCTAAAAACTCACCCATTAAAGTCCGATCTCGATTCTGAAAAAAAATATTTTCGATCATCTCTTGTTCGTACCATGCGAAATAACTTCTTTCCAGGTGTATTTTCGCTGAACAAAGGTTGGATTTTTGGATTCAGCGGGTCAAAATACACCTATAAGCCCACCCATCAAAGTTCGATTCCGATTCTGGAGACAGATATTTTCGATCATCTCTTTTTCGTACCATGCGAAATAACTTTTTTCCGAGCATATTTTTGCTCATCAAAGTTCGGATTTTCGGATTCAGCGGTTCGGAATACACCTAGAAACCCACCCATCAAAGTCCGATCTTGATTCTGAAAAAAAATATATTCGATCATCTCTTTTTCGTACCATGCGAAATAACTTTTTTCCAAGCATATTTTTGGTCATCAGAGGTTGGATTTTCGGATTCAGGGGGTCGAAATACACCTAGAAACTCACCCATTAAAGTCCGATTTTGATTCTGAAAAAAAATATTTTCGATCATCTGTTTTTCGTACCATGCGAAATAACTTCTTTCCAGGTGTATTTTCGTGTAACAATGGTTGGATTTTTGGATTCAGCGGGTCAAGATACACCTATACACCCACCCATCAAAGTTCGATTCCGATTCTGGAGACAGATATTTTCGATCATCTCTTTTTCGTACCATGCGAAATAACTTTTTTCCAAGCATATTTTTGCTCATCAAAGTTCGGATTTTCGGATTCAACGGGTCGAAATACACCTAGAAACTCACCCATCAAAGTCCGATCTTGATTCTGAGAAAAAATATTTTCGATCATCTCTTTTTCATACCATGCGAAATAACTTCTTTCCAAACATATTTTCGGATATCAAGGGCTGGAATTTCGGATTCAGCGGGTCGGAATACGCCTGGAAACTCACCCATCAAAGTTCGAATTCAATTCTGGAAAAAGATATTTTCGATCATCTCTTTTTCGTACCATGCGAAATAACTTTTTTCCAAGCATATTTTTGCTCATCAAAGTTTGGATTTTCGGATTCAGCGGGTCAAAATACACCAAGAATCTCACCCATTGGAGTCCGATTTCGATTCTGGAAAAAGATATTTTTGATCATCTCTTTTTCGTACCATGCGAAATAACTTCTTTCCACGCATGTTTTTGGACATCAAAGGTTGGATTTCGGGATTCAGCGGGTCGAAATACTTCGAGAAACTCACCCATGAGAGTCCGATTTTGATTCTGGAAAAAGATATTTTCGATCATCTCTTTTTCGTACCATGCGGAATAACTTCTTTCCAAACATATTTTCGGATATCAAGGGCTGGAATTTCGGATTCAGCGGGTCGAAATACGCCTGGAAACTCACCCATTAAAGTTCGAATTCAATTCTGGAAAAAGATATTTTCGATCATCTCTTTTTCGTACCATGCGAAATAACTTCTTTCCAAGCATGATTTTGGACATCAAAGGTTCGGTTTTCGGATTCAGCGGGTCAAAATACACCTAGAAACTTACCCATTAGAGTCCGATTCCGATTCTGGAAAAAGATATTTTCGATCATCTCTTTTTCGTACCATGCGAAATAACTTCTTTCCAAGCATGTTTTGGACACCAAGTGTTAGATTTTCGGATTCAGCGGGTCAAATTACACCTAGAAACTCACCCATCAAAGTCCGATTTCGATTCTGGAAAAAGATATTTTCGATCATCTGTTTTTCGTACCATGCGTAATCACTTCATTCCAAGAATATTTTTGTACATCAAAGGTTGGATTTTCGTATTCAGCGGGTCAAAATACACCTAGAAACTCACCCATTAGAGTCCGATTTCGATTCCGGAAAAAGATATTTTCGATCATCTGTTTTTCGTACCATGCGAAATCACTTCTTTCCAAGCATATTTTTGGACATCAAAAGTTGGATTTTCGGATTCAGCGGGTCGAAATACACCTAGAAACTGACCCATCAAAATTCGATTTCAATTCTGGAAAAAAATATTTTCGATCATCTCTTTTTCGTACCATGCGAAATAACTTCTATCCAAGCATGTTTTGGACATCAAGTGTTGGATTTTCGGATTCAGCGGGTCAAAACACCTAAAAACTCACCCATTGAAGTCCGATTTCGATTCTGGAAAAAGATATTTTCGATCATCTCTTTTTCGTACCATGCGAAATAACTTCTTTCCAAGCATGTTTTGGACATGAAGTGTTGGATTTTCGGATTCAGCGGGTCAAAACACTTAGAAACTCACCCATTAAAGTCCGATTTCGATTCTGAAAAAAGATATTTTCGATCATCTCTTTTTCGTACCATGTGAAATAACTTCATTCCACGCATATTTGTGGACATCAAAGGTTGGATTTTCGCATTCAGCGGGTCGAAATACACCTAGAAACTCACCCATTAGAGTCCGATTTCGATTCTGGAAAAAGATATTTTCGATCATCTGTTTTTCGTACCATGCAAAATCACTTCTTTCCAAGCATATTTTTTGACATCAAAAGTTGGATTGTCGGATTCAGCGGGTCGAAATACACCTAGAAACTCACCCATTAAAATTCGATTTCAATTCTGGAGAAATATTTTCGATCATCTCTTTTTCGTACCATACGAAATAACTTTTTGCCGAGCATGTTTTGGACATCAAGTGTTGGATTTTCGGATTCAGCGGGTCAAAACACCTAAAAACTCACCCATTGAAGTCCGATTTCGATTCTGGAAAAAGATATTTTCGATCATATCTTTTTCGTACCATGCGAAATAACTTCTTTCCAAGCATGTTTTGGACATCAAGTGTTGGAATTTCGGATTCAGCGGGTCAAAACACCTAGAAACTCACCCATTAAAGTCCGATTTCTATTCTGGAAAAAGATATTTTCGATCATCTCTTTTTCGTACCATGTGAAATAACTTCATTCCACGCATATTTGTGGACATCAAAGGTTGGATTTTCGCATTCAGCGGGTCGAAATACACCTAGAAACTCACCCATCAAAGTCCGATCTTGATTCTGAAAAAAAATATTTTCGATCATCTCTTTTGCGTACCATGCGAAATAACTTTTTTCGGAGCATATTTTTGGTCATCAGAGGTTGGATTTTCGGATTCAGGGGGTCGAAATACACCTAGAAACTCACACATTAAAGTCCGATTTTGATTCTGAAAAAAAATATTTTCGATCATCTCTTTTTCGTACCATGCGAAATAATTTTTTTCCAAGCATATTTTTGGTCATACGAGGTCGGATTTTTTGATTCAGCGGGTCGAAATACCCCTAGAAACTCACCCATGAAAGTCCGATCTCGATTCTGAAAAAAAATATTTTCGATCATCTCTTGTTCGTACCATGCGAAATAACTTCTTTCCATGTGTATTTTCGCTGAACAAAGGTTGGATTTTTGGATTCAGCGGGTCAAAATACACCTATAAACCCACCCATCAAAGTTCGAATCCGATTCTGGAGACAGATATTTTCGATCATCTCTTTTTCGTACCATGCGAAATAACTTTTTTCCGAGCATATTTTTGCTCATCAAAGTTCGGATTTTCGGATTCAGCGGTTCGGAATACACCTAGAAACCCACCCATCAAAGTCCGATCTTGATTCTGAAAAAAAATATTTTCGATCATCTCTTTTTCGTACCATGCGAAATAACTTTTTTCCAAGCATATTTTTGGTCATCAGAGGTCGGATTTTCGGATTCAGGGGGTCGAAATACACCTAGAAACTCACCCATTAAAGTCCGATTTTGATTATGAAAAAAAATATTTTCGATCATCTCTTTTTCGTACCATGCGAAATAACTTCTTTCCAGGTGTATTTTCGTCTAACAAAGGTTGGATTTTTGGATTCAGCGGGTCAAAATACAACTATAAACCCACCCATCAAAGTTCGATTCCGATTCTGGAGACAGATATTTTCGATCAGCTCTTTTTCGTTCCATGCGAAATAGCTTCTTTCCAGGTGTATTTTCGTGTAACAAAGGTTGGATTTTCGGATTCAGCGGGTCGAAATACACCTAGATACTCACCTATCAAAGTCCGATCTTGATTCTGAAAAAAAATATTTTCGATCATCTCTTTTTCGTACCATGCGAAATCACTTTTTTCCAAGCATATTTTTGGTCATCAGAGGTTGGATTTTCGGATTCAGGGGGTCGAAATACACCTAGAAACTCACCCATTAAAGTCCGATCTCGATTCTGAAAAAAAATATTTTCGATCATCTCTTTTTCGTACCATGCGAAATAACTTCTTTCCAGGTGTATTTTCGTCTAACAAAGGTTGGATTTTTGGATTCAGCGGGTCAAAATACAACTATAAACCCACCCATCAAAGTTCGATTCCGATTCTGGAGACAGATATTTTCGATCAGCTCTTTTTCGTACCATGCGAAATAACTTCTTTCCAAGCATGTTTTGGACATCAAGTTTCGGATTTTCAGATTCAGCGGGTCAAAACACCTAGAAACTCACCCATTAAAGTCCGATTCCGATTCTCGAAAAAGATATTTTCGATCATCTCTTTTTCGTACCATGTGGAATAACTTCATTCCACGCATATTTGTGGACATCAAAGGTTGGATTTTCGCATTCAGCGGGTCGAAATACACCTAGAAACTCACCCATTGAAGTCCGATTTTGATTCTGAAAAAAAATATTTCCGATCATCTATTTTTCGTACCATGCGAATTAACTCCTTTCCAAGCATATTTTTGGTCATCACATGTTGGATTTTCAGATTCAGCGGGTCAAAATACACCTAGAAACTCACCCATTAAAGTTCGATTTCCATTCTGGAACGAGATATTTTCGATCATCTCTTTTTCGTACCATGCAAAATAACTTTTTTCCAAGCATATTTTTGGACATCAAAGTTCGGATTTTCGGATTCAGCGGGTCGAAATACACCTAGAAACTCACCCATCAAAGTCCGATCTTGATTCTGTAAAAAAATATTTTCGATCATCTCTTTTTCGTACCATGCGAAATAACTTTTTTCCAAGCATATTTTTGGTCATCAGAGGTTGGATTTTCGGATTCAGGGGGTCGAAATACACCTAGAAACTCACCCATTAAAGTCCGATTTTGATTATGAAAAAAAATATTTTCGATCATCTCTTTTTCGTTCCATGCGAAATAGCTTCTTTCCAGGTGTATTTTCGTGTAACAAAGGTTGGATTTTCGGATTCAGCGGGTCGAAATACACCTAGATACTCACCTATCAAAGTCCGATCTTGATTCTGAAAAAAAATATTTTCGATCATCTCTTTTTCGTACCATGCGAAATCACTTTTTTCCAAGCATATTTTTGGTCATCAGAGGTTGGATTTTCGGATTCAGGGGGTCGAAATACACCTCGAAACTCACCCATTAAAGTCCGATCTCGATTCTGAAAAAAAATATTTTCGATCATCTCTTTTTCGTACCATGCGAAATAACTTCTTTCCAGGTGTATTTTCGTCTAACAAAGGTTGGATTTTTGGATTCAGCGGGTCAAAATACACCTATAAACCCACCCATCAAAGTTCGATTCCGATTCTGGAGACAGATATTTTCGATCAGCTCTTTTTCGTACCATGCGAAATAACTTCTTTCCAAGCATGTTTTGGACATCAAGTTTCGGATTTTCAGATTCAGCGGGTCAAAACACCTAGAAACTCACCCATTAAAGTCCGATTCCGATTCTCGAAAAAGATATTTTCGATCATCTCTTTTTCGTACCATGTGGAATAACTTCATTCCACGCATATTTGTGGACATCAAAGGTTGGATTTTCGCAATCAGCGGGTCGAAATACACCTAGAAACTCACCCATTGAAGTCCGATTTTGATTCTGAAAAAAAATATTTCCGATCATCTATTTTTCGTACCATGCGAATTAACTCCTTTCCAAGCATATTTTTGGTCATCACATGTTGGATTTTCAGATTCAGCGGGTCAAAATACACCTAGAAACTCACCCATTAAAGTTCGATTTCCATTCTGGAACGAGATATTTTCGATCATCTCTTTTTCGTACCATGCAAAATAACTTTTTTCCAAGCATATTTTTGGACATCAAAGGTTGGATTCTCGGATTCAGCGGGTCAAAATACACCAAGAATCTCACACATTAGAGTCCGATTTCGATTCTGGAAAAAGATATTTTCGATCATCACTTTTTCGTACCATGCGAAATAACTTCTTTCCAAGCATGTTTTTGGACATCAAAAGTCGGATTTCGGGATTCAGCGGGTCGAAATACTTCGAGAAACTCACCCATGAGAGTCCGATTTTGATTCAGGAAAAAGATATTTTCGATCATCTCTTTTTCGTACCATGCGAAATAACTTCTTTCCAAACATATTTTCGGATATCAAGGGCTGGAATTTCGGATTCAGCGGGTCGAAATACGCCTGGAAACTCAGCCATTAAAGTTCGAATTCAATTCTGGAAAAAGATATTTTCGATCATCTCTTTTTCGTACCATGCGAAATAACTTCTTTCCAAGCATGTTTTTGGACATCAAAGGTTCGGTTTTCGGATTCAGCGGGTCAAAATACACCTAGAAACTTACCCATTAGAGTCCGATTCCGATTCTGGAAAAAGATATTTTCGATCATCTCTTTTTCGTACCATGCGAAATAACTTCTTTCCAAGCATGTTTTGGACACCAAGTGTTAGATTCTCGGATTCAGCGGGTCAAATGACACCTAGAAACTCACCCATAAAAGTCCGATTTCGATTCTGGAAAAAGATATTTTCGATCATCTCTTTTACGTACAATGTGAAATAACCTCTTTCCAAGCATGTTTTGGACATCAAGTGTTAGATTTTCGGATTCAGCGGGTCAAATTACACCTAGAAACTCACCCATTAAAGTCCGATTTCAATTCTGGCGAAAGATATTTTCGATCATCTGTTTTACGTACCATGCGAAATAACTTCGTTCCAAGCATATTTTTGGACATCAAAGGGTGGATTTCCGGATTCAGCGGGTCAAAATACACCTGGAAACTCACCCATTAGAGTCCGATTTCGATTCTGGAAAAAGATATTTTCGATCATCTCTTTTTCGTACCATGCGAAATAACTTTTTTCCAAGCATATTTTTGGTCATCAGAGGTTGGATTTTCGGATTCAGGGGGTCGAAATACACCTAGAAACTCACCCATTAAAGTCCGATTTTGATTATGAAAAAAAATATTTTCGATCATCTCTTTTTCGTTCCATGCGAAATAGCTTCTATCCAGGTGTATTTTCGTGTAACAAAGGTTGGATTTTCGGATTCAGCGGGTCGAAATACACCTAGATACTCACCTATCAAAGTCCGATCTTGATTCTGAAAAAAAATATTTTCGATCCTCTCTTTTTCGTACCATGCGAAATCACTTTTTTCCAAGCATATTTTTGGTCATCAGAGGTTGGATTTTCGGATTCAGGGGGTCGAAATACACCTAGAAACTCACCCATTAAAGTCCGATCTCGATTCTAAAAAAATTATTTTCGATCATCTCTTTTTCGTACCATGCGAAATAACTTCTTTCCAGGTGTATTTTCGTCTAGCAAAGGTTGGATTTTTGGATTCAGCGGGTCAAAATACACCTATAAACCCACCCATCAAAGTTCGATTCCGATTCTGGAGACAGATATTTTCGATCAGCTCTTTCTCGTACCATGCGAAATAACTTTTTTCCGAGCATATTTTTGCTGATCGAAGTTCGGATTTTCGGATTCAGCGGGTCAAAATACACCTAGAAACTCACCCATCAAAGTCCGATCTTGATTCTGAAAAAAAATATTTTCGATCATCTCTTTTTCGTACCATGCGAAATAACTTTTTTCCAAGCATATTTTTGGTCATCAGAGGTTGGATTTTCGGATTCAGGGGGTCGAAATACACCTAGAAACTCACCCATTAAAGTCCGATTTTAATTCTGAAAAAAAATATTTTCGATCATCTCTTTTTCGTTCCATGCGAAATAACTTCTTTCCACGTGTATTTTCGTGTAACAAAGGTTGAATTTTCGGATTCAGCGGGTCGGAATACACCTAGAAACTCACCCATCAAAGTCCGATCTTGATTCTGAAAAAAAATATTTTCGATCATCTCTTTTTCGTACCATGCGAAATAATTTTTTTCCAAGCATATTTTTGGTCATACAAGGTCAGATTCTTGAATTGAGCGGGTCGAAATACCCCTAGAAACTCACCCATTAAAGTCCGATCTCGATTCTGAAAAAAAATATTTTCGATCATCTCTTGTTCGTACCATGCGAAATAACTTCTTTCCAGGTGTATTTTCGCTGAACAAAGGTTGGATTTTTGGATTCAGCGGGTCAAAATACACCTATAAACCCACCCATCAAAGTTCGATTCCGATTCTGGAGACAGATATTTTCGATCATCTCTTTTTCGTACCATGCGAAATAACTTTTTTCCGAGCATATTTTTGCTCATCAAAGTTCGGATTTTCGGATTCAGCGGTTCGGAATACACCTAGAAACCCACCCATCAAAGTCCGATCTTGATTCTGTAAAAAAATATTTTCGATCATCTCTTTTTCGTACCATGCGAAATAACTTTTTTCCAAGCATATTTTTGGTCATCAGAGGTTGGATTTTCGGATTCAGGGGGTCGAAATACACCTAGAAACTCACCCATTAAAGTCCGATTTTGATTATGAAAAAAAATATTTTCGATCATCTCTTTTTCGTTCCATGCGAAATAGCTTCTTTCCAGGTGTATTTTCGTGTAACAAAGGTTGGATTTTCGGATTCAGCGGGTCGAAATACACCTAGATACTCACCTATCAAAGTCCGATCTTGATTCTGGAAAAAAATATTTTCGATCATCTCTTTTTCGTACCATGCGAAATCACTTTTTTCCAAGCATATTTTTGGTCATCAGAGGTTGGATTTTCGGATTCAGGGGGTCGAAATACACCTAGAAACTCACCCATTAAAGTCCGATCTCGATTCTGAAAAAAAATATTTTCGATCATCTCTTTTTCGTACCATGCGAAATAACTTCTTTCCAGGTGTATTTTCGTCTAACAAAGGTTGGATTTTTGGATTCAGCGGGTCAAAATACAACTATAAACCCACCCATCAAAGTTCGATTCCGATTCTGGAGACAGATATTTTCGATCAGCTCTTTTTCGTACCATGCGAAATAACTTCTTTCCAAGCATGTTTTGGACATCAATTTTCGGATTTTCAGATTCAGCGGGTCAAAACACCTAGAAACTCACCCATTAAAGTCCGATTCCGATTCTCGAAAAAGATATTTTCGATCATCTCTTTTTCGTACCATGTGGAATAACTTCATTCCACGCATATTTGTGGACATCAAAGGTTGGATTTTCGCATTCAGCGGGTCGAAATACACCTAGAAACTCACCCATTGAAGTCCGATTTTGATTCTGAAAAAAAATATTTCCGATCATCTATTTTTCGTACCATGCGAATTAACTCCTTTCCAAGCATATTTTTGGTCATCACATGTTGGATTTTCAGATTCAGCGGGTCAAAATACACCTAGAAACTCACCCATTAAAGTTCGATTTCCATTCTGGAACGAGATATTTTCGATCATCTCTTTTTCGTACCATGCAAAATAACTTTTTTCCAAGCATATTTTTGGACATCAAAGTTCGGATTTTCGGATTCAGCGGGTCGAAATACACCTAGAAACTCACCCATCAAAGTCCGATCTTGATTCTGTAAAAAAATATTTTCGATCATCTCTTTTTCGTACCATGCGAAATAACTTTTTTCCAAGCATATTTTTGGTCATCAGAGGTTGGATTTTCGGATTCAGGGGGTCGAAATACACCTAGAAACTCACCCATTAAAGTCCGATTTTGATTATGAAAAAAAATATTTTCGATCATCTCTTTTTCGTTCCATGCGAAATAGCTTCTTTCCAGGTGTATTTTCGTGTAACAAAGGTTGGATTTTCGGATTCAGCGGGTCGAAATACACCTAGATACTCACCTATCAAAGTCCGATCTTGATTCTGAAAAAAAATATTTTCGATCATCTCTTTTTCGTACCATGCGAAATCACTTTTTTCCAAGCATATTTTTGGTCATCAGAGGTTGGATTTTCGGATTCAGGGGGTCGAAATACACCTAGAAACTCACCCATTAAAGTCCGATCTCGATTCTGAAAAAAAATATTTTCGATCATCTCTTTTTCGTACCATGCGAAATAGCTTCTATCCAGGTGTATTTTCGTCTAACAAAGGTTGGATTTTTGGATTCAGCGGGTCAAAATACACCTATAAACCCACCCATCAAAGTTCGATTCCGATTCTGGAGACAGATATTTTCGATCAGCTCTTTTTCGTACCATGCGAAATAACTTCTTTCCAAGCATGTTTTGGACATCAAGTTTCGGATTTTCAGATTCAGCGGGTCAAAACACCTAGAAACTCACCCATTAAAGTCCGATTCCGATTCTCGAAAAAGATATTTTCGATCATCTCTTTTTCGTACCATGTGGAATAACTTCATTCCACGCATATTTGTGGACATCAAAGGTTGGATTTTCGCAATCAGCGGGTCGAAATACACCTAGAAACTCACCCATTGAAGTCCGATTTTGATTCTGAAAAAAAATATTTCCGATCATCTATTTTTCGTACCATGCGAATTAACTCCTTTCCAAGCATATTTTTGGTCATCACATGTTGGATTTTCAGATTCAGCGGGTCAAAATACACCTAGAAACTCACCCATTAAAGTTCGATTTCCATTCTGGAACGAGATATTTTCGATCATCTCTTTTTCGTACCATGCAAAATAACTTTTTTCCAAGCATATTTTTGGACATCAAAGGTTGGATTCTCGGATTCAGCGGGTCAAAATACACCAAGAATCTCACACATTAGAGTCCGATTTCGATTCTGGAAAAAGATATTTTCGATCATCACTTTTTCGTACCATGCGAAATAACTTCTTTCCAAGCATGTTTTTGGACATCAAAAGTCGGATTTCGGGATTCAGCGGGTCGAAATACTTCGAGAAACTCACCCATGAGAGTCCGATTTTGATTCAGGAAAAAGATATTTTCGATCATCTCTTTTTCGTACCATGCGAAATAACTTCTTTCCAAACATATTTTCGGATATCAAGGGCTGGAATTTCGGATTCAGCGGGTCGAAATACGCCTGGAAACTCAGCCATTAAAGTTCGAATTCAATTCTGGAAAAAGATATTTTCGATCATCTCTTTTTCGTACCATACGAAATAACTTCTTTCCAAGCATGTTTTTGGACATCAAAGGTTCGGTTTTCGGATTCAGCGGGTCAAAATACACCTAGAAACTTACCCATTAGAGTCCGATTCCGATTCTGGAAAAAGATATTTTCGATCATCTCTTTTTCGTACCATGCGAAATAACTTCTTTCCAAGCATGTTTTGGACACCAAGTGTTAGATTCTCGGATTCAGCGGGTCAAATGACACCTAGAAACTCACCCATAAAAGTCCGATTTCGATTCTGGAAAAAGATATTTTCGATCATCTCTTTTACGTACAATGTGAAATAACCTCTTTCCAAGCATATTTTGGACATCAAGTGTTAGATTTTCGGATTCAGCGGGTCAAATTACACCTAGAAACTCACCCATTAAAGTCCGATTTCAATTCTGGCGAAAGATATTTTCGATCATCTGTTTTACGTACCATGCGAAATAACTTCGTTCCAAGCATATTTTTGGACATCAAAGGGTGGATTTCCGGATTCAGCGGGTCGAAATACACCTGGAAACTCACCCATTAGAGTCCGATTTCGATTCTGGAAAAAGATATTTTCGATCATCTCTTTTTCGTACCATGCGAAATAACTTTTTTCCAAGCATATTTTTGGTCATCAGAGGTTGGATTTTCGGATTCAGGGGGTCGAAATACACCTAGAAACTCACCCATTAAAGTCCGATTTTGATTATGAAAAAAAATATTTTCGATCATCTCTTTTTCGTTCCATGCGAAATAGCTTCTATCCAGGTGTATTTTCGTGTAACAAAGGTTGGATTTTCGGATTCAGCGGGTCGAAATACACCTAGATACTCACCTATCAAAGTCCGATCTTGATTCTGAAAAAAAATATTTTCGATCATCTCTTTTTCGTACCATGCGAAATCACTTTTTTCCAAGCATATTTTTGGTCATCAGAGGTTGGATTTTCGGATTCAGGGGGTCGAAATACACCTAGAAACTCACCCATTAAAGTCCGATCTCGATTCTAAAAAAAATATTTTCGATCATCTCTTTTTCGTACCATGCGAAATAACTTCTTTCCAGGTGTATTTTCGTCTAGCAAAGGTTGGATTTTTGGATTCAGCGGGTCAAAATACACCTATAAACCCACCCATCAAAGTTCGATTCCGATTCTGGAGACAGATATTTTCGATCAGCTCTTTCTCGTACCATGCGAAATAACTTTTTTCCGAACATATTTTTGCTGATCGAAGTTCGGATTTTCGGATTCAGCGGGTCAAAATACACCTAGAAACTCACCCATCAAAGTCCGATCTTGATTCTGAAAAAAAATATTTTCGATCATCTCTTTTTCGTACCATGCGAAATAACTTTTTTCCAAGCATATTTTTGGTCATCAGAGGTTGGATTTTCGGATTCAGGGGGTCGAAATACACCTAGAAACTCACCCATTAAAGTCCGATTTTAATTCTGAAAAAAAATATTTTCGATCATCTCTTTTTCGTTCCATGCGAAATAACTTCTTTCCACGTGTATTTTCGTGTAACAAAGGTTGAATTTTCGGATTCAGCGGGTCGGAATACACCTAGAAACTCACCCATCAAAGTCCGATCTTGATTCTGAAAAAAAATATTTTCGATCATCTCTTTTTCGTACCATGCGAAATAATTTTTTTCCAAGCATATTTTTGGTCATACAAGGTCAGATTCTTGAATTGAGCGGGTCGAAATACCCCTAGAAACTCACCCATTAAAGTCCGATCTCGATTCTGAAAAAAAATATTTTCGATCATCTCTTGTTCGTACCATGCGAAATAACTTCTTTCCAGGTGTATTTTCGCTGAACAAAGGTTGGATTTTTGGATTCAGCGGGTCAAAATACACCTATAAACCCACCCATCAAAGTTCGATTCCGATTCTGGAGACAGATATTTTCGATCATCTCTTTTTCGTACCATGCGAAATAACTTTTTTCCGAGCATATTTTTGCTCATCAAAGTTCGGATTTTCGGATTCAGCGGTTCGGAATACACCTAGAAACCCACCCATCAAAGTCCGATCTTGATTCTGAAAAAAAATATTTTCGATCATCTCTTTTTCGTACCATGCGAAATAACTTTTTTCCAAGCATATTTTTGGTCATCAGAGGTTGGATTTTCGGATTCAGGGAGTCGAAATACACCTAGAAACTCACCCATTAAAGTCCGATTTTGATTCTGAAAAAAAATATTTTCGATCATCTGTTTTTCGTACCATGCGAAATAACTTCTTTCCAGGTGTATTTTCGTGTAACAATGGTTGGATTTTTGGATTCAGCGGGTCAAGATACACCTATACACCCACCCATCAAAGTTCGATTCCGATTCTGGAGACAGATATTTTCGATCATCTCTTTTTCGTACCATGCGAAATAACTTTTTTCCAAGCATATTTTTGCTCATCAAAGTTCGGATTTTCGGATTCAGCGGGTCGAAATACACCTAGAAACTCACCCATCAAAGTCCGATCTTGATTCTGAAAAAAAATATTTTCGATCATCTCTTTTTCGTACCATGCGAAATAACTTTTTTCCAAGCATATTTTTGGTCATCAGAGGTTGGATTTTCGGATTCAGGGGGTCGGAATACACCTAGAAACTCACCCATTAAAGTCCGATTTTGATTATGAAAAAAAATATTTTCGATCATCTCTTTTTCGTTCCATGCGAAATAGCTTCTTTCCAGGTGTATTTTCGTGTAACAAAGGTCGGATTTTCGGATTCAGCGGGTCGAAATACACCTGGATACTCACCTATCAAAGTCCGATCTTGATTCTGAAAAAAAATATTTTCGATCATCTCTTTTTCGTACCATGCGAAATTACTTTTTTCCAAGCATATTTTTGGTCATCAGAGGTTGGATTTTCGGATTCAGGGGGTCGAAATACACCTAGAAACTCACCCATTAAAGTCTGATCTCGATTCTGAAAAAAAATATTTTCGATCATCTCTTTTTCGTACCATGCGAATTAACTTCTTTCCAGGTGTATTTTCGTCTAACAAAGGTTGGATTTTTGGATTCAGCGGGTCAAAATACACCTATAAACCCACCCATCAAAGTTCGATTCCGATTCTGGAGACAGATATTTTCGATCAGCTCTTTTTCGTACCATGCGAAATAACTTCTTTCCAAGCATGTTTTGGACATCAAGTTTCGGATTTTCGGATTCAGCGGGTCAAAACACCTAGAAACTCACCCATTAAAGTCCGATTCCGATTCTCGAAAAAGATATTTTCGATCATCTCTTTTTCGTACCATGTGGAATAACTTCATTCCACGCATATTTGTGGACATCAAAGGTTGGATTTTCGCATTCAGCGGGTCGAAATACACCTAGAAACTCACCCATTGAAGTCCGATTTTGATTCTGAAAAAAAATATTTCCGATCATCTATTTTTCGTACCATGCGAATTAACTCCTTTCCAAGCATATTTTTGGTCATCACATGTTGGATTTTCAGATTCAGCGGGTCAAAATACACCTAGAAACTCACCCATTAAAGTTCGATTTCCATTCTGGAACGAGATATTTTCGATCATCTCTTTTTCGTACCATGCAAAATAACTTTTTTCCAAGCATATTTTTGGACATCAAAGGTTGGATTCTCGGATTCAGCGGGTCAAAATACACCAAGAATCTCACACATTAGAGTCCGATTTCGATTCTGGAAAAAGATATTTTCGATCATCACTTTTTCGTACCATGCGAAATAACTTCTTTCCAAGCATGTTTTTGGACATCAAAAGTCGGATTTCGGGATTCAGCGGGTCGAAATACTTCGAGAAACTCACCCATGAGAGTTCGATTTTGATTCAGGAAAAAGATATTTTCGATCATCTCTTTTTCGTACCATGCGAAATAACTTCTTTCCAAACATATTTTCGGATATCAAGGGCTGGAATTTCGGATTCAGCGGGTCGAAATACGCCTGGAAACTCAGCCATTAAAGTTTGAATTCAATTCTGGAAAAAGATATTTTCGATCATCTCTTTTTCGTACCATGCGAAATAACTTCTTTCCAAGCATGTTTTTGGACATCAAAGGTTCGGTTTTCGGATTCAGCGGGTCAAAATACACCTAGAAACTTACCCATTAGAGTCCGATTCCGATTCTGGAAAAAGATATTTTCGATCATCTCTTTTTCGTACCATGCGAAATAACTTCTTTCCAAGCATGTTTTGGACACCAAGTGTTAGATTCTCGGATTCAGCGGGTCAAATGACACCTAGAAACTCACCCATAAAAGTCCGATTTCGATTCTGGAAAAAGATATTTTCGATCATCTCTTTTACGTACAATGTGAAATAACCTCTTTCCAAGCATGTTTTGGACATCAAGTGTTGGATTTTCGGATTCAGCGGGTCAAATTACACCTAGAAACTCACCCATTAAAGTCCGATTTCAATTCTGGCGAAAGATATTTTCGATCATCTGTTTTACGTACCATGCGAAATAACTTCGTTCCAAGCATATTTTTGGACATCAAAGGGTGGATTTCCGGATTCAGCGGGTCGAAATACACCTAGAAACTCACCCATTAGAGTCCGATTTCGATTCTGGAAAAAGATATTTTCGATCATCTCTTTTTCGTACCATGCGAAATAACTTTTTTCCAAGCATATTTTTGGTCATCAGAGGTTGGATTTTCGGATTCAGGGGGTCGAAATACACCTAGAAACTCACCCATTAAAGTCCGATTTTGATTATGAAAAAAAATATTTCCGATCATCTCTTTTTCGTTCCATGCGAAATAGCTTCTTTCCAGGTGTATTTTCGTGTAACAAAGGTTGGATTTTCGGATTCAGCGGGTCGAAATACACCTAGATACTCACCTATCAAAGTCCGATCTTGATTCTGAAAAAAAATATTTTCGATCATCTCTTTTTCGTACCATGCGAAATCACTTTTTTCCAAGCATATTTTTGGTCATCAGAGGTTGGATTTTCGGATTCAGGGGGTCGAAATACACCTAGAAACTCACCCATTAAAGTCCGATCTCGATTCTGAAAAAAAATATTTTCGATCATCTCTTTTTCGTACCATGCGAATTAACTTCTTTCCAGGTGTATTTTCGTCTAACAAAGGTTGGATTTTTGGATTCAGCGGGTCAAAATACACCTATAAACCCACCCATCAAAGTTCGATTCCGATTCTGGAGACAGATATTTTCGATCAGCTCTTTTTCGTACCATGCGAAATAACTTCTTTCCAAGCATGTTTTGGACATCAAGTTTCGGATTTTCGGATTCAGCGGGTCAAAACACCTAGAAACTCACCCATTAAAGTCCGATTCCGATTCTCGAAAAAGATATTTTCGATCATCTCTTTTTCGTACCATGTGGAATAACTTCATTCCACGCATATTTGTGGACATCAAAGGTTGGATTTTCGCATTCAGCGGGTCGAAATACACCTAGAAACTCACCCATTGAAGTCCGATTTTGATTCTGAAAAAAAATATTTCCGATCATCTATTTTTCGTACCATGCGAATTAACTCCTTTCCAAGCATATTTTTGGTCATCACATGTTGGATTTTCAGATTCAGCGGGTCAAAATACACCTAGAAACTCACCCATTAAAGTTCGATTTCCATTCTGGAACGAGATATTTTCGATCATCTCTTTTTCGTACCATGCAAAATAACTTTTTTCCAAGCATATTTGTGGACATCAAAGGTTGGATTCTCGGATTCAGCGGGTCAAAATACACCAAGAATCTCACACATTAGAGTCCGATTTCGATTCTGGAAAAAGATATTTTCGATCATCACTTTTTCGTACCATGCGAAATAACTTCTTTCCAAGCATGTTTTTGGACATCAAAAGTCGGATTTCGGGATTCAGCGGGTCGAAATACTTCGAGAAACTCACCCATGAGAGTCCGATTTTGATTCAGGAAAAAGATATTTTCGATCATCTCTTTTTCGTACCATGCGAAATAACTTCTTTCCAAACATATTTTCGGATATCAAGGGCTGGAATTTCGGATTCAGCGGGTCGAAATACGCCTGGGAACTCAGCCATTAAAGTTTGAATTCAATTCTGGAAAAAGATATTTTCGATCATCTCTTTTTCGTACCATGCGAAATAACTTCTTTCCAAGCATGTTTTTGGACATCAAAGGTTCGGTTTTCGGATTCAGCGGGTCAAAATACACCTAGAAACTTACCCATTAGAGTCCGATTCCGATTCTGGAAAAAGATATTTTCGATCATCTCTTTTTCGTACCATGCGAAATAACTTCTTTCCAAGCATGTTTTGGACACCAAGTGTTAGATTCTCGGATTCAGCGGGTCAAATGACACCTAGAAACTCACCCATTAAAGTCCGATTTTGATTATGAAAAAAAATATTTTCGATCATCTCTTTTTCGTTCCATGCGAAATAGCTTCTTTCCAGGTGTATTTTCGTGTAACAAAGGTTGGATTTTCGGATTCAGCGGGTCGAAATACACCTAGATACTCACCTATCAAAGTCCGATCTTGATTCTGAAAAAAAATATTTTCGATCATCTCTTTTTCGTACCATGCGAAATCACTTTTTTCCAAGCATATTTTTGGTCATCAGAGGTTGGATTTTCGGATTCAGGGGGTCGAAATACACCTAGAAACTCACCCATTAAAGTCCGATCTCGATTCTGAAAAAAAATATTTTCGATCATCTCTTTTTCGTACCATGCGAAATAACTTCTTTCCAGGTGTATTTTCGTCTAACAAAGGTTGGATTTTTGGATTCAGCGGGTCAAAATACACCTATAAACCCATCCATCAAAGTTCGATTCCGATTCTGGAGACAGATATTTTCGATCAGCTCTTTTTCGTACCATGCGAAATAACTTTTTTCCGAGCATATTTTTCCTGATCGAAGTTCGGATTTTCGGATTCAGCGGGTCAAAATACACCTAGAAACTCACCCATCAAAGTCCGATCTTGATTCTGAAAAAAAATATTTTCGATCATCTCTTTTTCGTACCATGCGAAATAACTTTTTTCCAAGCATATTTTTGGTCATCAGAGGTTGGATTTTCGGATTCAGGGGGTCGGAATACACCTAGAAACTCACCCATTAAAGTCCGATTTTAATTCTGAAAAAAAATATTTTCGATCATCTCTTTTTCGTTCCATGCGAAATAACTTCTTTCCACGTGTATTTTCGTGTAACAAAGGTTGGATTTTCGGATTCAGCGGGTCGGAATACACCTAGAAACTCACCCATCAAAGTCCGATCTTGATTCTGAAGAAAAATATTTTCGATCATCTCTTTTTCGTACCATGCGAAATAATTTTTTTCCAAGCATATTTTTGGTCATACAAGGTCAGATTTTTGAATTGAGCGGGTCGAAATACCCCTAGAAACTCACCCATTAAAGTCCGATCTCGATTCTGAAAAAAAATATTTTCGATCATCTCTTGTTCGTACCATGCGAAATAACTTCTTTCCAGGTGTATTTTCGCTGAACAAAAGTTGGATTTTTGGATTCAGCGGGTCAAAATACACCTATAAACCCACCCATCAAAGTTCGATTCCGATTCTGGAGACAGATATTTTCGATCATCTCTTTTTCGTACCATGCGAAATAACTTTTTTCCAAGCATATTTTTGCTCATCAAAGTTTGGATTTTCGGATTCAGCGGGTCGAAATACACCAAGAATCTCACCCATTAGAGTCCGATTTCAATTCTGGAAAAAGATATTTTCGATCATCTCTTTTTCGTACCATGCGAAATAACTTCATTCCACGCATATTTGTGGACATCAAAGGTTGGATTTTCGCATTCAGCGGGTCGAAATACACCTAGAAACTCACCCATTGAAGTCCGATTTTGATTCTGAAAAAAAATATTTCCGATCATCTATTTTTCGTACCATGCGAATTAACTCCTTTCCAAGCATATTTTTGGTCATCACATGTTGGATTTTCAGATTCAGCGGGTCAAAATACACCTAGAAACTCACCCATTAAAGTTCGATTTCCATTCTGGAACGAGATATTTTCGATCATCTCTTTTTCGTACCATGCAAAATAACTTTTTTCCAAGCATATTTTTGGACATCAAAGGTTGGATTCTCGGATTCAGCGGGTCGAAATACACCAAGAATCTCACACATTAGAGTCCGATTTCGATTCTGGAAAAAGATATTTTCGATCATCACTTTTTCGTACCATGCGAAATAACTTCTTTCCAAGCATGTTTTTGGACATCAAAAGTCGGATTTCGGGATTCAGCGGGTCGAAATACTTCGAGAAACTCACCCATGAGAGTCCGATTTTGATTCAGGAAAAAGATATTTTCGATCATCTCTTTTTCGTACCATGCGAAATAACTTCTTTCCAAACATATTTTCGGATATCAAGGGCTGGAATTTCGGATTCAGCGGGTCGAAATACGCCTGGAAACTCAGCCATTAAAGTTCGAATTCAATTCTGGAAAAAGATATTTTCGATCATCTCTTTTTCGTACCATGCGAAATAACTTCTTTCCAAGCATGTTTTTGGACATCAAAGGTTCGGTTTTCGGATTCAGCGGGTCAAAATACACCTAGAAACTTACCCATTAGAGTCAGATTCCGATTCTGGAAAAAGATATTTTCGATCATCTCTTTTTCGTACCATGCGAAATAACTTCTTTCCAAGCATGTTTTGGACACCAAGTGTTAGATTCTCGGATTCAGCGGGTCAAATGACACCTAGAAACTCACCCATAAAAGTCCGATTTCGATTCTGGAAAAAGATATTTTCGATCATCTCTTTTACGTACAATGTGAAATAACCTCTTTCCAAGCATGTTTTGGACATCAAGTGTTGGATTTTCGGATTCAGCGGGTCAAATTACACCTAGAAACTCACCCATTAAAGTCCGATTTCAATTCTGGCGAAAGATATTTTCGATCATCTGTTTTACGTACCATGCGAAATAACTTCGTTCCAAGCATATTTTTGGACATCAAAGGGTGGATTTCCGGATTCAGCGGGTCGAAATACACCTAGAAACTCACCCATTAGAGTCCGATTTCGATTCTGGAAAAAGATATTTTCGATCATCTCTTTTTCGTACCATGCGAAATAACTTCGTTCCAAGCATATTTTTGAACATCACAGGCTAGATTTTCGGATTCAGCGGGTCGAAATACACATCGAAACTCACCCATTAAAGTTCGAATTCATTTCTGGACGAAGATATTTTCGATCATCTCTTTGTCGAACCATGCGAAATAACTTCTTTCCAAGCATGTTTTGGACATCAAGTGTTGGATTTTCGGATTCAGCGGGTCATATTACACCTAGAAACTCACCCATTAGAGTCCGATTTTGATTCTGGAAGAAGATATTTTCGATCATCTCTTTTTCGTACCATGCGAAATAACTTCTTTCCAAGCATATTTTTTGACATCAACGGTTGGATTTTCGAATTCAGCGGGTCGAAATACACCAAGAATCTCACCCATTAGAGTCCGATTTCGATTCTGGAAAAAGATATTTTCGATCATCTCTTTTTCGTACCATGCGAAATAACTTCGTTCCAAGCATATTTTTGAACATCACAGGCTAGATTTTCGGATTCAGCGGGTCGAAATACACATCGAAACTCACCCATTAAAGTTCGAATTCATTTCTGGAACGAGATATTTTCGATCATCTCTTTTTCATACCATGCAAAATAACTTTTTTCCAAGCATATTTTTGGACATCAAAGGTTGGATTCTCGGATTCAGCGGGTCGAAATACACCAAGAATCTCACACATTAGAGTCCGATTTCGATTCTGGAAAAAGATATTTTCGATCATCACTTTTTCGTACCATGCGAAATAACTTCTTTCCAAGCATGTTTTTGGACATCAAAAGTCGGATTTCGGGATTCAGCGGGTCGAAATACTTCGAGAAACTCACCCATTAAAGTTCGATTTTGATTCTGGAAAAAGATATTTTCGATCATCTCTTTTACGTACCATGCGGAATAACTTCTTCCCAAGCATATTTTTGGATATCAAAGGCTGGATTTCCGGATTCAGCGGGTCGGAATACACCTACAAACTCACCCATTAAAGTCCGATTTCGATTCTGGAAAAAGATATTTTCGATCATCTCTTTTTCGTACCATGCGAAATAACTTCTTTCCAAACATATTTTCGGATATCAAGGGCTGGAATTTCGGATTCAGCGGGTCGAAATACGCCTGGAAACTCACCCATTAAAGTTCGAATTCAATTCTGGAAAAAGATATTTTCGATCATCTCTTTTTCGTACCATGCGAAATAACTTCTTTCCAAGCATGTTTTGGACACCAAGTGTTAGATTCTCGGATTCAGCGGGTCAAATGACACCTAGAAACTCACCCATAAAAGTCCGATTTCGATTCTGGAAAAAGATATTTTCGATCATCTCTTTTACGTACAATGTGAAATAACCTCTTTCCAAGCATGTTTTGGACATCAAGTGTTGGATTTTCGGATTCAGCGGGTCAAATTACACCTAGAAACTCACCCATTAAAGTCCGATTTCAATTCTGGCGAAAGATATTTTCGATCATCTGTTTTACGTACCATGCGAAATAACTTCGTTCCAAGCATATTTTTGGACATCAAAGGGTGGATTTCCGGATTCAGCGGGTCGAAATACACCTAGAAACTCCCCCATTAGAGTCCGATTTCGATTCTGGGAAAAGATATTTTCGATCATCTCTTTTTCGTACCATGCGAAATAACTTTTTTCCGAGCATATTTTTGCTCATCAAAGTTCGGATTTTCGGATTCAGCGGTTCGGAATACACCTAGAAACCCACCCATCAAAGTCCGATCTTGATTCTGAAAAAAAATATTTTCGATCATCTCTTTTTCGTACCATGCGAAATAACTTTTTTCCAAGCATATTTTTGGTCATCAGAGGTTGGATTTTCGGATTCAGGGGGTCGAAATACACCTAGAAACTCACCCATTAAAGTCCGATTTTGATTCTGAAAAAAAATATTTTCGATCATCTGTTTTTCGTACCATGCGAAATAACTTCTTTCCAGGTGTATTTTCGTGTAACAATGGTTGGATTTTTGGATTCAGCGGGTCAAGATACACCTATACACCCACCCATCAAAGTTCGATTCCGATTCTGGAGACAGATATTTTCGATCATCTCTTTTTCGTACCATGCGAAATAACTTTTTTCCAAGCATATTTTTGCTCATCAAAGTTCGGATTTTCGGATTCAGCGGGTCGAAATACACCTAGAAACTCACCCATCAAAGTCCGATCTTGATTCTGAAAAAAAATATTTTCGATCATCTCTTTTTCGTACCATGCGAAATAACTTTTTTCCAAGCATATTTTTGGTCATCAGAGGTTGGATTTTCGGATTCAGGGGGTCGGAATACACCTAGAAACTCACCCATTAAAGTCCGATTTTGATTATGAAAAAAAATATTTTCGATCATCTCTTTTTCGTTCCATGCGAAATAGCTTCTTTCCAGGTGTATTTTCGTGTAACAAAGGTCGGATTTTCGGATTCAGCGGGTCGAAATACACCTGGATACTCACCTATCAAAGTCCGATCTTGATTCTGAAAAAAAATATTTTCGATCATCTCTTTTTCGTACCATGCGAAATTACTTTTTTCCAAGCATATTTTTGGTCATCAGAGGTTGGATTTTCGGATTCAGGGGGTCGAAATACACCTAGAAACTCACCCATTAAAGTCCGATCTCGATTCTGAAAAAAAATATTTTCGATCATCTCTTTTTCGTACCATGCGAATTAACTTCTTTCCAGGTGTATTTTCGTCTAACAAAGGTTGGATTTTTGGATTCAGCGGGTCAAAATACACCTATAAACCCACCCATCAAAGTTCGATTCCGATTCTGGAGACAGATATTTTCGATCAGCTCTTTTTCGTACCATGCGAAATAACTTCTTTCCAAGCATGTTTTGGACATCAAGTTTCGGATTTTCGGATTCAGCGGGTCAAAACACCTAGAAACTCACCCATTAAAGTCCGATTCCGATTCTCGAAAAAGATATTTTCGATCATCTCTTTTTCGTACCATGTGGAATAACTTCATTCCACGCATATTTGTGGACATCAAAGGTTGGATTTTCGCATTCAGCGGGTCGAAATACACCTAGAAACTCACCCATTGAAGTCCGATTTTGATTCTGAAAAAAAATATTTCCGATCATCTATTTTTCGTACCATGCGAATTAACTCCTTTCCAAGCATATTTTTGGTCATCACATGTTGGATTTTCAGATTCAGCGGGTCAAAATACACCTAGAAACTCACCCATTAAAGTTCGATTTCCATTCTGGAACGAGATATTTTCGATCATCTCTTTTTCGTACCATGCAAAATAACTTTTTTCCAAGCATATTTTTGGACATCAAAGGTTGGATTCTCGGATTCAGCGGGTCAAAATACACCAAGAATCTCACACATTAGAGTCCGATTTCGATTCTGGAAAAAGATATTTTCGATCATCACTTTTTCGTACCATGCGAAATAACTTCTTTCCAAGCATGTTTTTGGACATCAAAAGTCGGATTTCGGGATTCAGCGGGTCGAAATACTTCGAGAAACTCACCCATGAGAGTTCGATTTTGATTCAGGAAAAAGATATTTTCGATCATCTCTTTTTCGTACCATGCGAAATAACTTCTTTCCAAACATATTTTCGGATATCAAGGGCTGGAATTTCGGATTCAGCGGGTCGAAATACGCCTGGAAACTCAGCCATTAAAGTTTGAATTCAATTCTGGAAAAAGATATTTTCGATCATCTCTTTTTCGTACCATGCGAAATAACTTCTTTCCAAGCATGTTTTTGGACATCAAAGGTTCGGTTTTCGGATTCAGCGGGTCAAAATACACCTAGAAACTTACCCATTAGAGTCCGATTCCGATTCTGGAAAAAGATATTTTCGATCATCTCTTTTTCGTACCATGCGAAATAACTTCTTTCCAAGCATGTTTTGGACACCAAGTGTTAGATTCTCGGATTCAGCGGGTCAAATGACACCTAGAAACTCACCCATAAAAGTCCGATTTCGATTCTGGAAAAAGATATTTTCGATCATCTCTTTTACGTACAATGTGAAATAACCTCTTTCCAAGCATGTTTTGGACATCAAGTGTTGGATTTTCGGATTCAGCGGGTCAAATTACACCTAGAAACTCACCCATTAAAGTCCGATTTCAATTCTGGCGAAAGATATTTTCGATCATCTGTTTTACGTACCATGCGAAATAACTTCGTTCCAAGCATATTTTTGGACATCAAAGGGTGGATTTCCGGATTCAGCGGGTCGAAATACACCTAGAAACTCACCCATTAGAGTCCGATTTCGATTCTGGAAAAAGATATTTTCGATCATCTCTTTTTCGTACCATGCGAAATAACTTTTTTCCAAGCATATTTTTGGTCATCAGAGGTTGGATTTTCGGATTCAGGGGGTCGAAATACACCTAGAAACTCACCCATTAAAGTCCGATTTTGATTATGAAAAAAAATATTTTCGATCATCTCTTTTTCGTTCCATGCGAAATAGCTTCTTTCCAGGTGTATTTTCGTGTAACAAAGGTTGGATTTTCGGATTCAGCGGGTCGAAATACACCTAGATACTCACCTATCAAAGTCCGATCTTGATTCTGAAAAAAAATATTTTCGATCATCTCTTTTTCGTACCATGCGAAATCACTTTTTTCCAAGCATATTTTTGGTCATCAGAGGTTGGATTTTCGGATTCAGGGGGTCGAAATACACCTTGAAACTCACCCATTAAAGTCCGATCTCGATTCTGAAAAAAAATATTTTCGATCATCTCTTTTTCGTACCATGCGAATTAACTTCTTTCCAGGTGTATTTTCGTCTAACAAAGGTTGGATTTTTGGATTCAGCGGGTCAAAATACACCTATAAACCCACCCATCAAAGTTCGATTCCGATTCTGGAGACAGATATTTTCGATCAGCTCTTTTTCGTACCATGCGAAATAACTTCTTTCCAAGCATGTTTTGGACATCAAGTTTCGGATTTTCGGATTCAGCGGGTCAAAACACCTAGAAACTCACCCATTAAAGTCCGATTCCGATTCTCGAAAAAGATATTTTCGATCATCTCTTTTTCGTACCATGTGGAATAACTTCATTCCACGCATATTTGTGGACATCAAAGGTTGGATTTTCGCATTCAGCGGGTCGAAATACACCTAGAAACTCACCCATTGAAGTCCGATTTTGATTCTGAAAAAAAATATTTCCGATCATCTATTTTTCGTACCATGCGAATTAACTCCTTTCCAAGCATATTTTTGGGCATCACATGTTGGATTTTCAGATTCAGCGGGTCAAAATACACCTAGAAACTCACCCATTAAAGTTCGATTTCCATTCTGGAACGAGATATTTTCGATCATCTCTTTTTCGTACCATGCAAAATAACTTTTTTCCAAGCATATTTTTGGACATCAAAGGTTGGATTCTCGGATTCAGCGGGTCAAAATACACCAAGAATCTCACACATTAGAGTCCGATTTCGATTCTGGAAAAAGATATTTTCGATCATCACTTTTTCGTACCATGCGAAATAACTTCTTTCCAAGCATGTTTTTGGACATCAAAAGTCGGATTTCGGGATTCAGCGGGTCGAAATACTTCGAGAAACTCACCCATGAGAGTCCGATTTTGATTCAGGAAAAAGATATTTTCGATCATCTCTTTTTCGTACCATGCGAAATAACTTCTTTCCAAACATATTTTCGGATATCAAGGGCTGGAATTTCGGATTCAGCGGGTCGAAATACGCCTGGGAACTCAGCCATTAAAGTTTGAATTCAATTCTGGAAAAAGATATTTTCGATCATCTCTTTTTCGTACCATGCGAAATAACTTCTTTCCAAGCATGTTTTGGACACCAAGTGTTAGATTCTCGGATTCAGCGGGTCAAATGACACCTAGAAACTCACCCATTAAAGTCCGATTTTGATTATGAAAAAAAATATTTTCGATCATCTCTTTTTCGTTCCATGCGAAATAGCTTCTTTCCAGGTGTATTTTCGTGTAACAAAGGTTGGATTTTCGGATTCAGCGGGTCGAAATACACCTAGATACTCACCTATCAAAGTCCGATCTTGATTCTGAAAAAAAATATTTTCGATCATCTCTTTTTCGTACCATGCGAAATCACTTTTTTCCAAGCATATTTTTGGTCATCAGAGGTTGGATTTTCGGATTCAGGGGGTCGAAATACACCTAGAAACTCACCCATTAAAGTCCGATCTCGATTCTGAAAAAAAATATTTTCGATCATCTCTTTTTCGTACCATGCGAAATAACTTCTTTCCAGGTGTATTTTCGTCTAACAAAGGTTGGATTTTTGGATTCAGCGGGTCAAAATACACCTATAAACCCATCCATCAAAGTTCGATTCCGATTCTGGAGACAGATATTTTCGATCAGCTCTTTTTCGTACCATGCGAAATAACTTTTTTCCGAGCATATTTTTGCTGATCGAAGTTCGGATTTTCGGATTCAGCGGGTCAAAATACACCTAGAAACTCACCCATCAAAGTCCGATCTTGATTCTGAAAAAAAATATTTTCGATCATCTCTTTTTCGTACCATGCGAAATAACTTTTTTCCAAGCATATTTTTGGTCATCAGAGGTTGGATTTTCGGATTCAGGGGGTCGGAATACACCTAGAAACTCACCCATTAAAGTCCGATTTTAATTCTGAAAAAAAATATTTTCGATCATCTCTTTTTCGTTCCATGCGAAATAACTTCTTTCCACGTGTATTTTCGTGTAACAAAGGTTGGATTTTCGGATTCAGCGGGTCGGAATACACCTAGAAACTCACCCATCAAAGTCCGATCTTGATTCTGAAGAAAAATATTTTCGATCATCTCTTTTTCGTACCATGCGAAATAATTTTTTTCCAAGCATATTTTTGGTCATACAAGGTCAGATTTTTGAATTGAGCGGGTCGAAATACCCCTAGAAACTCACCCATTAAAGTCCGATCTCGATTCTGAAAAAAAATATTTTCGATCATCTCTTGTTCGTACCATGCGAAATAACTTCTTTCCAGGTGTATTTTCGCTGAACAAAAGTTGGATTTTTGGATTCAGCGGGTCAAAATACACCTATAAACCCACCCATCAAAGTTCGATTCCGATTCTGGAGACAGATATTTTCGATCATCTCTTTTTCGTACCATGCGAAATAACTTTTTTCCAAGCATATTTTTGCTCATCAAAGTTTGGATTTTCGGATTCAGCGGGTCGAAATACACCAAGAATCTCACCCATTAGAGTCCGATTTCGATTCTGGAAAAAGATATTTTCGATCATCTCTTTTTCGTACCATGCGAAATAACTTCTTTCCACGCATGTTTTTGGACATCAAAGGTTGGATTTCGGGATTCAGCGGGTCGAAATACTTCGAGAAACTCAGCCATGAGAAACCGGTTTTGATTCTGGAAAAAGATATTTCCGATCATCTCTTTTTCGTACCATGCGAAATAACTTCTTTCCACACATATTTTCGGATATCAAGGGCTGGAATTTCGGATTCAGCGGGTCGAAATACGCCTGGAAACTCACCCATTAAAGATCGAATTCAATTCTGGAAAAAAATATTTTTGATCATCTCTTTTTCGTACGCTGCGAAATAACTTCTTTCCAAGCATGTTTTTGGACATCAAAGGTTCGGTTTTCGGATTCAGCGGGTCAAAATACACCTAGAAACTTACCCATTAGAGTCCGATTCCGATTCTGGAAAAAGATATTTTCGATCATCTCTTTTTCGTACCATGCGAAATAACTTCATTCCAAGCATGTTTTGGACACCAAGTGTTAGATTTGCGGATTCAGCGGGTCAAATTACACCTAGAAACTCACCCATCAAAGTCCGATTTCGATTCTGGAAAAAGATATTTTCGATCATCTCTTTTACGTACAATGTGAAATAACCTCTTTCCAAGCATGTTTTGGACATCAAGTGTTGGATTTTCGGATTCAGCGGGTCAAATTACACCTAGAAACTCACCCATTAAAGTCCGATTTCGATTCTGGTAAAAGATATTTTCGATCATCTCTTTTACGTACCATGCGAAATAACTTCGTTCCAAGCATATTTTTGGACATCAAAGGGTGGATTTCCGGATTCAGCGGGTCGAAATACACCTAGAAACTCCCCCATTAGAGTCCGATTTCGATTCTGGGAAAAGATATTTTCGATCATCTCTTTTTCGTACCATGCGAAATAACTTCGTGTCCAAGCATATTTTTGGACATCACAGGCTAGATTTTCGGATTCAGCGGGTCGAAATACATATCGAAACTCACCCATTAAAGATCGAATTCATTTCTGGAAGAAGATATTTTAGATCATCTCTTTGTCGAACCATGCGAAATAACTTCTTTCCAAGCATGTTTTGGACATCAAGTGTTGGATTTTCGGATTCAGCGGGTCATATTACACCTAGAAACTCACCCATTGAAGTCCGATTTCGATTCTGGAAAAAGATATTTTCGATCGTCTCCTTTTCGTACCATGCGAAATAACTTCTTTCCAATCATATTTTTGGACATGGAAGGTTGGATTTTCAGATTCAGCCGGTCAAAATACACCTAGAGACTCACCCATTAGAGTCCGATTTCGATTCTGGAAAAAAATATTTCCGATCATCTATTTTTCGTACCATGCGAATTAACTCCTTTCCAAGCATATTTTTGGACATCAAATGTTGGATTTTCGGATTCAGCGGGTCAAAATACACCTAGAAACTCACCCATTAAAGTTCGATTTCCATTCTGGAAAGAGATATTTTCGATCATCTCTTTTTCATACCATGTGAAATGACTTCATTCCACGCATATTTGTGGACATCAAAGGTTGGATTTCCGCATTCAGCGTGTCGAAATACACCCAGAAACTCACCCATTAGAGTCCGATTTCGATTCTGGAAAAGATATTTTCGATCATCTGTTTTTCGTACTATGCGAAATCACTTCTATCCAAGCATATTTTTGGACATCAAAAGTTGGATTTTCGGATTCAGCGGGTCGAAATACACCTAGTAACTCACCCATTAAAATTCGATTTCAATTCTGGAAAAAAATATTTTTGATCATCTCTTTTTCGTACCATGCGAAATAACTTCTTTCCAAGCATGTTTTGGACATCAAGTGTTGGATTTTCGGATTCAGCGGGTCAAAACACCTAAAAACTCACCCATTGAAGTCCAATTTCGATTCTGGAAAAAGATATTTTCGATCATCTCTTTTTCGTACCATGCGAAATAACTTCTTTCCAAGCATGTTTTGGACATCAAGTTTCGGATTTTCGGATTCAGCGGGTCAAAACACCTGGAAACTCACCCATTAAAGTCCGATTCCGATTCTCGAAAAAGATATTTTCGATCATCTCTTTTTCGTACCATGTGGAATAACTTCATTCCACGCATATTTGTGGACATCAAAGGTTGGATTTTCGCATTCAGCGGGTCGAAATACACCTAGAAACTCACCCATTGAAGTCCGATTTTGATTCTGAAAAAAAATATTTCCGATCATCTATTTTTCGTACCATGCGAATTAACTCCTTTCCAAGCATATTTTTGGTCATTACATGTTGGATTTTCAGATTCAGCGGGTCAAAATACACCTAGAAACTCACCCATTAAAGTTCGATTTCCATTCTGGAACGAGATATTTTCGATCATCTCTTTTTCGTATCATGCAAAATAACTTTTTTCCAAGCATATTTTTGGACATCAAAGGTTGGATTCTCGGATTCAGCGGGTCGAAATACACCAAGAATCTCACACATTAGAGTCCGATTTCGATTCTGGAAAAAGATATTTTCGATCATCACTTTTTCGTACCATGCGAAATAACTTCTTTCCAAGCATGTTTTTGGACATCAAAAGTCGGATTTCGGGATTCAGCGGGTCGAAATACTTCGAGAAACTCACCCATGAGAGTCCGATTTTGATTCAGGAAAAAGATATTTTCGATCATCTCTTTTTCGTACCATGCGAAATAACTTCTTTCCAAACATATTTTCGGATATCAAGGGCTGGAATTTCGGATTCAGCGGGTCGAAATACGCCTGGAAACTCAGCCATTAAAGTTCGAATTCAATTCTGGAAAAAGATATTTTCGATCATCTCTTTTTCGTACCATGCGAAATAACTTCTTTCCAAGCATGTTTTTGGACATCAAAGGTTCGGTTTTCGGATTCAGCGGGTCAAAATACACCTAGAAACTTACCCATTAGAGTCAGATTCCGATTCTGGAAAAAGATATTTTCGATCATCTCTTTTTCGTACCATGCGAAATAACTTCTTTCCAAGCATGTTTTGGACACCAAGTGTTAGATTCTCGGATTCAGCGGGTCAAATGACACCTAGAAACTCACCCATAAAAGTCCGATTTCGATTCTGGAAAAAGATATTTTCGATCATCTCTTTTACGTACAATGTGAAATAACCTCTTTCCAAGCATGTTTTGGACATCAAGTGTTGGATTTTCGGATTCAGCGGGTCAAATTACACCTAGAAACTCACCCATTAAAGTCCGATTTCAATTCTGGCGAAAGATATTTTCGATCATCTGTTTTACGTACCATGCGAAATAACTTCGTTCCAAGCATATTTTTGGACATCAAAGGGTGGATTTCCGGATTCAGCGGGTCGAAATACACCTAGAAACTCACCCATTAGAGTCCGATTTCGATTCTGGAAAAAGATATTTTCGATCATCTCTTTTTCGTACCATGCGAAATAACTTCGTTCCAAGCATATTTTTGAACATCACAGGCTAGATTTTCGGATTCAGCGGGTCGAAATACACATCGAAACTCACCCATTAAAGTTCGAATTCATTTCTGGACGAAGATATTTTCGATCATCTCTTTGTCGAACCATGCGAAATAACTTCTTTCCAAGCATGTTTTGGACATCAAGTGTTGGATTTTCGGATTCAGCGGGTCATATTACACCTAGAAACTCACCCATTAGAGTCCGATTTTGATTCTGGAAGAAGATATTTTCGATCATCTCTTTTTCGTACCATGCGAAATAACTTCTTTCCAAGCATATTTTTTGACATCAACGGTTGGATTTTCGAATTCAGCGGGTCGAAATACACCAAGAATATCACCCATTAGAGTCCGATTTCGATTCTGGAAAAAGATATTTTCGATCATCTCTTTTTCGTACCATGCGAAATAACTTCGTTCCAAGCATATTTTTGAACATCACAGGCTAGATTTTCGGATTCAGCGGGTCGAAATACACATCGAAACTCACCCATTAAAGTTCGAATTCATTTCTGGAACGAGATATTTTCGATCATCTCTTTTTCATACCATGCAAAATAACTTTTTTCCAAGCATATTTTTGGACATCAAAGGTTGGATTCTCGGATTCAGCGGGTCAAAATACACCTAGAAACTCACCCATTAAAGTTCGATTTCCATTCTGGAACGAGATATTTTCGATCATCTCTTTTTCGTATCATGCAAAATAACTTTTTTCCAAGCATATTTTTGGACATCAAAGGTTGGATTCTCGGATTCAGCGGGTCGAAATACACCAAGAATCTCACACATTAGAGTCCGATTTCGATTCTGGAAAAAGATATTTTCGATCATCACTTTTTCGTACCATGCGAAATAACTTCTTTCCAAGCATGTTTTTGGACATCAAAAGTCGGATTTCGGGATTCAGCGGGTCGAAATACTTCGAGAAACTCACCCATGAGAGTCCGATTTTGATTCAGGAAAAAGATATTTTCGATCATCTCTTTTTCGTACCATGCGAAATAACTTCTTTCCAAACATATTTTCGGATATCAAGGGCTGGAATTTCGGATTCAGCGGGTCGAAATACGCCTGGAAACTCAGCCATTAAAGTTCGAATTCAATTCTGGAAAAAGATATTTTCGATCATCTCTTTTTCGTACCATGCGAAATAACTTCTTTCCAAGCATGTTTTTGGACATCAAAGGTTCGGTTTTCGGATTCAGCGGGTCAAAATACACCTAGAAACTTACCCATTAGAGTCAGATTCCGATTCTGGAAAAAGATATTTTCGATCATCTCTTTTTCGTACCATGCGAAATAACTTCTTTCCAAGCATGTTTTGGACACCAAGTGTTAGATTCTCGGATTCAGCGGGTCAAATGACACCTAGAAACTCACCCATAAAAGTCCGATTTCGATTCTGGAAAAAGATATTTTCGATCATCTCTTTTACGTACAATGTGAAATAACCTCTTTCCAAGCATGTTTTGGACATCAAGTGTTGGATTTTCGGATTCAGCGGGTCAAATTACACCTAGAAACTCACCCATTAAAGTCCGATTTCAATTCTGGCGAAAGATATTTTCGATCATCTGTTTTACGTACCATGCGAAATAACTTCGTTCCAAGCATATTTTTGGACATCAAAGGGTGGATTTCCGGATTCAGCGGGTCGAAATACACCTAGAAACTCACCCATTAGAGTCCGATTTCGATTCTGGAAAAAGATATTTTCGATCATCTCTTTTTCGTACCATGCGAAATAACTTCGTTCCAAGCATATTTTTGAACATCACAGGCTAGATTTTCGGATTCAGCGGGTCGAAATACACATCGAAACTCACCCATTAAAGTTCGAATTCATTTCTGGACGAAGATATTTTCGATCATCTCTTTGTCGAACCATGCGAAATAACTTCTTTCCAAGCATGTTTTGGACATCAAGTGTTGGATTTTCGGATTCAGCGGGTCATATTACACCTAGAAACTCACCCATTAGAGTCCGATTTTGATTCTGGAAGAAGATATTTTCGATCATCTCTTTTTCGTACCATGCGAAATAACTTCTTTCCAAGCATATTTTTTGACATCAACGGTTGGATTTTCGAATTCAGCGGGTCGAAATACACCAAGAATCTCACCCATTAGAGTCCGATTTCGATTCTGGAAAAAGATATTTTCGATCATCTCTTTTTCGTACCATGCGAAATAACTTCGTTCCAAGCATATTTTTGAACATCACAGGCTAGATTTTCGGATTCAGCGGGTCGAAATACACATCGAAACTCACCCATTAAAGTTCGAATTCATTTCTGGAACGAGATATTTTCGATCATCTCTTTTTCATACCATGCAAAATAACTTTTTTCCAAGCATATTTTTGGACATCAAAGGTTGGATTCTCGGATTCAGCGGGTCGAAATACACCAAGAATCTCACACATTAGAGTCCGATTTCGATTCTGGAAAAAGATATTTTCGATCATCACTTTTTCGTACCATGCGAAATAACTTCTTTCCAAGCATGTTTTTGGACATCAAAAGTCGGATTTCGGGATTCAGCGGGTCGAAATACTTCGAGAAACTCACCCATTAAAGTTCGATTTTGATTCTGGAAAAAGATATTTTCGATCATCTCTTTTACGTACCATGCGGAATAACTTCTTCCCAAGCATATTTTTGGATATCAAAGGCTGGATTTCCGGATTCAGCGGGTCGGAATACACCTACAAACTCACCCATTAAAGTCCGATTTCGATTCTGGAAAAAGATATTTTCGATCATCTCTTTTTCGTACCATGCGAAATAACTTCTTTCCAAACATATTTTCGGATATCAAGGGCTGGAATTTCGGATTCAGCGGGTCGAAATACGCCTGGAAACTCAGCCATTAAAGTTCGAATTCAATTCTGGAAAAAGATATTTTCGATCATCTCTTTTTCGTACCATGCGAAATAACTTCTTTCCAAGCATGTTTTTGGACATCAAAGGTTCGGTTTTCGGATTCAGCGGGTCAAAATACACCTAGAAACTTACCCATTAGAGTCAGATTCCGATTCTGGAAAAAGATATTTTCGATCATCTCTTTTTCGTACCATGCGAAATAACTTCTTTCCAAGCATGTTTTGGACACCAAGTGTTAGATTCTCGGATTCAGCGGGTCAAATGACACCTAGAAACTCACCCATAAAAGTCCGATTTCGATTCTGGAAAAAGATATTTTCGATCATCTCTTTTACGTACAATGTGAAATAACCTCTTTCCAAGCATGTTTTGGACATCAAGTGTTGGATTTTCGGATTCAGCGGGTCAAATTACACCTAGAAACTCACCCATTAAAGTCCGATTTCAATTCTGGCGAAAGATATTTTCGATCATCTGTTTTACGTACCATGCGAAATAACTTCGTTCCAAGCATATTTTTGGACATCAAAGGGTGGATTTCCGGATTCAGCGGGTCGAAATACACCTAGAAACTCACCCATTAGAGTCCGATTTCGATTCTGGAAAAAGATATTTTCGATCATCTCTTTTTCGTACCATGCGAAATAACTTCGTTCCAAGCATATTTTTGAACATCACAGGCTAGATTTTCGGATTCAGCGGGTCGAAATACACATCGAAACTCACCCATTAAAGTTCGAATTCATTTCTGGACGAAGATATTTTCGATCATCTCTTTGTCGAACCATGCGAAATAACTTCTTTCCAAGCATGTTTTGGACATCAAGTGTTGGATTTTCGGATTCAGCGGGTCATATTACACCTAGAAACTCACCCATTAGAGTCCGATTTTGATTCTGGAAGAAGATATTTTCGATCATCTCTTTTTCGTACCATGCGAAATAACTTCTTTCCAAGCATATTTTTTGACATCAACGGTTGGATTTTCGAATTCAGCGGGTCGAAATACACCAAGAATCTCACCCATTAGAGTCCGATTTCGATTCTGGAAAAAGATATTTTCGATCATCTCTTTTTCGTACCATGCGAAATAACTTCGTTCCAAGCATATTTTTGAACATCACAGGCTAGATTTTCGGATTCAGCGGGTCGAAATACACATCGAAACTCACCCATTAAAGTTCGAATTCATTTCTGGAACGAGATATTTTCGATCATCTCTTTTTCATACCATGCAAAATAACTTTTTTCCAAGCATATTTTTGGACATCAAAGGTTGGATTCTCGGATTCAGCGGGTCGAAATACACCAAGAATCTCACACATTAGAGTCCGATTTCGATTCTGGAAAAAGATATTTTCGATCATCACTTTTTCGTACCATGCGAAATAACTTCTTTCCAAGCATGTTTTTGGACATCAAAAGTCGGATTTCGGGATTCAGCGGGTCGAAATACTTCGAGAAACTCACCCATTAAAGTTCGATTTTGATTCTGGAAAAAGATATTTTCGATCATCTCTTTTACGTACCATGCGGAATAACTTCTTCCCAAGCATATTTTTGGATATCAAAGGCTGGATTTCCGGATTCAGCGGGTCGGAATACACCTACAAACTCACCCATTAAAGTCCGATTTCGATTCTGGAAAAAGATATTTTCGATCATCTCTTTTTCGTACCATGCGAAATAACTTCTTTCCAAACATATTTTCGGATATCAAGGGCTGGAATTTCGGATTCAGCGGGTCGAAATACGCCTGGAAACTCACCCATTAAAGTTCGAATTCAATTCTGGAAAAAGATATTTTCGATCATCTCTTTTTCGTACCATGCGAAATAACTTCTTTCCAAGCATGTTTTGGACACCAAGTGTTAGATTCTCGGATTCAGCGGGTCAAATGACACCTAGAAACTCACCCATAAAAGTCCGATTTCGATTCTGGAAAAAGATATTTTCGATCATCTCTTTTACGTACAATGTGAAATAACCTCTTTCCAAGCATGTTTTGGACATCAAGTGTTGGATTTTCGGATTCAGCGGGTCAAATTACACCTAGAAACTCACCCATTAAAGTCCGATTTCAATTCTGGCGAAAGATATTTTCGATCATCTGTTTTACGTACCATGCGAAATAACTTCGTTCCAAGCATATTTTTGGTCATCAGAGGTTGGATTTTCGGATTCAGGGGGTCGAAATACACCTAGAAACTCACCCATTACAGTCCGATTTCGATTCTGGAAAAAGATATTTTCGATCATCTCTTTTTCGTACCATGCGAAATAACTTTTTTCCAAGCATATTTTTGGTCATCAGAGGTTGGATTTTCGGATTCAGGGGGTCGAAATACACATAGAAACTCACCCATTAAAGTCCGATTTTGATTATGAAAAAAAATATTTTCGATCATCTCTTTTTCGTTCCATGCGAAATAGCTTCTTTCCAGGTGTATTTTCGTGTAACAAAGGTTGGATTTTCGGATTCAGCGGGTCGAAATACACCTAGATACTCACCTATCAAAGTCCGATCTTGATTCTGAAAAAAAATATTTTCGATCATCTCTTTTTCGTACCATGCGAAATCACTTTTTTCCAAGCATATTTTTGGTCATCAGAGGTTGGATTTTCGGATTCAGGGGGTCGAAATACACCTAGAAACTCACCCATTAAAGTCCGATCTCGATTCTGAAAAAAAATATTTTCGATCATCTCTTTTTCGTACCATGCGAAATAACTTCTTTCCAGGTGTATTTTCGTCTAACAAAGGTTGGATTTTTGGATCCAGCGGGTCAAAATACACCTATAAACCCACCCATCGAAGTTCGATTCCGATTCTGGAGACAGATATTTTCGATCAGCTCTTTTTCGTACCATGCGAAATAACTTTTTTCCGAGCATATTTTTGCTGATCGAAGTTTGGATTTTCGGATTCAGCGGGTCAAAATACACCTAGAAACTCACCCATCAAAGTCCGATCTTGATTCTGAAAAAAAATATTTTCGATCATCTCTTTTTCGTACCATGCGAAATAACTTTTTTCCAAGCATATTTTTGGTCATCAGAGGTTGGATTTTCGGATTCAGGGGGTCGAAATACACCTAGAAACTCACCCATTAAAGTCCGATTTTGATTCTGAAAAAAAATATTTTCGATCATCTCTTTTTCGTTCCATGCGAAATAACTTCTTTCCAGGTGTATTTTCGTGTAACAAAGGTTGGATTTTCGGATTCAGCGGGTCGGAATACACCTAGAAACTCACCCATCAAAGTCCGATCTTGATTCTGAAAAAAAATATTTTCGATCATCTCTTTTTCGTACCATGCGAAATAATTTTTTTCCAAGCATATTTTTGGTCATACAAGGTCGGATTTTCGAATTGAGCGGGTCGAAATACCCCTAGAAACTCACCCATTAAAGTCCGATCTCGATTCTGAAAAAAAATATTTTCGATCATCTCTTGTTCGTACCATGCGAAATAACTTCTTTCCAGGTGTATTTTCGCTGGACAAAGGTTGGATTTTTGGATTCAGCGGGTCAAAATACACCTATAAACCCACCCATCAAAGTTCGATTCCAATTCTGGAGACAGATATTTTCGATCATCTCTTTTTCGTACCATGCGAAATAACTTTTTTCCAAGCATATTTTTGCTCATCAAAGTTTGGATTTTCGGATTCAGCGGGTCAAAATACACCAAGAATCTCACCCATTAGAGTCCGATTTCGATTCTGGAAAAAGATATTTTCGATCATCTCTTTTACGTACAATGTGAAATAACCTCTTTCCAAGCATGTTTTGGACATCAAGTGTTGGATTTTCGGATTCAGCGGGTCAAATTACACCTAGAAACTCACCCATTAAAGTCCGATTTCAATTCTGGCGAAAGATATTTTCGATCATCTGTTTTACGTACCATGCGAAATAACTTCGTTCCAAGCATATTTTTGGACATCAAAGGGTGGATTTCCGGATTCAGCGGGTCGAAATACACCTAGAAACTCACCCATTAGAGTCCGATTTCGATTCTGGAAAAAGATATTTTCGATCATCTCTTTTTCGTACCATGCGAAATAACTTCGTTCCAAGCATATTTTTGAACATCACAGGCTAGATTTTCGGATTCAGCGGGTCGAAATACACATCGAAACTCACCCATTAAAGTTCGAATTCATTTCTGGACGAAGATATTTTCGATCATCTCTTTGTCGAACCATGCGAAATAACTTCTTTCCAAGCATGTTTTGGACATCAAGTGTTGGATTTTCGGATTCAGCGGGTCATATTACACCTAGAAACTCACCCATTAGAGTCCGATTTTGATTCTGGAAGAAGATATTTCCGATCATCTCTTTTTCGTACCATGCGAAATAACTTCTTTCCAAGCATATTTTTTGACATCAACGGTTGGATTTTCGAATTCAGCGGGTCGAAATACACCAAGAATCTCACCCATTAGAGTCCGATTTCGATTCTGGAAAAAGATATTTTCGATCATCTCTTTTTCGTACCATGCGAAATAACTTCGTTCCAAGCATATTTTTGAACATCACAGGCTAGATTTTCGGATTCAGCGGGTCGAAATACACATCGAAACTCACCCATTAAAGTTCGAATTCATTTCTGGAACGAGATATTTTCGATCATCTCTTTTTCGTACCATGCAAAATAACTTTTTTCCAAGCATATTTGTGGACATCAAAGGTTGGATTCTCGGATTCAGCGGGTCGAAATACACCAAGAATCTCACACATTAGAGTCCGATTTCGATTCTGGAAAAAGATATTTTCGATCATCACTTTTTCGTACCATGCGAAATAACTTCTTTCCAAGCATGTTTTTGGACATCAAAAGTCGGATTTCGGGATTCAGCGGGTCGAAATACTTCGAGAAACTCACCCATTAAAGTTCGATTTTGATTCTGGAAAAAGATATTTTCGATCATCTCTTTTACGTACCATGCGGAATAACTTCTTCCCAAGCATATTTTTGGATATCAAAGGCTGGATTTCCGGATTCAGCGGGTCGGAATACACCTACAAACTCACCCATTAAAGTCCGATTTCGATTCTGGAAAAAGATATTTTCGATCATCTCTTTTTCGTACCATGCGAAATAACTTCTTTCCAAACATATTTTCGGATATCAAGGGCTGGAATTTCGGATTCAGCGGGTCGAAATACGCCTGGAAACTCACCCATTAAAGTTCGAATTCAATTCTGGAAAAAGATATTTTCGATCATCTCTTTTTCGTACCATGCGAAATAACTTCTTTCCAAGCATGTTTTGGACACCAAGTGTTAGATTCTCGGATTCAGCGGGTCAAATGACACCTAGAAACTCACCCATAAAAGTCCGATTTCGATTCTGGAAAAAGATATTTTCGATCATCTCTTTTACGTACAATGTGAAATAACCTCTTTCCAAGCATGTTTTGGACATCAAGTGTTGGATTTTCGGATTCAGCGGGTCAAATTACACCTAGAAACTCACCCATTGAAGTCCGATTTCAATTCTGGCGAAAGATATTTTCGATCATCTGTTTTACGTACCATGCGAAATAACTTCGTTCCAAGCATATTTTTGGTCATCAGAGGTTGGATTTTCGGATTCAGGGGGTCGAAATACACCTAGAAACTCACCCATTACAGTCCGATTTCGATTCTGGAAAAAGATATTTTCGATCATCTCTTTTTCGTACCATGCGAAATAACTTTTTTCCAAGCATATTTTTGGTCATCAGAGGTTGGATTTTCGGATTCAGGGGGTCGAAATACACATAGAAACTCACCCATTAAAGTCCGATTTTGATTATGAAAAAAAATATTTTCGATCATCTCTTTTTCGTTCCATGCGAAATAGCTTCTTTCCAGGTGTATTTTCGTGTAACAAAGGTTGGATTTTCGGATTCAGCGGGTCGAAATACACCTAGATACTCACCTATCAAAGTCCGATCTTGATTCTGAAAAAAAATATTTTCGATCATCTCTTTTTCGTACCATGCGAAATCACTTTTTTCCAAGCATATTTTTGGTCATCAGAGGTTGGATTTTCGGATTCAGGGGGTCGAAATACACCTAGAAACTCACCCATTAAAGTCCGATCTCGATTCTGAAAAAAAATATTTTCGATCATCTCTTTTTCGTACCATGCGAAATAACTTCTTTCCAGGTGTATTTTCGTCTAACAAAGGTTGGATTTTTGGATTCAGCGGGTCAAAATACACCTATAAACCCACCCATCGAAGTTCGATTCCGATTCTGGAGACAGATATTTTCGATCAGCTCTTTTTCGTACCATGCGAAATAACTTTTTTCCGAGCATATTTTTGCTGATCGAAGTTTGGATTTTCGGATTCAGCGGGTCAAAATACACCTAGAAACTCACCCATCAAAGTCCGATCTTGATTCTGAAAAAAAATATTTTCGATCATCTCTTTTTCGTACCATGCGAAATAACTTTTTTCCAAGCATATTTTTGGTCATCAGAGGTTGGATTTTCGGATTCAGGGGGTCGAAATACACCTAGAAACTCACCCATTACAGTCCGATTTCGATTCTGGAAAAAGATATTTTCGATCATCTCTTTTTCGTACCATGCGAAATAACTTTTTTCCAAGCATATTTTTGGTCATCAGAGGTTGGATTTTCGGATTCAGGGGGTCGAAATACACATAGAAACTCACCCATTAAAGTCCGATTTTGATTATGAAAAAAAATATTTTCGATCATCTCTTTTTCGTTCCATGCGAAATAGCTTCTTTCCAGGTGTATTTTCGTGTAACAAAGGTTGGATTTTCGGATTCAGCGGGTCGGAATACACCTAGAAACTCACCCATCAAAGTCCGATCGTGATTCTGAAAAAAAATATTTTCGATCATCTCTTTTTCGTACCATGCGAAATAATTTTTTTCCAAGCATATTTTTGGTCATACAAGGTCGGATTTTCGAATTGAGCGGGTCGAAATACCCCTAGAAACTCACCCATTGAAGTCCGATCTCGATTCTGAAAAAAAATATTTTCGATCATCTCTTGTTCGTACCATGCGAAATAACTTCTTTCCAGGTGTATTTTCGCTGGACAAAGGTTGGATTTTTGGATTCAGCGGGTCAAAATACACCTATAAACCCACCCATCAAAGTTCGATTCCAATTCTGGAGACAGATATTTTCGATCATCTCTTTTTCGTACCATGCGAAATAACTTTTTTCCAAGCATATTTTTGCTCATCAAAGTTTGGATTTTCGGATTCAGCGGGTCAAAATACACCAAGAATCTCACCCATTAGAGTCCGATTTCGATTCTGGAAAAAGATATTTTCGATCATCTCTTTTTCGTACCATGCGAAATAACTTCTTTCCACGCATGTTTTTGGACATCAAAGGTTGGATTTCGGGATTCAGCGGGTCGAAATACTTCGAGAAACTCAGCCATGAGAAACCGGTTTTGATTCTGGAAAAAGATATTTCCGATCATCTCTTTTTCGTACCATGCGAAATAACGTCTTTCCACACATATTTTCGGATATCAAGGGCTGGAATTTCGGATTCAGCGGGTCGAAATACGCCTGGAAACTCACCCATTAAAGTTCGAATTCAATTCTGGAAAAAAATATTTTTGATCATCTCTTTTTCGTACGCTGCGAAATAACTTCTTTCCAAGCATGTTTTTGGACATCAAAGGTTCGGTTTTCGGATTCAGCGGGTCAAAATACACCTAGAAACTTACCCATTAGAGTCCGATTCCGATTCTGGAAAAAGATATTTTCGATCATCTCTTTTTCGTACCATGCGAAATAACTTCTTTCCAAGCATGTTTTTGGTCATCAGAGGTTGGATTTTCGGATTCAGGGGGTCGAAATACACCTAGAAACTCACCCATCAAAGTCCGATCTTGATTCTGAAAAAAAATATTTTCGATCATCTCTTTTTCGTACCATGCGAAATAATTTTTTTCCAAGCATATTTTTGGTCATACGAGGTCGGATTTTTGGATTCAGCGGGTCGAAATACCCCTAGAAACTCACCCATTAAAGTCCGATCTCGATTCTGAAAAAAAATATTTTCGATCATCTCTTGTTCGTACCATGCGAAATAACTTCTTTCCAGGTGTATTTTCGCGTAACAAAGGTTGGATTTTTGGATTCAGCGGGTCAAAATACACCTATTAACCCACCCATCAAAGTCCGATCTTGATTCTGAAAAAAAATATTTTCGATCATCTCTTTTTCGTACCATGCGAAATAACTTTTTTCCAAGCATATTTTTGGTCATCAGAGGTTGGATTTTCGGATTCAGGGGGTCGAAATACACCTAGAAACTCACCCATTAGAGTCCGATTTTGATTCTGAAAAAAAATATTTTCGATCATCTGTTTTTCGTACCATGCGAAATAACTTCTTTCCAGGTGTATTTTCGTGTAACAAAGGTTGGATTTTTGGATTCAGCGGGTCAAGATACACCTATACACCCACCCATCAAAGTTCGATTCCGATTCTGGAGACAGATATTTTCGATCATCTCTTTTTCGTACCATGCGAAATAACTTTTTTCCAAGCATATTTTTGCTCATCAAAGTTCGGATTTTCGGATTCAGCGGGCCGAAATACACCTAGAAACTCATCCATCAAATTCCGATCTTGATTCTGAAAAAAAATATTTTCGATCATCTCTTTTTCGTACCATGCGAAATAACTTTTTTCCAAGCATATTTTTGGTCATCAGAGGTTGGATTTTCGGATTCAGGGGGTCGAAATACACCTAGAAACTCACCCATTAAAGTCCGATTTTGATTATGAAAAAAAATATTTTCGATCATCTCTTTTTCGTTCCATGCGAAATAGTTTCTTTCCAGGTGTATTTTCGTGTAACAAAGGTTGGATTTTCGGATTCAGCGGGTCGAAATACACCTAGAAACTCACCTATCAAAGTCCGATCTTGATTCTGAAAAAAAATATTTTCGATCATCTCTTTTTCGTACCATGCGAAATCACTTTTTTCCAAGCATATTTTTGGTCATCAGAGGTTGGATTTTCGGATTCAGGGGGTCGAAATACACCTAGAAACTCACCCATTAAAGTCCGATCTCGATTCTGAAAAAAAATATTTTCGATCATCTCTTTTTCGTACCATGCGAAATAACTTCTTTCCAGGTGTATTTTCGTCTAACAAAGGTTGGATTTTTGGATTCAGCGGGTCAAAATACACCTATAAACCCACCCATCGAAGTTCGATTCCGATTCTGGAGACAGATATTTTCGATCAGCTCTTTTTCGTACCATGCGAAATAACTTTTTTCCGAGCATATTTTTGCTGATCGAAGTTTGGATTTTCGGATTCAGCGGGTCAAAATACACCTAGAAACTCACCCATCAAAGTCCGATCTTGATTCTGAAAAAAAATATTTTCGATCATCTCTTTTTCGTACCATGCGAAATAACTTTTTTCCAAGCATATTTTTGGTCATCAGAGGTTGGATTTTCGGATTCAGGGGGTCGAAATACACCTAGAAACTCACCCATTAAAGTCCGATTTTGATTCTGAAAAAAAATATTTTCGATCATCTCTTTTTCGTTCCATGCGAAATAACTTCTTTCCAGGTGTATTTTCGTGTAACAAAGGTTGGATTTTCGGATTCAGCGGGTCGGAATACACCTAGAAACTCACCCATCAAAGTCCGATCTTGATTCTGAAAAAAAATATTTTCGATCATCTCTTTTTCGTACCATGCGAAATAATTTTTTTCCAAGCATATTTTTGGTCATACAAGGTCGGATTTTCGAATTGAGCGGGTCGAAATACCCCTAGAAACTCACCCATTAAAGTCCGATCTCGATTCTGAAAAAAAATATTTTCGATCATCTCTTGTTCGTACCATGCGAAATAACTTCTTTCCAGGTGTATTTTCGCTGGACAAAGGTTGGATTTTTGGATTCAGCGGGTCAAAATACACCTATAAACCCACCCATCAAAGTTCGATTCCAATTCTGGAGACAGATATTTTCGATCATCTCTTTTTCGTACCATGCGAAATAACTTTTTTCCAAGCATATTTTTGCTCATCAAAGTTTGGATTTTCGGATTCAGCGGGTCAAAATACACCAAGAATCTCACCCATTAGAGTCCGATTTCGATTCTGGAAAAAGATATTTTCGATCATCTCTTTTTCGTACCATGCGAAATAACTTCTTTCCACGCATGTTTTTGGACATCAAAGGTTGGATTTCGGGATTCAGCGGGTCGAAATACTTCGAGAAACTCTGCCATGAGAAACCGGTTTTGATTCTGGAAAAAGATATTTCCGATCATCTCTTTTTCGTACCATGCGAAATAACGTCTTTCCACACATATTTTCGGATATCAAGGGCTGGAATTTCGGATTCAGCGGGTCGAAATACGCCTGGAAACTCACCCATTAAAGTTCGAATTCAATTCTGGAAAAAAATATTTTTGATCATCTCTTTTTCGTACGCTGCGAAATAACTTCTTTCCAAGCATGTTTTTGGACATCAAAGGTTCGGTTTTCGGATTCAGCCGGTCAAAATACACCTAGAAACTTACCCATTAGAGTCCGATTCCGATTCTGGAAAAAGATATTTTCGATCATCTCTTTTTCGTACCATGCGAAATAACTTCTTTCCAAGCATGTTTTTGGTCATCAGAGGTTGGATTTTCGGATTTAGGGGGTCGAAATACACCTAGAAACTCACCCATCAAAGTCCGATCTTGATTCTGAAAAAAAATATTTTCGATCATCTCTTTTTCGTACCATGCGAAATAATTTTTTTCCAAGCATATTTTTGGTCATACGAGGTCGGATTTTTGGATTCAGCGGGTCGAAATACCCCTAGAAACTCACCCATTAAAGTCCGATCTCGATTCTGAAAAAAAATATTTTCGATCATCTCTTGTTCGTACCATGCGAAATAACTTCTTTCCAGGTGTATTTTCGCGTAACAAAGGTTGGATTTTTGGATTCAGCGGGTCAAAATACACCTATTAACCCACCCATCAAAGTCCGATCTTGATTCTGAAAAAAAATATTTTCGATCATCTCTTTTTCGTACCATGCGAAATAACTTTTTTCCAAGCATATTTTTGGTCATCAGAGGTTGGATTTTCGGATTCAGGGGGTCGAAATACACCTAGAAACTCACCCATTAAAGTCCGATTTTGATTATGAAAAAAAATATTTTCGATCATCTCTTTTTCGTTCCATGCGAAATAGTTTCTTTCCAGGTGTATTTTCGTGTAACAAAGGTTGGATTTTCGGATTCAGCGGGTCGAAATACACCTAGAAACTCACCTATCAAAGTCCGATCTTGATTCTGAAAAAAAATATTCTCGATCATCTCTTTTTCGTACCATGCGAAATAACTTTTTTCCAAGCATATTTTTGGTCATCAGAGGTTTGATTTTCGGATTCAGGGGGTCGAAATACACCTAGAAACTCACCCATTAAAGTCCGATCTCGATTCTGGAAAAAGATATTTTCGATCATCTCTTTTTCGTACCATGCGAAATAACTTCTTTCCAAGCATGTTTTGGACACCAAGTGTTAGATTTTCGGATTCAGCGGGTCAAATTACACCTAGAAACTCACCCATCAAAGTCCGATTTCGATTCTGGAAAAAGATATTTTCGATCATCTCTTTTACGTACAATGTGAAATAACCTCTTTCCAAGCATGTTTTGGACATCAAGTGTTGGATTTTCGGATTCAGCGGGTCAAATTACACCTAGAAACTCACCCATTAAAGTCCGATTTCGATTCTGGTAAAAGATATTTTCGATCATCTCTTTTACGTACCATGCGAAATAACTTCGTTCCAAGCATATTTTTGGACATCAAAGGGTGGATTTCCGGATTCAGCGGGTCGAAATACACCTAGAAACTCCCCCATTAGAGTCCGATTTCGATTCTGGGAAAAGATATTTTCGATCATCTCTTTTTCGTACCATGCGAAATAACTTCGTGTCCAAGCATATTTTTGGACATCACAGGCTAGATTTTCGGATTCAGCGGGTCGAAATACACATCGAAACTCACCCATTAAAGTTCGAATTCATTCCTGGAAGAAGATATTTTCGATCATCTCTTTGTCGAACCATGCGAAATAACTTCTTTCCAAGCATGTTTTGGACATCAAGTGTTGGATTTTCGGATTCAGCGGGTCATATGACACCTAGAAACTCACCCATTAAAGTCCGATTTCGATTCTGGAAAAAGATATTTTCGATCGTCTCCTTTTCGTACCATGCGAAATAACTTCCTTCCAATCATATTTTTGGACATGGAAGGTTGGATTTTCAGATTCAGCCGGTCAAAATACACCTATAGACTCACCCATTAGAGTCCGATTTCGATTCTGGAAAAAAATATTTCCGATCATCTATTTTTCGTACCATGCGAATTAACTCCTTTCCAAGCATATTTTTGGACATCAAATGTTGGATTTTCGGATTCAGCGGGTCAAAATACACCTAGAAACTCACCCATTAAAGTTCGATTTCCATTCTGGAAAGAGATATTTTCGATCATCTCTTTTTCGTACCATGTGAAATGACTACATTCCACGCATATTTGTGGACATCGAAGGTTGGATTTCCGCATTCAGCGTGTCGATATACACCTAGAAACTCACCCATTAGAGTCCGATTTCGATTCTGGAAAAAGATATTTTCGATCATCTGTTTTTCGTACTATGCGAAATCACTTCTTTCCAAGCATATTTTTGGACATCAAAAGTTGGATTTTCGGATTCAGCGGGTCGAAATACACCTAGTAACTCACCCATCAAAATTCGATTTCAATTCTGGAAAAAAATATTTTTGATCATCTCTTTTTCGTACCATGCGAAATAACTTCTTTCCAAGCATGTTTTGGACATCAAGTGTTGGATTTTCGGATTCAGCGGGTCAAAACACCTAAAAACTCACCCATTGAAGTCCGATTTCGATTCTGGAAAAAGATATTTTCGATCATCTCTTTTTCGTACCATGCGAAATAACTTTTTTCCAAGCATATTTTTGGTCATCAGAGGGTGGATTTTCGGATTCAGGGGGTCGAAATACACCTAGAAACTCACCCATTAAAGTCCGATTTTGATTCTGAAAAAAAATATTTTCGATCATCTCTTTTTCGTTCCATGCGAAATAACTTCTTTCCAGGTGTATTTTCGTGTAACAAAGGTTGGATTTTCGGATTCAGCGGGTCGAAATACACCTAGAAACTCACCCATCAAAGTACGATCTTGATTCTGAAAAAAAATATTTTCGATCATCTCTTTTTCGTACCATGCGAAATAATTTTTTTCCAAGCATATTTTTGGTCATACAAGGTCTGATTTTTGTATTAAGCGGGTCGAAATACCCCTAGAAACTCACCCATTAAAGTCCGATTTTGATTCTGAAAAAAAATATTTTCGATCATCTCTTTTTCGTTCCATGCGAAATAACTTCTTTCCAGGTGTATTTTCGTGTAACAAAGGTTGGATTTTCGGATTCAGCGGGTCGGAATACACCTAGAAACTCACCCATCAAAGTCCGATCTTGATTCTGAAAAAAAATATTTTCGATCATCTCTTTTTCGTACCATGCGAAATAATTTTTTTCCAAGCATATTTTTGGTCATACAAGGTCGGATTTTCGAATTGAGCGGGTCGAAATACCCCTAGAAACTCACCCATTAAAGTCCGATCTCGATTCTGAAAAAAAATATTTTCGATCATCTCTTGTTCGTACCATGCGAAATAACTTCTTTCCAGGTGTATTTTCGCTGGACAAAGGTTGGATTTTTGGATTCAGCGGGTCAAAATACACCTATAAACCCACCCATCAAAGTTCGATTCCGATTCTGGAGACAGATATTTTCGATCATCTCTTTTTCGTACCATGCGAAATAACTTTTTTCCAAGCATATTTTTGCTCATCAAAGTTTGGATTTTCGGATTCAGCGGGTCAAAATACACCAAGAATCTCACCCATTAGAGTCCGATTTCGATTCTGGAAAAAGATATTTTCGATCATCTCTTTTTCGTACCATGCGAAATAACTTCTTTCCACGCATGTTTTTGGACATCAAAGGTTGGATTTCGGGATTCAGCGGGTCGAAATACTTCGAGAAATTCAGCCATGAGAAACCGGTTTTGATTCTGGAAAAAGATATTTCCGATCATCTCTTTTTCGTACCATGCGAAATAACGTCTTTCCACACATATTTTCGGATATCAAGGGCTGGAATTTCGGATTCAGCGGGTCGAAATACGCCTGGAAACTCACCCATTAAAGTTCGAATTCAATTCTGGAAAAAAATATTTTTGATCATCTCTTTTTCGTACGCTGCGAAATAACTTCTTTCCAAGCATGTTTTTGGACATCAAAGGTTCGGTTTTCGGATTCAGCGGGTCAAAATACACCTAGAAACTTACCCATTAGAGTCCGATTCCGATTCTGGAAAAAGATATTTTCGATCATCTCTTTTTCGTACCATGCGAAATAACTTCTTTCCAAGCATGTTTTTGGTCATCAGAGGTTGGATTTTCGGATTCAGGGGGTCGAAATACACCTAGAAACTCACCCATCAAAGTCCGATCTTGATTCTGAAAAAAAATATTTTCGATCATCTCTTTTTCGTACCATGCGAAATAACTTTTTTCCAAGCATATTTTTGCTCATCAAAGTTCGGATTTTCGGATTCAGCGGGTCGAAATACACCTAGAAACTCATCCATCAAATTCCGATCTTGATTCTGAAAAAAAATATTTTCGATCATCTCTTTTTCGTACCATGCGAAATAACTTTTTTCCAAGCATATTTTTGGTCATCAGAGGTTGGATTTTCGGATTCAGGGGGTCGAAATACACCTAGAAACTCACCCATTAAAGTCCGATTTTGATTATGAAAAAAAATATTTTCGATCATCTCTTTTTCGTTCCATGCGAAATAGTTTCTTTCCAGGTGTATTTTCGTGTAACAAAGGTTGGATTTTCGGATTCAGCGGGTCGAAATACACCTAGAAACTCACCTATCAAAGTCCGATCTTGATTCTGAAAAAAAATATTCTCGATCATCTCTTTTTCGTACCATGCGAAATAACTTTTTTCCAAGCATATTTTTGGTCATCAGAGGTTTGATTTTCGGATTCAGGGGGTCGAAATACACCTAGAAACTCACCCATTAAAGTCCGATCTCGATTCTGGAAAAAGATATTTTCGATCATCTCTTTTTCGTACCATGCGAAATAACTTCTTTCCAAGCATGTTTTGGACACCAAGTGTTAGATTTTCGGATTCAGCGGGTCAAATTACACCTAGAAACTCACCCATCAAAGTCCGATTTCGATTCTGGAAAAAGATATTTTCGATCATCTCTTTTACGTACAATGTGAAATAACCTCTTTCCAAGCATGTTTTGGACATCAAGTGTTGGATTTTCGGATTCAGCGGGTCAAATTACACCTAGAAACTCACCCATTAAAGTCCGATTTCGATTCTGGTAAAAGATATTTTCGATCATCTCTTTTACGTACCATGCGAAATAACTTCGTTCCAAGCATATTTTTGGACATCAAAGGGTGGATTTCCGGATTCAGCGGGTCGAAATACACCTAGAAACTCCCCCATTAGAGTCCGATTTCGATTCTGGGAAAAGATATTTTCGATCATCTCTTTTTCGTACCATGCGAAATAACTTCGTGTCCAAGCATATTTTTGGACATCACAGGCTAGATTTTCGGATTCAGCGGGTCGAAATACACATCGAAACTCACCCATTAAAGTTCGAATTCATTTCTGGAAGAAGATATTTTCGATCATCTCTTTGTCGAACCATGCGAAATAACTTCTTTCCAAGCATGTTTTGGACATCAAGTGGTGGATTTTCGGATTCAGCGGGTCATATGACACCTAGAAACTCACCCATTAAAGTCCGATTTCGATTCTGGAAAAAGATATTTTCGATCGTCTCCTTTTCGTACCATGCGAAATAACTTCCTTCCAATCATATTTTTGGACATGGAAGGTTGGATTTTCAGATTCAGCCGGTCAAAATACACCTATAGACTCACCCATTAGAGTCCGATTTCGATTCTGGAAACAAATATTTCCGATCATCTATTTTTCGTACCATGCGAATTAACTCCTTTCCAAGCATATTTTTGGACATCAAATGTTGGATTTTCGGATTCAGCGGGTCAAAATACACCTAGAAACTCACCCATTAAAGTTCGATTTCCATTCTGGAAAGAGATATTTTCGATCATCTCTTTTTCGTACCATGTGAAATGACTACATTCCACGCATATTTGTGGACATCGAAGGTTGGATTTCCGCATTCAGCGTGTCGATATACACCTAGAAACTCACCCATTAGAGTCCGATTTCGATTCTGGAAAAAGATATTTTCGATCATCTGTTTTTCGTACTATGCGAAATCACTTCTTTCCAAGCATATTTTTGGACATCAAAAGTTGGATTTTCGGATTCAGCGGGTCGAAATACACCTAGTAACTCACCCATCAAAATTCGATTTCAATTCTGGAAAAAAATATTTTTGATCATCTCTTTTTCGTACCATGCGAAATAACTTCTTTCCAAGCATGTTTTGGACATCAAGTGTTGGATTTTCGGATTCAGCGGGTCAAAACACCTAAAAACTCACCCATTGAAGTCCGATTTCGATTCTGGAAAAAGATATTTTCGATCATCTCTTTTTCGTACCATGCGAAATAACTTTTTTCCAAGCATATTTTTGGTCATCAGAGGGTGGATTTTCGGATTCAGGGGGTCGAAATACACCTAGAAACTCACCCATTAAAGTCCGATTTTGATTCTGAAAAAAAATATTTTCGATCATCTCTTTTTCGTTCCATGCGAAATAACTTCTTTCCAGGTGTATTTTCGTGTAACAAAGGTTGGATTTTCGGATTCAGCGGGTCGAAATACACCTAGAAACTCACCCATCAAAGTCCGATCTTGATTCTGAAAAAAAATATTTTCGATCATCTCTTTTTCGTACCATGCGAAATAATTTTTTTCCAAGCATATTTTTGGTCATACAAGGTCTGATTTTTGTATTAAGCGGGTCGAAATACCCCTAGAAACTCACCCATTAAAGTCCGATTTTGATTCTGAAAAAAAATATTTTCGATCATCCCTTTTTCGTTCCATGCGAAATAACTTCTTTCCAGGTGTATTTTCGTGTAACAAAGGTTGGATTTTCGGATTCAGCGGGTCGGAATACACCTAGAAACTCACCCATCAAAGTCCGATCTTGATTCTGAAAAAAAATATTTTCGATCATCTCTTTTTCGTACCATGCGAAATAATTTTTTTCCAAGCATATTTTTGGTCATACAAGGTCGGATTTTCGAATTGAGCGGGTCGAAATACCCCTAGAAACTCACCCATTAAAGTCCGATCTCGATTCTGAAAAAAAATATTTTCGATCATCTCTTGTTCGTACCATGCGAAATAACTTCTTTCCAGGTGTATTTTCGCTGGACAAAGGTTGGATTTTTGGATTCAGCGGGTCAAAATACACCTATAAACCCACCCATCAAAGTTCGATTCCGATTCTGGAGACAGATATTTTCGATCATCTCTTTTTCGTACCATGCGAAATAACTTTTTTCCAAGCATATTTTTGCTCATCAAAGTTTGGATTTTCGGATTCAGCGGGTCAAAATACACCAAGAATCTCACCCATTAGAGTCCGATTTCGATTCTGGAAAAAGATATTTTCGATCATCTCTTTTTCGTACCATGCGAAATAACTTCTTTCCACGCATGTTTTTGGACATCAAAGGTTGGATTTCGGGATTCAGCGGGTCGAAATACTTCGAGAAACTCAGCCAAGAGAAACCGGTTTTGATTCTGGAAAAAGATATTTCCGATCATCTCTTTTTCGTACCATGCGAAATAACGTCTTTCCACACATATTTTCGGATATCAAGGGCTGGAATTTCGGATTCAGCGGGTCGAAATACGCCTGGAAACTCACCCATTAAAGTTCGAATTCAATTCTGGAAAAAAATATTTTTGATCATCTCTTTTTCGTACGCTGCGAAATAACTTCTTTCCAAGCATGTTTTTGGACATCAAAGGTTCGGTTTTCGGATTCAGCGGGTCAAAATACACCTAGAAACTTACCCATTAGAGTCCGATTCCGATTCTGGAAAAAGATATTTTCGATCATCTCTTTTTCGTACCATGCGAAATAACTTCTTTCCAAGCATGTTTTTGGTCATCAGAGGTTGGATTTTCGGATTCAGGGGGTCGAAATACACCTAGAAACTCACCCATCAAAGTCCGATCTTGATTCTGAAAAAAAATATTTTCGATCATCTCTTTTTCGTACCATGCGAAATAACTTTTTTCCAAGCATATTTTTGCTCATCAAAGTTCGGATTTTCGGATTCAGCGGGTCGAAATACACCTAGAAACTCATCCATCAAATTCCGATCTTGATTCTGAAAAAAAATATTTTCGATCATCTCTTTTTCGTACCATGCGAAATAACTTTTTTCCAAGCATATTTTTGGTCATCAGAGGTTGGATTTTCGGATTCAGGGGGTCGAAATACACCTAGAAACTCACCCATTAAAGTCCGATTTTGATTATGAAAAAAAATATTTTCGATCATCTCTTTTTCGTTCCATGCGAAATAGTTTCTTTCCAGGTGTATTTTCGTGTAACAAAGGTTGGATTTTCGGATTCAGCGGGTCGAAATACACCTAGAAACTCACCTATCAAAGTCCGATCTTGATTCTGAAAAAAAATATTCTCGATCATCTCTTTTTCGTACCATGCGAAATAACTTTTTTCCAAGCATATTTTTGGTCATCAGAGGTTTGATTTTCGGATTCAGGGGGTCGAAATACACCTAGAAACTCACCCATTAAAGTCCGATCTCGATTCTGGAAAAAGATATTTTCGATCATCTCTTTTTCGTACCATGCGAAATAACTTCTTTCCAAGCATGTTTTGGACACCAAGTGTTAGATTTTCGGATTCAGCGGGTCAAATTACACCTAGAAACTCACCCATCAAAGTCCGATTTCGATTCTGGAAAAAGATATTTTCGATCATCTCTTTTACGTACAATGTGAAATAACCTCTTTCCAAGCATGTTTTGGACATCAAGTGTTGGATTTTCGGATTCAGCGGGTCAAATTACACCTAGAAACTCACCCATTAAAGTCCGATTTCGATTCTGGTAAAAGATATTTTCGATCATCTCTTTTACGTACCATGCGAAATAACTTCGTTCCAAGCATATTTTTGGACATCAAAGGGTGGATTTCCGGATTCAGCGGGTCGAAATACACCTAGAAACTCCCCCATTAGAGTCCGATTTCGATTCTGGGAAAAGATATTTTCGATCATCTCTTTTTCGTACCATGCGAAATAACTTCGTGTCCAAGCATATTTTTGGACATCACAGGCTAGATTTTCGGATTCAGCGGGTCGAAATACACATCGAAACTCACCCATTAAAGTTCGAATTCATTTCTGGAAGAAGATATTTTCGATCATCTCTTTGTCGAACCATGCGAAATAACTTCTTTTCAAGCATGTTTTGGACATCAAGTGTTGGATTTTCGGATTCAGCGGGTCATATGACACCTAGAAACTCACCCATTAAAGTCCGATTTCGATTCTGGAAAAAGATATTTTCGATCGTCTCCTTTTCGTACCATGCGAAATAACTTCCTTCCAATCATATTTTTGGACATGGAAGGTTGGATTTTCAGATTCAGCCGGTCAAAATACACCTATAGACTCACCCATTAGAGTCCGATTTCGATTCTGGAAAAAAATATTTCCGATCATCTATTTTTCGTACCATGCGAATTAACTCCTTTCCAAGCATATTTTTGGACATCAAATGTTGGATTTTCGGATTCAGCGGGTCAAAATACACCTAGAAACTCACCCATTAAAGTTCGATTTCCATTCTGGAAAGAGATATTTTCGATCATCTCTTTTTCGTACCATGTGAAATGACTACATTCCACGCATATTTGTGGACATCGAAGGTTGGATTTCCGCATTCAGCGTGTCGATATACACCTAGAAACTCACCCATTAGAGTCCGATTTCGATTCTGGAAAAAGATATTTTCGATCATCTGTTTTTCGTACTATGCGAAATCACTTCTTTCCAAGCATATTTTTGGACATCAAAAGTTGGATTTTCGGATTCAGCGGGTCGAAATACACCTAGTAACTCACCCATCAAAATTCGATTTCAATTCTGGAAAAAAATATTTTTGATCATCTCTTTTTCGTACCATGCGAAATAACTTCTATCCAAGCATGTTTTGGACATCAAGTGTTGGATTTTCGGATTCAGCGGGTCAAAACACCTAAAAACTCACCCATTGAAGTCCGATTTCGATTCTGGAAAAAGATATTTTCGATCATCTCTTTTTCGTACCATGCGAAATAACTTTTTTCCAAGCATATTTTTGGTCATCAGAGGGTGGATTTTCGGATTCAGGGGGTCGAAATACACCTAGAAACTCACCCATTAAAGTCCGATTTTGATTCTGAAAAAAAATATTTTCGATCATCTCTTTTTCGTTCCATGCGAAATAACTTCTTTCCAGGTGTATTTTCGTGTAACAAAGGTTGGATTTTCGGATTCAGCGGGTCGAAATACACCTAGAAACTCACCCATCAAAGTCCGATCTTGATTCTGAAAAAAATATTTTCGATCATCTCTTTTTCGTACCATGCGAAATAATTTTTTTCCAAGCATATTTTTGGTCATACAAGGTCTGATTTTTGTATTAAGCGGGTCGAAATACCCCTAGAAACTCACCCATTAAAGTCCGATTTTGATTCTGAAAAAAAATATTTTCGATCATCCCTTTTTCGTTCCATGCGAAATAACTTCTTTCCAGGTGTATTTTCGTGTAACAAAGGTTGGATTTTCGGATTCAGCGGGTCGGAATACACCTAGAAACTCACCCATCAAAGTCCGATCTTGATTCTGAAAAAAAATATTTTCGATCATCTCTTTTTCGTACCATGCGAAATAATTTTTTTCCAAGCATATTTTTGGTCATACAAGGTCGGATTTTCGAATTGAGCGGGTCGAAATACCCCTAGAAACTCACCCATTAAAGTCCGATCTCGATTCTGAAAAAAAATATTTTCGATCATCTCTTGTTCGTACCATGCGAAATAACTTCTTTCCAGGTGTATTTTCGCTGGACAAAGGTTGGATTTTTGGATTCAGCGGGTCAAAATACACCTATAAACCCACCCATCAAAGTTCGATTCCGATTCTGGAGACAGATATTTTCGATCATCTCTTTTTCGTACCATGCGAAATAACTTTTTTCCAAGCATATTTTTGCTCATCAAAGTTTGGATTTTCGGATTCAGCGGGTCAAAATACACCAAGAATCTCACCCATTAGAGTCCGATTTCGATTCTGGAAAAAGATATTTTCGATCATCTCTTTTTCGTACCATGCGAAATAACTTCTTTCCACGCATGTTTTTGGACATCAAAGGTTGGATTTCGGGATTCAGCGGGTCGAAATACTTCGAGAAACTCAGCCAAGAGAAACCGGTTTTGATTCTGGAAAAAGATATTTCCGATCATCTCTTTTTCGTACCATGCGAAATAACGTCTTTCCACACATATTTTCGGATATCAAGGGCTGGAATTTCGGATTCAGCGGGTCGAAATACGCCTGGAAACTCACCCATTAAAGTTCGAATTCAATTCTGGAAAAAAATATTTTTGATCATCTCTTTTTCGTACGCTGCGAAATAACTTCTTTCCAAGCATGTTTTTGGACATCAAAGGTTCGGTTTTCGGATTCAGCGGGTCAAAATACACCTAGAAACTTACCATTAGAGTCCGATTCCGATTCTGGAAAAAGATATTTTCGATCATCTCTTTTTCGTACCATGCGAAATAACTTCTTTCCAAGCATGTTTTTGGTCATCAGAGGTTGGATTTTCGGATTCAGGGGGTCGAAATACACCTAGAAACTCACCCATCAAAGTCCGATCTTGATTCTGAAAAAAAATATTTTCGATCATCTCTTTTTCGTACCATGCGAAATAACTTTTTTCCAAGCATATTTTTGCTCATCAAAGTTCGGATTTTCGGATTCAGCGGGTCGAAATACACCTAGAAACTCATCCATCAAATTCCGATCTTGATTCTGAAAAAAAATATTTTCGATCATCTCTTTTTCGTACCATGCGAAATAACTTTTTTCCAAGCATATTTTTGGTCATCAGAGGTTGGATTTTCGGATTCAGGGGGTCGAAATACACCTAGAAACTCACCCATTAAAGTCCGATTTTGATTATGAAAAAAAATATTTTCGATCATCTCTTTTTCGTTCCATGCGAAATAGTTTCTTTCCAGGTGTATTTTCGTGTAACAAAGGTTGGATTTTCGGATTCAGCGGGTCGAAATACACCTAGAAACTCACCTATCAAAGTCCGATCTTGATTCTGAAAAAAAATATTCTCGATCATCTCTTTTTCGTACCATGCGAAATAACTTTTTTCCAAGCATATTTTTGGTCATCAGAGGTTTGATTTTCGGATTCAGGGGGTCGAAATACACCTAGAAACTCACCCATTAAAGTCCGATCTCGATTCTGGAAAAAGATATTTTCGATCATCTCTTTTTCGTACCATGCGAAATAACTTCTTTCCAAGCATGTTTTGGACACCAAGTGTTAGATTTTCGGATTCAGCGGGTCAAATTACACCTAGAAACTCACCCATCAAAGTCCGATTTCGATTCTGGAAAAAGATATTTTCGATCATCTCTTTACGTACAATGTGAAATAACCTCTTTCCAAGCATGTTTTGGACATCAAGTGTTGGATTTTCGGATTCAGCGGGTCAAATTACACCTAGAAACTCACCCATTAAAGTCCGATTTCGATTCTGGTAAAAGATATTTTCGATCATCTCTTTTACGTACCATGCGAAATAACTTCGTTCCAAGCATATTTTTGGACATCAAAGGGTGGATTTCCGGATTCAGCGGGTCGAAATACACCTAGAAACTCCCCCATTAGAGTCCGATTTCGATTCTGGGAAAAGATATTTTCGATCATCTCTTTTTCGTACCATGCGAAATAACTTCGTGTCCAAGCATATTTTTGGACATCACAGGCTAGATTTTCGGATTCAGCGGGTCGAAATACACATCGAAACTCACCCATTAAAGTTCGAATTCATTTCTGGAAGAAGATATTTTCGATCATCTCTTTGTCGAACCATGCGAAATAACTTCTTTCCAAGCATGTTTTGGACATCAAGTGTTGGATTTTCGGATTCAGCGGGTCATATGACACCTAGAAACTCACCCATTAAAGTCCGATTTCGATTCTGGAAAAAGATATTTTCGATCGTCTCTTTTCGTACCATGCGAAATAACTTCCTTCCAATCA